>BCII01000006.1:869618-1405634 GCA_001972285.1 Erythrobasidium hasegawianum | reverse complement strand
TGGTCGTCTGCAAGGACTGGCCACCCATGCACGACTCAGTAGACCCAGCTACTGCAAATACTCCACAAACATTAAGCCAGACACGAGAAACAACGACATCGCGCCTAGCGCTCCATCTCACTTCGCTCATACAAGCCAGGCCTGCCTCGCTTTTCTTACTTGCATATAGTTTGTTAAACTATGATACACTGGTACATTATCGCTAGAAATACTTTACTTGTATTCATAGATTGTTTCTCCCAAATGGGCTCGACCTCTTGCAATCTAACCTCAACCTCAACCTCAACCAAACACGTTGACTTACTGAAGCTCTTATGATTGTACAGAAGTATTAAACATGCAGACACTACCAGCAAAGCGCCCGTTATACTTCGCTTGAACGTGAATGAAAGCCGCGGTAGTCCATATTTCGACGTAGAGCTATCGAAGCCTCGTCTTGCTGGCTGCTTCGGGTACTTGTGCTGTTGATCAAAGCCTTGCCTTGATACGCATCTTGCATGCACGTTGTTGACTGTAAAGAGTGCGATAAGCCAGAATCTTCATCAGAGAGTGATCTTCTTGGCTTTCTTTGTGCAATCCGCAACAGAATGGGGGGGATAAGTAGGCCTACCAACTGGAGGGACAGCTGATGTAAACCCAGAGCTTTCCATGAGAAGCGACTTGACGATATCGCTTCATGCGCTGCCCAGGCCAAGAGATTCTGAAAGAAGCACCGAAGGGCTGCAGGAGTTCGCTTGTCCTGGTCGCTCGCAACAGCGTGTCTTAAGGTAGACTTGGTACGGTCAAGTGATAGGTATCAGAAGCTCCATCCAAGGCTCAGCCAGCTGTAATACCTATGTGGTCGTTTGGTCGTGACGCTAACCTGTACATCCTGTACAATACACACCCTTGTATCGAAGCGATGAACGATTACGATGTCTACTATGATACAATGCACTACCTGGTCTGTCCTGGACCCGCTGGTATAGCTATTAAGTCACACTAGAAACGAACTACCTCTATAAACTGCACCCAATGTCTACAATGAAACGACACGCTGCGTTCAACCCTCTGGCCTAAACGAATGAGACCATAGGCTTCTTGTCGAACCAGTCGGCGCATGACTGAGCGCCCGGCTCATCATGCTTGTAGTACTTGAAGCACTTTCCATTATACTTCCACACGTCTGCTTTTGTGCTATGCAAGTCGAAGACGCACCACGCTCCACACTGCTCTTTGGCYGATTTGAAGAGCCATTCGTTGTGCGAGGAATCGCCRTCGCACATAGAYTCGTTCATGATTGCGCTCTTCCAAGCTTCTGCAGCTGGGGTATCGGCTGGGCAGCGATTTTGTAACTCGCCAGCCTTGCCGGTGAGCCTCACACGACTGAGCTGCTTTTGAGTGTTGTGGAGATCGGCATATAATGGATCTTCGATAGCCATGTTTTGCAAGCCAGCATAAGCCGCAGGATTCTGTGAGTTAATAGCGATACTGTCAGCAGTGAGTCTGCTTGAACGTTCAACAAGCGTATGTCGCTTACTGGGACCAATAGTTTGGGCATTGCATACGGATAGGTCTTAGAAGCAGCCTCGAATTCTGTCGGGAAGGCCTGCAAGGTCATGTCTTGGTCGAAGGTTGCTACCACTTGTTCGCGAGCGGCRGCTCCTAATTCGCGTATGCTGCGGAAAGAGCATGCATGTTCCATGACGGCGTCCGCATACGATTGGACCTCTTCGGTGATATTGCCAGTGAGAGTGACCAAGCGACCAGCTTTAGCTCTTCCCCCTCCCAACTCGCCCAGCTGCTCTGGTAAACCACCGGCATGCGAGGTGAAGATGGGAAGATTCATCGCCATGGCTTCTGCAATGGCTAAAGAGATTCCTTCGGTGGCAGATGGCAGAAGGAAAGCGTCGCTTCCTCGCAAGATCGTCTCTGGCTCATCGACAGTGCCGAGCATWTGAACATGATTCTCCATGCCTTGAAGCCTTATGCGTTCCTTCAAGCCATCTCGCAGAGCCCCGTCACCCATCATGTACATGACGGCAGAGGTAGCATCGCAGGTTTCACCAGCTGCTTTTTTYGCRGCYAGTCGTCGATTGACCTCGGCTARRATGTCTGGAACMAGTAGTGGACGYTTTTGCGTATCTAGTCTTGCACTGGAAGACAGTACTAACGTAGACGCCGGGAGCTTGAAGACGGTATCCTTGATCCTTTGCCGCTCGACATCCTCTGTGGGATCGAATCGCGAAATGTTAATGCCCAGCTTTGCGACTCCTACTCTGTCTGAAGGATAGCCTCGCGCAATGAGCCAGTCACGGAGGTAGCTGGAGCATGTCAATGATCTAGTAAGGTACCGCTGGTTCACGAGAGCGAATGACGGGAAACCGTCGGTCTTCCAGCCATCGAAAGATTCGTTGTGTAACTGTTCGCAGGGTTGACAGAAAAAGAGTAAGCTTGCGAACCACAACACAGACCGGCCAGAAGGCTTTTGCTCACATAGTCGATCCAGCTGACTCCAGGTGTTTCTTCCACCAGAGCTGGCAGGATCTCGTAGATGAGCTGAGAATTGCTCATGAGAACAGATTGCACGCCTCGCGACTCTATGAGGTATTTAATGTATCTGGGAAAATCACTCATGCGCAAGAAGGCAGGCAGAGTGTGAATGTCGTTGCTATATTGCGATACTTGCGAATAGAGCGCCATGCCTTCCGGGTATTTGAAGCGTGTCAAGACCATCGTAACTCGGTATCCTCTTTCTGCAAAGTGTCGGAGAATCTCAAGCATTCCCATTTCTGATCCGCCAACTAGTAGCCAGCCTTGGA
This sequence comes from Erythrobasidium hasegawianum, assembly GCA_001972285.1. Taxonomy (NCBI): domain Eukaryota; kingdom Fungi; phylum Basidiomycota; class Cystobasidiomycetes; order Erythrobasidiales; family Erythrobasidiaceae; genus Erythrobasidium; species Erythrobasidium hasegawianum. Next base: position 1,402,833 of record BCII01000006.1, on the reverse strand, counting down.
TAATCATTATGCTCTTCCCTGTTGGATGAGGTAAAGGGTTGTCGAAAGGCGGCTTCCAAGTCATAGGCTCCAGAGCAACGTGCTTGTGGATTTCTGGCGAAGGCCATGTCTCGGCTGTGAGGCTAGGGTAGCGACCCTTCGGGGAGTCGAGAGCGATGTGTTCTGTTTCGGGATTGTTTGACGGCCTGGAAGAAAACTCAAACATCAGCTTATAGGCCCGAGCAGATATAGAAGAATTTSAAAGACTAACCAACTTCCAACCTCGCCTATGGTCTGTGATATGATATCAGACAAGTCAGATCCATTGCTGTGTRATGAAAAGCCAGTCGGTGCGACTCACACCACCCCAATGTCCTTTATCTGCYARGCATAACCACATTCCCCAAAGCTCGATATGGCTGTTTGACGATCTAAAGTGACAGCCAGTGCTTTTGAGCACCTCTAGACGGAAAGCARTAGCATCTGGCACGGCGTTGACCTGAACAGCKCTCRTTACATCAGTCATAAGTTCTATYATCGCGCGGTCAAGACGCTGGGATACAGGACACCCACCTCCAGGTTGATTTTACCGCTATGTACGCCTGCATTCAACTCTTCTCCTCCTTCAAAATGGCCTACAATATTCCAAGTTGTTACGGAAGCCAGAGCCCAAGCTGATTTCTCGAGCATAGTGTGTTCATACATTGTGTATGGATTGAGGACAGCACCGTAGAGAGCTCCAGAGTCCATCATCTGGCTGTGCAATAGTTTGGCCGCGTTCTTTCCTGCAGGACTGCTGACTGAAATTCTCGAGTCCATTCCTGTGAGCTCCTGCAATATAGCCAACGAGTCGGGCGCTGCCGTTCCATCGTCGATAATGAACCAGTGCCAGAGCTTAAGCGATGATTGAGCCAGAGAGCGGTAGGTGAGGTCGATCAAATCGCGTGTAGGATCGCGTATCACGGTGCCGAGTGCAAAGACAGGTACCTTCTCCACAAGATTTATTGGTGCTGTTGAGAATTGATTGTGCGGGCGCCAGGAAGACACCGGATGTTGGTGCACGTGCAAGACATGGTCTTGGATGCGTGGATGGGGAGAAAGTTCGAGCTCCTCATGTATGTACGTGTACGTATCGTACTGTGGTAGAAAGCCTGAATCCCAGACCTTCTGCTTGATAGCTCTTGGAGCGTCGCGCAAGTCTGCGGTAGTGATCTTCATTTCTTTAGCACTCCAGTAGGGAGCGAACAGACAGAGGGTGAGAAGGACAGCCAGACGCGCATGACTAGAGCGCAGACCCCGACTGGCAGTAGTCGCAAACGTGGGCTGCCTCGCCATAGCGGATGGAGGACGAAGCTCCTGATGCGATTTTGACGTAGAAGAGGAAGAAGAAGATCAAATAAAGAGTCTAGTAGCTGGTGTTAATGAGTGTGGGAGGAAGACTATGCAGCGCAGGATGTAAAGTAAAGACTGTGTTTACGGATAGGTTGTGTCAAAGAATCAGAATGATGGGCTACTCTCTGACAGGCAGGAGAGACGAGTTTCTCTTCACTTTGCCCCCCGCGCTAGATATGGAAGTTATGAATTGATGATCCCGTTGCGGTAAGGTACGGTCTCGTCGTCGTTCAAGTTAGGGTAAGTTAGTATGCGTGCCAGACATAGCTTTTGCCTATAACTCATACAAAGCGTCAAGTGTGGGCCTGCACTGGTATTGCAGGCATGCAGACTTGTGAAAAGACTGCTTGCAATTGACGCGCGTAGATAAACAGAATCCCGGCATGCCTTGGGACTTTGCGCGTTAAGAGCTACCTACTGCCTATCTGGGCCCTCGGGATCCGATGCAAAGGATAATCTTAGCAAGACGCGCCAAACCTACTGTGTTACGCTACCTGCACATGCCTGGTGCTGGGGTCAGCCGAGAGGATGGGAAGTGGAGTTTTTTTGAGACGAAGTCGCGGCCAGATATCGAGCAGAGTAATCTCTGCATCTTTGACAACCTACCATCCTACTACTACCTACTCCCTACTCTACGGTCTATCTTCTTGTGAACTCTGCAGCTTTCAAGGCTGGGACTTGATCGAAGCAAGGCGCAAGGAAAAGACAGAGCCAGCACAATGTCGTCAACGCCGCTTCTGGCCACACTCTCTACAGCGTCCTCAGCAACAGCCTACTCGGTCGATGATGAGAAAGCAGATTACTACTTGAAATCTCCCTCGTCTTCCCCACCTTCCACTCCACTCCTATCGAAAGGCAATGCCACAAAGAGCTTGCCGTACATAGCCAGTCTGCTGGTCATCTGGTTTGTCGCCAGTGCATTATGCTCTCTATGGTCGCACAAGTATCTTTTGGAGTCGCACAGCCAAGCGACATTCATGCTCGTCTCAATCTGCACATTTGTACAAGTCGCGTCTTGCGCGTTGGGCCAGATCTTCCTCCGTTCAGCTGGTAGCTCCCCGAGCAAATTGCGTACTTCAATATCATGGCGACAAGGCAAGGGTATCGGCACACTGCATCTCACCACGACATGGTTCATGAACGCGTGCATGGCTTCTTCTGGTCTAGCTTGTGCAAATTCCATTCGGGTAAGCTTTTGCATACTTGATGTACGCTGTGTGCATATACTTACTCTTTTACACTGCTATACAGGGTATTGAGCCACTTCTGGCAGCCTGCTTAGCCTTGTACTGGCTGCCTTCCCGTAGTTCCACTACGCAGCAAGCAAGCATGCCCGCCGTGAAACTCGTAGCTCTCTTCACTATCGTTACCGGCGTCTTTGCATCGACCTGGAGTAGCGGCAAATGTCAGAGTTCCACTTTCATCGCGGCCGGTCTTGCAGCAGCAACTTCGAACGTCATCCGAAATGCTCTCATCAAGAGCACATCTGCCGATCCACAGCAGATGCTCGATGCCTTCTCCTTCAGTACCTTCTTAGCTCTACTCTCCCTACCCGTTTCCTTCACAGCTGAGCGCATCTGGCATGGCTCCAGCCCAGAAATCAGCTCTCTCCTCTCATCCTGGCTACCCGCGATCGGCATTACTTCGATGATCTACAATGCAGCATCTGTCTACGTCTGTGCAGCGGTTTCACTCGTAGTTCACTCTCTATTCACTGTCCTAAAGAGGCCCGTTTCAGTAGGCTTAGCAGCGGCAGCAGGAGGTCTTCTCCTCACGCAACAAATGATTGTGGGCAACATCATCAGCGCAATCGGTCTCTTCTTCTATTCGCGTAGATCCCCTACACCAGCTTCTTCCAAGATCACTTATATAGTTGCGGTCGCAGCGATTTTCTACACTCTTCTGTCGCATTTCGATGCTGAATATACCGTCATCAACAAATCGCTGGACTCCCTCTCTGCTTACTCCCCTCTGTCAACCGTACCTGTCAAGCCCGTTAGGGTCGGATTCTACTATCCCTTGCGACCTGCCGTTACGACAAATTGGACCATCGCAGTCGAATCATCGGGCGCAAATGTCGGCAACCTTGTGTGGTTTGCCGGTACAAGGGCGTTGATAGATGAGCAGAGGATACAATACGTCGAATTATGGGATGATCCCGAGCCTGTCGATGCAGCCGTCTTCACAACGGCAAACATTCTATGGAATCAAACCAAGATGCGAAACCCGACCGAGGGTGCTCCGACCAATTTCTGGATGCAGAGGCTCACTAAAAGCATTCGTGCAGCATCTTCCGTGCCGCTGGTTGTCACGGGTCTTGGGGCCAATGGTCACTTCACTCCAACCACTGACGTTCCTGGTGACTCCTACACCGATCTCAACCCTCATGGTGTGCTGGACCCTCGTCCTGACCTGGAACGCTATTCCGCGCCCACGAAAGATCTGTTGAAGGCTCTGCACGAGCGCAAAGCCCACATTTTCGCCCGTGGAAGCTACACGTGCGAGGCTGCAAGACTCAACGGAAACAGCGAAGCCATCCCACAAGGCTGCCCTAGTCTGTTCCTGTCTCCAGAAGTCCGGCTAGGTCAGAAACTCGCCAAGGCGTATGCTCAGCTGCCAGCCAAGCTCGCTGCTGGCACAGTGCGATTCGCGGTTCCCCTGCCACCTATGTACTTCCCAGGGCTTTTCAAACAGGCAATCGATATTGTCGTGCAATATCCGGGAAGCGTCATAGTAATGCAAGACTGGCGGGACGTAGGTACTATGAAGAGAGCTATTAGAGAGCTCAACCTGCCGCAAACGACGCTAGACCTTATCGAGGCCCAATCTCGGTACTACACTTCTGTCGAGGACTGGCAAGATTCGTACAGGCATGTCGATGCAGTCTTCAGCTGGCGCATACACGGTGCTATGGTGGGCATTTCTATCGGCCTTCCAGTCTTCGTCGTTGCACCAGATATGCGGGTGGCGGAACTGTGCGAAGCGATGGCAATTCCATGGTCTACGGTACTCGACCCTGCTTTCTCGGATCCAAACTTCGATGCTGGTGCCTATCTGGCGAATGTCAAGTTCGATGGCGAGGCATTCGATGCCAATCGATCCCGTCTGGCCAGTCTGTACCTCGATGCCTTTGCATCGGCGGGTATCCCTCCCGCCAAGCATCTTAAAGCTATTGGCAGGTCTCGCAGATAGACCCAGATGGAGCAGTGGTCAAATTGGGTTGGACAGTGTAAGCAGTCAGCAACTGTTTTTAGAGGGTGTGACAAGTCGTTCATCAATCGTTGTAAAGCTTGGGCAAATGCAGTATATAGACAACTCTGTGTTGACATTACCTTGCAGCTGAACTGCCGCTGTCAGGTCTATCATGCTATGCGAGATAGACGGAGTTCCGTTAAGGCACCATTACTTCTGCCTTCTTTGCCCCCACATGTTAACACCTCAAGTATCAAGTATCAATCCTTTCATTCTGCGAGGCCGAATAGAATCCGTGAGCACCGAAGTCACCACGTCCTGTAGAGTTCATGTATCAGTTCGCAACCATTCAGACAGAAGCGGCGTTTCGTACCCCAGGCTGAGGCGTGACCGGAGAGTAAAGAAGGGACCTTGGCCATTTGTATTGCCAAAGGAGGCCTCAGTCCATACATTTTGAGGGCTCCGCTGGCTGGCAGCAAAGACATGAGTATCTGATCAAGCGGTGCCAAGGTGACATCTTCCGTGGAGTCTAGGAAAAGTGGTAGATAACGTGTATTCAGAATGTAAGCATGAGATCTGATCGAAAGCTCATCAGTAGGCAAGTCAGTCTGGCCAGAAAAAGCGTTTCGGATGCTTACTGCGAGGCATAAGCCATTGGCTGCCATGCTTCCGCCGCTGAAGTCCCAACCCATTGATCGGGCTTGTCTAGCACCGCGTAACCGACCAAAAGAAGTCCCCAGTTCTTGGGTTCTTGTTCCCACGCCCGGCTCAGTGCGGTCTTGATATCCCGATGAATCTACGAACAGACGGATCGATACAGCGACGCGAGGCCGGCATGGTAACTCACATCAATATCATCCTCCAGGACAAGGATGCGATCGTACCCTTTCTTTAAGGCATCCTTGAATCTACAGCAAAGACATCAATCTTGGTGTTATCAAGTTTGGGGTGCGATAAACTTTCGTACATGTCTCTGTGCCCAAGCGTGCAAGCCATCGTGAATCGAAAGTAGTCTGCAAATCCATGAGGATTCCAGCGGGCATCGAAGCTCTTTCGGACGTCTGACCGCGCGACTGTCTCATTGAGCCATGCTGTGTACGCTCCAGGGCTTTCCATGAGTTTATAGGGTATTCCGGCGTAGTTCAGCATCTTATGCATCTGCAAAGCCCTTTCTTTGCTACCGGAGAGGAGCTGTACACAAGAAGGAGGAGTAAGAACTAAGGTCGAAAGCTGCATGCTGGTCCGAGTTGACAACTGACATAGACTTGTGAGACATTGAGCGGATGTTGCGCAGAATCCGGAGCGAGACTGTTTACTCTGGGCGTTCTGCCGTTCAGATGTCTGATGTATCGTAGGTCAGTCTCTATCGCAGTCTACGCCTCATGGCTCAAACAGATATATGCCTGCCGCCTACCTATATACAAGGCATAGAAGGGCGATTGCACTACACCATCCGGCGAGGAAGGTCACTCTTCGCCGCAGACTTCGTGCATTGACCATTCCGACATCTGCTCAATTCGTGCGATCTTGTCGATACTGTGCTATACTCAAGTCGGCATGATGAAGCGCAACTAGGTAGATGCGCTGCTTGCAGGTATTCACCGATCTCATGCGACTTGGTGTCGACGGGCGCCGTGTTCCACTGACTTCTCGCCAGCTAGCTGAGTACTAATGTTCTGCAACTTCCCTTTGGCTGATCTTAAAGTTGTCTGACCTGAACATCAATAAGGACGCCCAGGCCGGGTGTCCCGAAGACGCGACAAAAACACGCGTTTTTCCCGCCTGCTAAAGAAGTCGGGAGCTGCTCTGACTTCTTCGTACACTGCACAAAGTAATTAATATCAAAGAGCACAGCAAGTAGCTCATATATCCCACAGGCCATGGCTTCCCAGCCTGTCCCGACCCTCGAGATAGCAGGCCTTCGCATACCCTACTCTTTCATCTCCCTCGTCACTCTTACGCTCCAGAACAGCGCTTTAGCCATCCTTCTCCACTATGTAGGTCAAAGAACAGCCAGAACGATAATGTTAGCAGAATCTAGCTAAAACGCTTGTCCGCTCTATTCACAGTCTCGGACAGCTCCTAATGCCAAACCCTACTCGGCGCCTGCAGCCGTCCTGCTAAACGAGTTACTGAAAGGGTCCATATGCCTTGCGATAGCATTGAACAATGTACAGCATCGCACAACAAGCGAACCATCCGCGACTGTGGAAAAGCGAGAAGATGCCGAAGGAAGTCCATCATCTAACAAGATGATGGGCCATGGCAAGAGCTTGTCTATGTCTGTGGGAAGGTCAAGAGCGCTTCAGCTAGAAAACGAGGAGCTATGGAAACGCAAAGTGCAGACTTCAGCAAGTCATGCTACATCGTTTAACCAGCCTGGAAGATGGTATCTCAGCCTAGATGAATGGCAATATCGTATACGAATGGTCGTTTCGGACTGCTTCAGGTGCGTATCTTTTGGATGCCTGGTCCAAGTCCGTTGCCAACAGCTGCTCTTTCTTACTGGCAATCTAGCCCCGATTGTTGGAAGCTGGCTGTTCCCGCCTCTCTATACGTCTTGCAGAATAACGTATGTCGCATGCCATGGCTTTCGTATACGCATGTTGATCAACCGCTCTGTTATTAAACAGCTACAATTCGTGGCTGCATCCAACCTGGATGTCGCAACTTTCCAAGTTACATATCAGGCCAAGGTACGTGCACAGTAAGATCTGCTTTTATCGTATGCTCACCAGTCTTCCTAATCTACGCTCGCTATATTCCAGATTTTGACGACTGCACTCTTTAGCGTGACTATGCTTCACAAGAAGCTCAGCATAACAAGATGGCTATGCCTAGCCGCACTAGCTGCTGGCGTAGCCATCGTGCAGCTGCAGGATTCACCCAGTGCTGCAAAGCATGGCGGTGATAAATCGTCTATGGATCGCGTAACAGGCTTTGTCGCGATCATCATGGCATGCATGAGTGAGTGTTTGCTCTGCCTGGCGCGAACATCTTTTGTTGACTGGACATCTACAAACAGCATCTGGCTTTGCTGGGGTATATTTCGAAAAGGTCCTCAAGGGCTCTAAAGCAGATCTTTGGATTCGAAATATACAGCTTACCATCTTCAGTCTGGCCCCCGCTCTTGTGGCCGTCCTCTTTCCGGATTTTTCACTGCGAGGATTATGGGAAGACCGGAATGCGCCCTTGAAGCAGCCGGATCCAAACGCGCCTACCTGGATTTTCGGCAATTTTGGAGGGTGGGCGATTGCTACTGTCTTGTGTCAGACCATCGGAGGGTTGGTCACGGCGCTTGTGATCCGTTACAGCGACAACATCGCCAAAGGTAAGCTCGCTTTTAGAGTTGCCTGCGATGCACTATCAATATAGATCGATTTTTACAGGCTTTGCTACTTCCTTGTCGATTGTCATCTCTTTCGCTGCTGGCGTATTCCTCTTCAATTTCGAGATCACGACCCAATTTCTGGTTGGATGCGGCACTGTACTGGCAGCAACCTACTACTACAATCAGCCAGATAGAAGCAGCATGCAAGCGACCAAATCTACTGGCTATGAGCTAGTTGCCACGAGCGAAAAGCAAGCCCAGGTTTCTCCGGCTCGAGCTTTCACAATACCCATTCCAGCCACGCCTCCACGGAATCCTACGCCTGCAGAGAAGAAGAAATCTACCATGCCTACGCCTTCAGACAAGAGAAAGCCTATACTTCGCCATGCAGACCGGATAGACAAGTGAAGAATGTGGGAACAACTTGTGATTATAGCGGAGAAGCAGTATAAGGGCCAAGACTACACTTCAACTTCCTTAGCTGTACTATCATCAGCCTTTGTCGCAAGCGTGACCCCTCTAAAGCATGGCTTGTCCAAAGTCTTCGCACGGCATAGCGGTGATCCATGGCGGTGCGCCAAGCGGCCGTGGGTGCCAGTGTCGCTCTTTTGATGCATTTGACTGGGGCAAAAAAAACTCGTGCACATCTTGGAGACATGAAGAATTTCAGCCTGCCTGGCTATCATGCGAGCGTTCCCGAGACTGTAGCCTAATCGAGTCCTATGGGTTACAGCTCCCCGGAAGACCAGATTGGAAAGAGGATCTTGGATTGCATCATAACCAATCGTAGAAGACTCGCTCAAAGACCGCATCTTCTGCGACTCCGCACTGCGTCCGATGGTGTCTGATGTCGCCGATACCGGCCCAGTGACGACCGTCAGAAGATGACTGTGGTATGGAGTTGGTGATGCTATACGCGTCGACGTAAGTGTATTCTGGATACGCCTCGTCTACATCTGTGCAGTGCGGATGGGTCAGCTGCTCGGTATCCCTATTGCTGAATCTTGGAAGATGGGCGCCACTACTTACATGCTTTTAGAGCAGCATTGTTTGCCTCTAGCTGCCAACGCTGACCTCCGATCAGATCGTAACATTGTGCTGTCAAAGCCTGCTTCAGAAATCTTGACCTTTCCCGGTAACGCCTGATGTTCGACTCACTAGCTTGTACAGTGCTAGAGCCACCGCGAACTGCTACCTGCGCATTCGGCAATCTATTCTTGAAGAGGGCCAGCGTGGGTGCCATAGCCTCCACATACTGCTCCGGACTTTTACCCGCTAACCACAGGCCAGCGCTGTAGATTATATGGGATGGCGTCTCTTGGAGCGTGTTCAATGATTCTTCAATCACACTGGCTTCTCCTTTCGGTGCCCAAAAGAAGTGTAGGTTTGTAACGCCGCCGTCTTTCCGTAAGTAACGACCGTGCTTGGGACTGCCAATAGGAACTCGTCAGAAGAGCCTCCAGACACAAGCTAACGTGAATGGGAATGTCCGCACGTAGTAGGAAAGGCAGTAGGGCCGGTGTCGTGGTTCCACGCGCATGTTGTCCCAGGTTCCGGAATGCCAAACACGTTCTTCCACATGTTGAGACAGAAGAAGTCGCGTATCAAGGAGTCTCCGAAAACCACGAGCGAGCTTGGTTTGACCAGGTCAAAATAGTCTGACCAGGATCGGTGGGGGAGAGCACAATTGTAAGGCAGCCAAAGATAGTCATAGACGGTTCGGAAGGGTTCACTGTGATTGTACGTCAGGTGACTGACCATCCATGGCTGATACGCAGAAGTTGGTGCCAGATGTTCGGGGTTTAAATGAGCTTTTGAAACCCAACGGCCCAACTGCTGACCGGCTGTACCGACTGAGCATTCTTGATACTCGGGCATATGCGCTGACGATCATACTACCTCAGTCCCTGCGTCTTCGCAAGTAGGTAGGGATCTCGCTTACCTTGGCCAGTCACTGTGAGCGGCAGAGGCGAGCCTGCGATAGCAACTTTGTTCCCTGCAAAGAGTGCACAGACCTATCAGTAGATCGTCCTTGGCCAGGTATCATCATGGCTACGCACAGACAATATCCTGCGTCTGGAAGGCATCGCAATGAATATATTCCGGCCAAGCATATATCTTGTATTCTCCAGGATCCTCTAAGCGATATGACACTCGGACAGCCTTTCCGTCTGCCTCTACAGACGATGAGGATGACCAGACAGGGGAGACAAGTGTAGGTCCATCGAAGAGCACCCTGTACGCTCTCGGGCAGTGCGTCTCGACATTTGGATGGGAACACTTGATGAGTAGAGATGCATCTTGTCCGACACTGACATGGGCATTGTACTCAGCCCGAAAGTGACCATCTATGTATCAAATGTTAGCATGCCGTCCCATCCATACGCGCAATTGATGCAGCTAGTACGTACCGATCTGCAAAGCAGTTGTGGGGTCCAAAGGGTTCTTCCCGCCGATATGCGCAGCTTGATATGTCGAGGCCGCCAGTCCATTCGGATGCGAGAGTATGAGCGGTGCTTTGATAGAGGACTTGAGGAAGTGTGGTAACGAGGGCAGATGCGCATGATAGGGTTCCGAGCTTAGAAAGAGTCTGGCTGGTAAGAGGAGCAGTAAGGCTGTTAGCAATGCGAGCCCGGCACCGCGAGACAGCATCGCTTCAGAGTCGTCGAAAATGTGTTGCGAACACTGTACTGTATGAAATCAAAGGGAGCTTCTGCTGTCAAGTTATGTACATCTCCTGTCAACCTAACAGTTATATGTGGTGTTATGTGAAGACCTGCATATTGCTTAGGACTGCAAGGAATGTTGGAGGTCAGAAAGGACGCGACTCTCACTCTGAAAGCGGCAAATCCCTGAGTTACTAAGTTACTAGGTTTGAGTGCAGGTCTCAAGGCGCACCACCGAACCTGTCTCCTCTGCAGGCGCGGAGGGAGAAGGCCTCAATTTGTAAACAGGCGGACGCGCGTGCGCTGTCGCGGGGCATTGATATTTCGGCAATGATTCGAATGGATGACACAACTTGGCAGCTCTAAGCTGTTACTGACCATATTAATGATTGAATCAGTAAGGCCTCGGCCTGCAATCGAATATCCTGTAATTTTTGTTTGTGATTGCCAATTTGTCGAGACCTGAGATTTGGATGTTGATAGCTTCACATGACATGCACAACGATATAATGGGAGGGAAGAAAGCCGAAAGCCCAAAGAACTGCAAGGGAAAACCGACTTGACACCCTGCTTAACCCCAACTCTGATATACTCCACTGTCCGATTAAAGACAAGTAGAGCCTCTTATCTACGTGACATCCCAATAGCTCTAAGGTGCCTACTGGGAGGAATACCTGCCGATGCAAAGGCGTCGAGGTAAAGATTGGCCAGACGGGATCGATTAGCATCGAATGCCTCGCCATCGAATTTGACATTGGCCAGATAGGCACCAGCATCGAAGTTTGGATCCGAGAAAGCAGGGTCGAGTACCGTAGACCATGGAATTGCCATCGCTTCGCACAATTCCGCCACCCGCATATCTGGTGCAACGACGAAGACTGGAAGGCCGATAGAAATGCCCACCATAGCACCGTGTATGCGCCAGCTGAAGACTGCATCGACATGCCTGTACGAATCTTGCCAATCCTCAACAGAGGTATAATAGCGAGATTGAGCCTTAATCAGGTCCAGAGTCGATTGCGACAGTTGCAGATCTTTAATAGCTTTGTTCATGTGCTTCACATCGCGCCAGTCTTGCATTACTATAACGCTTCCAGGATATTGCTCGATGATATCGATTGCCTGATTGAAGAGCTGTGGTCTGTATGCAGGTGGCAGAGGGACTGCGAAGCGCATTGTGCCAGCTGCCAACTTGGACGGTAAATGACTGTAAGCTCTTGCGAGCTTCTGACCCAACCGAACTTCTGAAGATAGGAACAAGCTAGGGCAGCCTGCCGGAACAGCATCGCTGTAGCCGTTGGATCTTGCAGCGTCACACGTATATGTCCCGCGAGCGAATACTGAAGCCTTTCGCTCGTGCAAGGCTTTCAAGAGATCTTTTGCTGGCGCTGAATAGCGTTCCAAGTCGGGACGAGGCTCAAAGACGCCATGTGGTTCGAGATCGGTGTAAGCCTCACCAGGATTGATGGTGGTTGGTGTAAAGTGACCGTTTGATCCGAGACCTGTGACGACTAGGGGCACCGAGGGTGCTGCTCGAATACTCTTGGTAAGCCTTTGCATCCAGAAATTTGTGACAGCACTCTCGGTCGGAGTTTCCAGCTGAGTTTGGTTCCATAGCATGTTTGCAGTAGTGAAAATTGCTGCATCTACAGGCTCAGGCTCGTCCCACAGCTCCACGTATTCCGTCCTTTGCTTGTCGACTAAGGCTCGCGTCCCTGCGAACCAGACGAGGTTGCCGACATTGCCGCCCGACGTATCGACAGCGATAGTCCAATTATTTGTATCGGCGGGACGTAAAGGATAGTAGAATCCCACCCTGACAGGTGTAGCTGATCGAGCGGAGAATGAAGAGACGGGGTCTAGCGAGTTCTTGCGCATACTGCTGGTGTCTTCCTTATGTAATGATAAAGTGCAAAGAAGACTGATCGCTGCGACCGCATAAGTGATCTTGGAGGCTAGAGGGGAGCGGGACTTGCGCGAGTACAGAAATAGACCAATTGCAGATATGATATTGCCAAAGACCATCTGTTGCGTAAGGAGAAGACCTCCGGCTGCTGCCGCTAAGCCTACCGAGATGGGTCTTTTAAGAACGGTGAAGAGCGAGTGAGCTACTAGTGATACTGCTGCGCAAACGTAGACGGATGCTGCATTGTATATCATCGATGTGATTCCAATTGCCGGTAAATTGGAAGAGAGAAGCGAACTAATATCTGATGTAGAGCCATGCCAGATGCTCTCCGCTGCAGATGAAACAGGTAACGAAAGTAGGGCCAAGAAGGTACTGAAGGAAAATGCATTGAGCATCTGCTGTGGGTCGGCAGGGGTGGTCTTGATGAGGGAATTTCGAATGACATTGGAAGCTGCTGCTGCTAGACCGGCGGCGACGAACGTGGGGCTTTGACATGTCCCGCTGGTCCAGGTCGACGCAAAGACGCCTATAACGATAGTGAAGAGAGCTACGAGTTTCACGGCGGGCATGCTTGCTTGCTGCGTAGTGGAACTACGGGAAGGCAGCCAGTACAAGGCTAAGCAGGCTGCCAGAAGTGGCTCAATACCCTGTATAGCAGTGTAAAAGAGTAAGTATATGCACACAGCGTACATCAAGTATGCAAAAGCTTACCCGAATGGAATTTGCACAAGCTAGACCAGAAGAAGCCATGCACGCGTTCATGAACCATGTCGTGGTGAGATGCAGTGTGCCGATACCCTTGCCTTGTCGCCATGATATTGAAGTACGCAATTTGCTCGGGGAGCTACCAGCTGAACGGAGGAAGATCTGGCCCAACGCGCAAGACGCGACTTGTACAAACGTGCAGATTGAGACGAGCATGAATGTCGCTTGGCTGTGCGACTCCAAAAGATACTTGTGCGACCATAGAGAGCACAATGCACTGGCGACGAACCAGATGACCAGCAGACTGGCTATGTACAGCGCGCTTTTGGCGGAGCTTTTGGACTTCAGAACTGGAGAGGAGGGGAAGGAAGGCGACTCTGACTTCCGATAATAGTATGATTTCTCATCGTCGACCGAAGATACTGAGGATGCTGTAGACTCCGAAAATGCTGAAGAAGCTGTAGAGAGTGTTGCGAGAAGCGGCGTTGACGACATCGTAAGCAGCGAGTTGTCTGCTTTGTATCCGACAAGAACCAGCTTTGAATACTCGAATGTAATGTACAGGAGGATAGTAGGCTTGTCGTAAAGTGCAAATCTCTTCAAAGCTCTTCGTTTTCAACTTCTGTGCGACAGCTTGACAAATCTATTGCGGTGGGCGGATCATCATCTTGGGCATGTCCGGGTATCGTAACAGTGTTTACGCGTCTTGCGATGATCTACCTGCTCGCTCATCGCATGGCATGCCGGGATGTCGAGTTTGATCTTTGCGCGTCCAGTCTCTCCCCATTCCTGCAGGCCCACCAGGTACACTGTAGAGGGTCTGCTAAGTTACTTCTCACTTCTCCAGCCTGGCTGACCGGCTGTTGCCTACAGTCCTGTATCAAAGTTCTGTAAAGTTATCATCCAAGCGTGTCTCGAGTGAAGCGGTGCGAGATCACGGCCACTGAGCCGGCTAAAGACTCCCAGACAGGCTGAAGCAAAGCAAGCCGAATCCCATGGCCATAAGTTATGGATTCGAGGATGTGGATCATCGAATCCCTGGCCGATCTGGTGCAAGCTTAAGTCGTCGAGGCCTTCTTGAGGAGACGTAGCGATGCGAGCCAAAGCTGTCGCGACAAATCTCTCCTCTGTCTGCTTTGCAAGCAGCGACGACGCCAGATAATGTACAGTATCGATGTCGAATGTACCGTAGGTACAAAACAGAACAAGCAGGGCCAAATCAAGCAATGAATTTCTATCAGATGCCCGTTACTGTATTGCGATCTGCTTAATGTTCGTTTATATGCGATTTGACTGTGCTTGCCTGCGATGTGCCTACCGGACCCGTACGCCTTGGCTGCCTCAAGCTGGACGCGAGCTATTCGGCGGACCTTTTGTATGCAAGGTTTCGCGCTGGCTGTTCCCGCTCGACGCATCAGCTCGCATACCCATCAACTTACTGGCTTACAACTTGCAACCATCTGACTGGCTGTCCTCGTACGCTGCAGTCCAAAGCATTAGGTTACTGGGATCCCGACGCGACTTGTCTGGCCTTGAAGGAAATCATGGCTGCTTCGATATACCATCGGCTGGAGCACAGGCACTCGCAGGAGAAAGAGCCTTTGCATTCGTTTACGCTTGAAGACAGCAAGCATGCTCGCGATAGCCAAAGCTATAATGAGCTTTCCGAAGAGGAAGAGCGCCCGACATCCGCAAGGCGCAATCATGTACCGTCTTCGCGCAGAACATACACAATCAGGGCTGCTTTCTTGCTGGCGATTGTGCTGGCTCTCTCTGCTGCTCTTGGCTATCAAAGCATGGACCGGAAGAGGGAGCTCGCAGCCAGACCTATGCTCGGGTGGAGTAGCTGGAATAGGTGAGAAAAGCTTTATCTACACATACCTTGCAGCGGCCAATGTGTGTAATTCTTCCAAGATTCAAATGCGATATCAACGAATCCATCATCATCGACTCGGCGAAAGCAATCAAAGCCCAAGGATTGCTCGACCTCGGGTACGCCTGCAGATTGTATTTCGTCCGTCGCTGAGACTTGTTCTTGTGACTGTTCAGATATGAGTATATCGCTGTAAGTCAACCTAGCTTGGAAGGCCGTACGCGAATAAATGGGATCTGACACATGCTAGCGTGGCAGATTGACGATGTAAGTTGCGACGTGATTGTACAATACACGGATATCAGAATGGTCAGCTGATGCTGGACTGGGCCAGTGCTGGCAAGCCGACCAGCGAGACCCTCAGACGCAAGCACCTGTCGAGCATCCGGTCAAGTTTCCCAGCGGTTTGGCGCATTTGACATCAACCTTGCACGACATGGGCTTCAAAGCCGGCATCTACAGCTCTGCCGGCACGTATACATGCCAGCATTTCTTCGGGAGCTTGGGCTTCGAAGATATAGACGCGCAAACGGTAAATCTCCTTTCTGACCGAGCAGAGACTTCGAGCTTATACATATTCAAAGTATGCTGCTTGGGGCTTCGATCTCCTGAAACTAGATAATTGGTCAGCTAAACTATACCGGTACAAGAGAATATGAGAATGAAATTCGAGCTAACGCCTCTGCTTCAAGCTATAACGAGAAACTCGAAGGAACCCCCCAAATATCGCGAGCTAGGTATGAAAAAATGGCAACAGCGCTGCAGAAAACCGGGAAGCCCATATGGTACTACCTGTGCAACTGGGTCAGTCAGAGTTCTCTCGTCAATACAATTTCCCCTACTGAGTCTACAGACCATCACAGGGAAAAGATTCTGTTCAAGATGTGAGTTACGACCGCATAGGGTTGATGTTTTTGCTCATCGCGCAACGTATGGGCTATAGTGGGCTGGAGACTTTGCACAAAGTTACCGCATTACAGGTACGCAAAACCCCGACATCCTGCGGTGCAGTAGGCTGACATAGGTAACAGGGGACGTGGGCGATAATTACAGTATGCGCTGTAGAGGATCATCATCGTCCTCTCCTGCTGAAGCGTTTGCACCTCTCCAGACAGTTTCGATGAGACTGGGTATAACCTCTCTATCATGCTCATAGCAGACATGGCAGCAGCAGTCCTGAACAAGTCCAGGCAAGGAAGCTGGGCCGATATGGATGGTTTGGAGGTGATGTCAAGACCTTCACGGATCGCCAAGGAAGCTGTCTGAGTGTACATTCTCAGGTGGGGAACGGTGGCATGACTACAAGCGAGTATCGGACACAGATGAGTCTGTGGGCCCTTGCCAAAAGTCCGCTAATGCTCGGTCACGATCCAGTAAACAGGTACGCTGCGAGCTCAAGGTTGCGATCAATGATTCTGACGTATGCACATAAAGCTCCAAGGACACTCTCGATGTTATATCGAATCGAGCTGTACTCGCTGTAAACCAGGATGACTTGGCAAAGCCGGGGTATCGCGTTTGGAAGAGGGATGTATCTTCAGGCGGAACACTTCAGCTATGGAAGGCTGAGCTGAGCGGAGGGTACGGATATGCAATCTCATATCGGCGTGCATCATTGCTGACATGGATTACAGTGCATACGCTCTTCTACTCATTAATACAACACCCTCTTTACAGAAGGTCACCATAGATTTGGCCAAGGAATTCTTCAGCAAAAAGGAGGTCGCTGACATCCGAAGACTGACAGCAAGTAACCTGTGGCAGGGCGAGAAGGCTGTCAACATGGCCGATGGCCTGCTCCAGACAGATATCCAAAGTCATGATGTGGTAATGCTCAGATTGCAGAGCTAAGGGAGGGTCGCATGCTTATGTACCGCTTGCAAGAGTCCTAGACAGATGCCCATGCTCAGATAGTCGGTGTCGTTGTGTTGTGTCTGTGTTTGGAAGATCTCGAATATTGGTTCTCAGGCCCGAAGATTTTGCTTTCAAACTCGTCGACACTTGTTGCTGCACATCTACACCGAGTACTGTATTGTGCAGTGTACAGTCTTGCACTTGCGAGCCCGCTTGTTCTGGCTCGTTCGGTGGCGGCGTGCTTTGACGGCATGGACCTCTCCTATTCAGACTGCCATTCAGAACGGGCCTGACCGCCTTTTCAGCAGTAGGCGTAGGAATGTCATGTACGCAGAGTTATGCCAGCTTGTAAGGCTTTACTTTCTGTATCGGACATCAGCAATAGCAATAGCGCTGCCTACTACCTGGTATATCGTGTGCTTGGATATCGATAAGCGCGTTGCTGATATGTGCCTTCAATCTCAGCGCTGCCTATTAGCAGTGTGCACGGATGTCGCATCTTACTCTAACCTTGGCGGATGGGCGAAGGCTATCCTATGCGTTCTACGGGCGCGTAGATTCAGCTGAATACGACGTCTTCTACTTCCACGGTGCCAATGGATGCCGTCTGAAGGCCTTGTTGCTCGATGGTCCAGCTCTGGCGCTCAATATACGCATCATCGCAGTGGACCGACCTGGTATCAGCTGCTCCTGCCCTCATCCAGCAACCTTCCCTTCTTCAGGCATTCTTCGGACATTCACTTCAGACATCCTACAGATGGCAGATCATCTACAGCTCGATAAGTTCTCCATCTTGGGCATGTCGACAGGCGGAGCATTTGCTCTAGCTTGCGCGCAGTTTCTTCCGTCAACGCGACTCCACAGAGTCGGAGCTATAGCATCCGTTGCTCCCATACAAGAGATTGGAGTCAAGGGTCTTGCATTTGGCCTAAAGATAGAGAATTATCTCATGTCCTATCTTCCCGAATGGCTCGTGGAGAAGGCTCTCGAAGCACGTCTGGGAGTCGCTGCAAGAGATCCGGATAGGAAAGTCTTGATGCATGTTCTGGTAGGGAGTGAAGAAAAGCTTGCGAAGCTCTCTGAGACCGAGAGGGTGGGGTTGGAGCAAACGCGGGAATCCATTGTAGAAGCATATAAATATGGCAGTGGAGGACTCGCGAAAGAGTTCAAAGCTCTCGTGCAGGATTGTGGTTTTGCATTAGGAGATATTCAGAACGGAGAACGCGTACATCTCTGGGCTGGTGAGCAGGATGCGGTGATGCCGCCAGAAATGGTGAAGAGGATGGCGGATAAGATTTCAGGATCTCGGTATCAGGTATACGAGGGCGAGACGCACGACTCGATCATCTCTGAAAGAGGTGTGGACATGCTTCGACAGCTTGTCCAAGAATTCTGAAGCTGGCCTGGTGCCGAAAGCTGAAGGGTTGACGAGCACTTCAGTAGACAGAATGTACGGTGCATAGCCTCCGAGCAGCACTTCGGAAGGTCGCACACGTAGCATCAACGGCTGGCGCCGTCGATTCGATGTGTTTTCGAGGCAGATTGTCGTAATGCGAAGTCGTATATCCTCGAGGCTGTATTACGGGCTAGGACGCACTGCATGAAGTCTTTGAGCTTCTAGATACACTATACGATACCTAGTACTTCTTTTACGGAGCGCGCGTGAACGGCTGAAGAACGCGTACGAACGAAACGAGATATGCAGGTAATGACAATACAAGCAACAATGACTGCTGGGTTTTTCTATACTTCTGACCGCAACTGGATCTTGTAGCAATTCTCACAATGCGGTTGATTCTTATACACCAGAAAAGTACCGTCTTCGAAGGGATTTTGGCAGTTCTGAGGGGAGGCAATCATGAGCAGCGTTCTAATAGTATGTGAGCTGTAGTGTAGGTACTTACGTTGCAGACGAAACAGTCCTCGCACCAATTCTTGTTCATAGCCCTCAGAACATCGCCTTTTATGGGTTTCTTACAAACCGAACATTTCGGCAAATGCAGTTTCAAATTGCAGTTTTCGCAGTACGCATGTCCTTTATGTACCGTAAATGGTTTTGCGAGGTATTCTTCGTCTTGTGCTGCGGAGGCCTGATGACTGGCTATCGACCGCTTCTTTGGATCAACAAAAGGATCGCCACAGTTTGCACAGAAAAAATGAAGCTCGTGGAAGGTCTTTGTCCCGCCTAGCGCATCGTCTGTGATTGTGATGTACGATTCGTCAACGATCGGCGTTTGGCAGTGCGAGCAGCGTATGGAGAAGAGCTGGAGGCATAGGACCATAGCGTGTATTAGCTTACGTTCTTGTAATATAGCTCCGTAAATCTGCTTACCTCATGATAATCAACATGACAGTACGGCTTCCCATCCTTTGTGAAGAATTCTAAGTGCTCCAATTGTTTATGACATTCTGCACACGTGAAGCAGTCCGGATGCCATCTCTTGCCCATCGCGTTTACTGTTCGTCCATATAGTACAGGTTTAGAGCATGCTGGACATGCTAGAGCGTATTTCGATTGTGTCGAAGCAGAAGGGGCGGTCGATGTATGCATGGGGACAGAAGAAACTGGTAAAGGGTGTTTCTCATCTGGTAGGGAAGCTTCAAAATAGTCGGACGAGGAAGAGAAGGATGATGTTGCTTTTAAACTCGGAGAGGGTGGTGCGACGCCTATGCTGATACTAGGGGCACCGCGGGCTTTAGCTTGTATTGGAGATTCACTATCGTCATCGTCATCAAAGCTGAAAGTAGGAATGACTGGAGAAGGGGACGATGCTGCTGGTAGGGCTATCGAAGGAGGCTTATGATCCGCCCCACCGCTATCACGGACACCTATTCTTTGCATACTGTTCTGTAAATCGTCAATTCCCTCTGAAGGCCCTCCTCTCACTTCTGCCTCCGCTTGTGCGTAACTTGCAGGGCGTGGCCTGCTACCGCCGGCTTTATTGTGACGCATAGCTGGCGGCCCAGTATACCTCTTTGTCGCTTGAGGAATATCATCTGGAACTGAAGCCAGGTTAGGCGGCTTCGGTAAAGGTCTTCGCTGGCTCGACGAGCTCGAGATGGAAGCTTGAGATGCGGCTGATGAGGAGCGCGAGAGGGCTGGAGATGGTGATGGAGAGGCAGAAAAAGACGGCGAGAAGGATGGTCCCGGTGGTGGATGACCGGAAGTTGACTGCGAAGGTATAGGTGATATTGCAGGTATCCGAGGACCAGTTGGCACTGCTGGGAGCGGTCGCTTGCGAGTTCCAGACGATACAGGTTGTAGAATAATACCGGTACCTTGTGGGGCATGCTGTTGATACTGCTGCGCCTGTTGCGAATACTGTCCATGCTGACTACTATAGCTCCCCGTCGGGCTTGCCGCTACCGGTGCTGATGGCAGGGTATTCCTTCTTGGCTGGGGACTAGAGTACGTCCTGTCGCGAATGTACTCGTCCGGTGTGACTGCTGACGGTGATGATGCTACAGCTCCACGACCACCCGGACCGTGCGAGTCGCCGAGTTGTGGTCTTGGGCTGACTGGGCGAGCAGGGATAGGTGATTGTGCAGCATCTGGAGTGGACAATGCAGTGTTGGATCCAGATTGCGACCGCAGTTGCGCCTGTTTCAGCTGATGCTGATGCTGGATCCACTCCAAGTCGTGCGCCGGCACAGCTGGCTGGGATTGACTGCGATGGCTGCTAACATGTCCATATCTGAGAGGGTTCCGCGCTGTTATTGGCGGGAAATCAGGTGCTCCTGGCGCCACAGGGTACGCCTGCTGTCCTGGCTGGATGCGCGTGTAAGGCTGGCTGAAGCTGTACGAGGTCATCGTGTAACACTTTGGGTTAAGGTGATGTATGCATGGTGTACATCTCGATTGATCAAGTCTTGAATCGCTTTGAACCTCGGTTAAGCTCGTATTGAAATCATGTCGGTCCTCGTCAAGGGCAAGCTCAAAGCAGCAAGGGACGCACTTCAAGCCAAAGACTATGCGAAAGCAGAGCAAGCAGCAGCGTACATCAATACCTTATCATCAGGCTTGATTAGCGAAAAGAAAGCAGCCAATTCTGACGATTTTCTGGCCATGTTGTAGCGATGCCCTCACCTTTGACAGCGCAAACTACAATGCAAGAGTGTTTCTCGCAGTCGCAAAGCTCAACCTGGACAAGCCCGATGAAGCAGAAGAAGCATACAAGGTTGCGATAGAAGCCCAGCCGGCAACTCTGCTCGCATGGCAGGCAAGAATTGGCCCTCTTGGCGTTCGCTAAACGGTCCATAACTGATTCTAGCCATGCTACACAACGTCTATAGGGCCTCGCGAGCTTCTACGAAAAGACCGGACGATGGAACGATGTCGTCAGAACATACACGAAATTAGCAGATCTGGCTGTCGAGTCGTATATTTTCCTCTCCTCATATTGAGTCTTATCTATGTTCTGATGGTATACCTGCGAAGGAACGACGCGACAAAATGCGCTGAGGCTCTCCAGAAGATCCTCAAGGCTCAGCGCGACCATGCATCGCCGGAGGAGGTAGGATACTGTTGCAGTAGGGAGAACCAACGATGATAGCTCAGAAACTCTTGTGGCTTGTAGGCCCTCAACACCCTCAAACTCTTTCTCCCAGACTCGGCCTACTATTCTACCCTATCGTCTCTCCCTCCACCCGACATGACCGCGCCCGAAAGCACTACAACCTTCGAAGCTCAATCCCTACTCCAAAACTCCGTGCCAATCCTCACCGAAATCGTCACCCAGACCGAATCGAAGGAAAGCAAATCGATAACGGATGAGATCGATAGGAGAAGGAAGAGGTTGACGACTACTACATCTGCTGAAGAGACTCGGCGGATCGTCTTGAAAGAGATAATGTCTAGTTCACCTTTACCGGATCTATATGATCAGATTCTGAACCATCATTCTGCCCCCGACGACTTGCGCCGCCAAACAGAGTATAAACTGTTGCGACATCTACATACTACGCTATTATCACTTCCCTCTCCGTTCCTACATCTCTCATCTACATTATCCGAATCTGCATTAGCGGAAAAACAAAATACAGCGAAAATATTTGCGAAACAGAAAGATGCGATTAGGACTAGAATAGAGGAGCTGGTGCATGGGATGATGACTCTGAAGATTGAGGATGACTTAGCATGGCAGATTGGGTTGGAATGGCCTGATCTGAAAGATGACAAAACCGGGTGGGACGAATACAACCTGAAGAGGTATCTGAATATCTACCCAGAGTGAGTTGGTCTTCATTCCTCGTCTTCTACAGACTGCATCGCAAAGCTGTGCGCTCGCTCATCAAGCTTTTCGTAGCTCGGGACTATCGAGATTGCTATGTTTACAGCTTGGTCTGCCTGATCCGCTTAAGGATCAAGATGACAAGGATGCATTGGAGGCCACGAATTTCTCGGGCGAAGAACTCAGTCTTCTCATCGAGGTAAATGCAGACATACTCATCACCGCTGCGGGAAACTGAATTGTACTCTCAGGACGCCTTTCAAGATGCTGCGTCAACTTCGTTGCGAGCTCACATATTGGCAAGCAGCTTCTTCTTGGGGCACAAAGAGTTTCAAACAGCTTCGGAGGTCGCAGAAGCGGGTCTTGCGTATCTCAAACGACAGGAGGGTGAACTGGGTAGACGATTACCTGGGTAAACCCCATTTTCTACCGGTGGCTACTTCGCAGCCATACTGACTTGGTTTGGTAGGGTCCAAACTATTCTCGAAACCACGCTGGCGATCTCTCTTGTTCACTGCAATCCGCCTATACATTATGTTCGTGCTCTGCGACTACTCGAGTCTCTCCTTTCGCAAGCCCCACATGACTATCGCTGTCTCCTGGCAAAAGGCTATATCTATTCTCAAGATGGCCGATACGAAGCCGGCTATGATGCATTCACGCGTGTATTCGATGCAGAGCCCCAAGATCAGAAGAATAACACCGATGAGAACATGAAGTTCGAAGCGAGGGTCGAACGTGTCTGGTGTCTGGGCAACATAGAGGGCAGAGCACAAGAAGCTTTGCAGGAAATGCATGATGTCGCTACGATATTGGATGAGGATCCCACTGTAGAGCGAAGTGTCAAAGCGAAAAATTGGTGGAGATACGGTCACTTGCTCAGCGAGATGCAGGGTGAGCGCATAATACCTATCTTCTTATCGTAGTCCTGGCCTACCTGGCTTACCAATAACGTCCCACGCAGACGAAAAATACCACGAATCCTCCTTCGATGCCTTTGTGACGAGTATCAAACGCGACAACACCTATGCCCCTTCCTTTACATCACTAGGCTTCTACTATCGCGACGTTCTTTCTCCACCCGATTACGAATATTCGCTACAGTGTTTCCAGAAAGCATTCGAACTGGACGATACTCAAGACGTAGCCGCTGAGATTCTTGCACATGAGTATGCGCTAGAAGGGGAATGGGACCTAGTGGAGGTCGTAGCCAGAAGAGTTGTGCAAGTTGACAGATTTGGAAGCGATAAGAATGCTGCGGGACAACCGACGCCCGCTGGGGGTGCGAAGAATAAACGGAAACACTTCTGGGCATGGAAAGCCATAGGTGCAGCAGCTTTAGTAGGTAGTCCTTCGGAGAATCGCACATCGGCCACGTGACACTAACCTGTCCTCTGTTTCGACGTAGAAATCGAAGCGCTATATCCAAGCCATTACTTCTCTACAGTCAGCTACCAGGGGCGATCCCAGTGATACAAACTGCTGGCTACAGCTTGCTCAAGCCTATCGAGGAGCAGGAAAGCATGTCGCCGCTTTAAAGACGCTCGTGAAGGTTACCTCACTCGAGAGAAATAATTGGCATGCCCTCTACCTGATTGGAGATATTCAGCGCCAGATCGGCTTGTATGATGCATCGGTACAGACGTTTAGTGATCTGTCAAACGTAAGATCGGACGAGCTAGTCGTTACTGTAGCTCTAGCAGAGACGCTTCTACAGTCAGGGTTATCTCAAGCGCGAAATGGCTTTACGAAGCGTTCTATCGGTACATTGATGGAATGTCTCTCACTCTTATCTCAGATCATCGAAGGAGGCTCTGGAAGTCGGATAGCTTGGAAATTGGTAGGAGATAGCCTGTTGAAGTTGGGAGACTTAGTTCAAGACACAGATAAAGATCTGGTTAGACCAATTCTGGACAAGCTCTTGGTGAAACTTGATGCAGAAGGGATCGATGCTAGAAACCCTCTGGTGACAGTCGTCACTACTGCGAGCACTCGACAAACCATCGACAACATCGGTTCAACGGTGGCATGTCTAGCTGTAGGAGTCCTCTCATACTCCCTCCGCATGCTTCTAGATACACAAGAAGCAGATTCCGCCGGTCCATCCTGGTTCGATCTTGGCCATGCCCTGCATCGTCTCAAACCCTGCATCCAAAGCCTGAGTCCAACAGGAGTAGAGCCTGAGCAGCAAGTCAACCTGCAGAGTATAAAGTGCTTAAGG
Source organism: Erythrobasidium hasegawianum (assembly GCA_001972285.1). Classification (NCBI taxonomy): domain Eukaryota; kingdom Fungi; phylum Basidiomycota; class Cystobasidiomycetes; order Erythrobasidiales; family Erythrobasidiaceae; genus Erythrobasidium; species Erythrobasidium hasegawianum. Next base: position 1,378,480 of record BCII01000006.1, on the reverse strand, counting down.
AATGCATTGCAGAAAGAGCCCCTCAACGGACAATTCTGGAACCTATTGGGCGTACTCGCATCGGACGCCACGCCTAAGCTTGCTCAGCATGCTCTTATTAGAGCATGTGAACTCAACGTCCGAGTCAGTACGCTTCCTTACGCTCTTTTCGATCCTTTGCTGAACTCCGATCACTGACTTCACAGAGTGCTGTTCCATGGACGAATCTCGGACTCTTCTATATCAAGCATGAGGATTTCGAGCTTGCCAACAAAGCTTTCTTACGCGCTCAAGTCCTAGATCCGGACTATCCAGAAGCGTGGCTTGGACAGGCTGCATTAGCCAGACTGCACGGTGATTCGGCTCAGGCGAGAGTCTTGGTGGATCACGCAGCATCACTTTCGAGTGGAGCGGTGGTGCGTACTTGTCATCTTAAAGTTCATACTGATGAGCACGAGATTGACGCTCTTGTCACAGCCGGATGCCGATTTGTCCAGTGCTTTGAACAAGTTTGAAGACCGTCTTCAGGCTCTCGAGGAAGACGAGTTTGTCCGAGCGTACTACCTCACGAGTCGCTATGCGACTCAGAAGGGAAAGTCAGCGATAGCTCAACAATTGCAAGGTCTTCTTGCGGAAAGGATGGGAATGTCGGAAGAAGCAGTGGCCGGTTTCAGTAGAGCTGTTCAAGTGCTTGAGGCTGAATACGAGACGACTGAAAGCGTGGAAGTGGAGGAGCGATACATCATCGCCAACTCCAGCTTAGGGCGGGCTTATCTAGCTTCTGGTAGGGATGAGGACGCTGTCACTGCGCTTGATGCCGCACTCGGACTCCTACAGGACACCGAAGATTCTTCTCAAAGAGAGGGTAATTTCTCAATAAGGGTTCAGTGCCTGCTCCTGAAAGGTCTGGCGCTGTACTTCAAGGGCGATACCGAGGAGAGCTTGCAAACATTTGAGGATGCTCAGAGTGCATTTCAAACGGCCAATGCGGCCATTCTACAAGGGCATTCGACCCTGCTATTGGCGAAAGTTTTGTGCAGTCTGGGTGGCGACGAGCAGCGCAGTGAAGCTGAGCGTCAACTGCTTGACAAGTGGGTGGATGCCTCTTGAACGCAAGTCCTGAAGGCTCTGACATACCGAGCAGCATATTCGATCATCAAACGAATGAGCCGAACCTCCCGGTGATTGCTGCGCTCTCTGCGCTGGCTATTGTGACGGACAACGAGGAGCTGCTTGAGGCCGCCTTAGCAGAGCTCGTCAAACTTCCTATCGACGAGCAGCTGCACCAGGATCCTGCCTTGGACATCACCTATCTTCTGGCGGCTCGATACACTTTGGGTGTAGGTCGTTCTCTCCTGCATAATTTACCGCAGGCTGCTGATACAGAGTATCGTTCTTGTGTGCAATAGGGTGAGCCAGCGCAGGCTGTAGCCATCCACGCTCGCGCTGTCCATGCTCAGCCGACTCGCTTTCTCGCCCAGCAAGGCCTCCAGCAGCATCTGCACAACACAGGCAAATTCTTCGATGATGACGCAGCATCAGATGGCGATTTTCCATCGAGTCACGCCTTGCACGAGGTCCATCGAACACCTTGGAAGCCGGAAGCCTGGGGACGCGTGGTATCCGTTCCTGACCCCGACAACCAGTGACATGGACGCGTCAAACGATGACGAGCTAGCAATGTCGACAAGGGAACACGCCTCTCTCGCCCGGTGCTACATCCAACGGCTTGCTTCCGACTGTCCCGATCACCGACGACCAACAAACCTCTGACCGCATCGACTTTTGGTGACTTCTGTCAAGGCAATGTGACGCAATCCTGCGAGTATAAAGAGCATTGCGATTTCGACCTCTGCTTCTTTCCTTCTCCCCAAAAAGAAAACACTCTCCCTCACTCTCATCCTTTTCCACACCCAAAAAAAAAACAAGAAAAGATGCGATTCGCTAGCTTCTTCGCTCTCGGAGCAACTGCTCTTACCCTCTTCAGTACGCTCATGCTGTACCATCGACCTAAAACCACGCTGATGATACCTGGTTTTTGGCAGGCTCTATGCCAGGAGCCTGCGGTGCGGCAATTGAACAGAGAGACACAGCCAGCGATGTTCACTCGGTCCTTATTGGCGCAACTGCCCAAGTTACTCCCATCAAGGCCAAGCTCATCGCAGCTTACGCCAAAACCGACTTCAACAGCGAGGCATCCATCAAGGCCAACGTTCTACCACCTCTACAAGAGCTCAACAGCGTCCTCGCCAGCACTGCCGGCAAGATCAATGCATTGAAAGGAAAGAAGTCCAGCACCAAGAGACAGATCGATACCAGTGCCGTTGCTGCTGCCCGTAAGCTGCAATCGCCACCCACCACTTTGAGCGAACTTCGCTCACCAACTTTATGTGATTGCCAGTCGCTGAGCTGATCAGAGAAGTCGTTGCTGCATTGCAGCCTCTGCTCAACTTCTTGTCTTCCATTGCTCGTAGGTCCTTTCTAGCAAGGAGGATCAATCGTAGGCTTACCGCTTTTGTCTTCCAGTCATTCGTCTTCTTCTCGGTGGTACTCTTACCAGCATCGGTGCAAACCTTAACACAATTGCAGTTGGTGTTGGTATTCTTGTCGCTGGCGTCCTCAACATCGTACGCACTCTGCTTGCCGATCTCACCGGTGCTCTTTCCGGCCTTGGACTCGGTGGTCTTCTAGGCGGTATCCTGGGAGCCATTGGCCTTTAGGCGTCGAAAACTGGAGATGTCATCCTCAGGAAAGATCTTGGTAATAGACTTCCTCTTTGATACAGATACATGAACCTCCCAGCTATTAGGATCCATAATTTGTAGCAAATATAGTTTCGACCGTTTTGCGCTGATCAAGTAAGACAACCTTGAACCGCTCTGAGCCACTCTTTGCCTCTCTATGCCTCCCTTTGCGTAGTCTTCGATTGTACTTGAGCAGAAAATCTTGCCGATCATATGCATGGCATTGTTCCTCAGGCTCTTTCCAACCTACCTGAGATCCTTGACCCGAAGCTACACATCAAGTAAGACAATCGACGCGACCCGATGCCAACATAGCAGCTGCAGACCCTGAGCTGAGACTTACGAGCATTCCAGGAACCATAACGTAAGACCAACTCTAAATCGACAAATTGCACAAAACCGCGTCGCCAATGCCCAGGAACGCCATGGACCTAGGTAAAGGTCTACTCTACTTGATAGTTACATCGACAACAGGCTTAGGACGCGTCGTACGCTAAGATGCCAGCATCGCGGTATCTGAATTGACAGACCTTACAAAGCGGGCAGCCATCGGGTCTCAAAGTCTCGACCTGGGACATCAATATTGCACACAGCCCAACACCTTCCTTACTATGCATGAAGCCGAAGCAGACAGGCTGCTCGTCAGTCCAGAAGACGAGAAGTCGGTCCTCGATGATGATGACCAGGCTTTTTATGCTACATATAAGCAAGATGACGCTCGAAACCGCATGTTAGTAAGGATAGGGCTTCTGGCCTTGGTCGGTGTAGTGCTTGCGCTACTGGTGACCGCAAGCGAAGTAAGAGAGCATTTCCCGTACGTATCCACAGACTCAGACGCTGAATATCTCTTCAGTTAGGAAATCATATACTCGAGCTACCAATGATAGCGAGCTTTCACGCCTCCTCACAAGCTGACCAAGATCCGTATACTGTTCCTGGATGTACACGTCCAAATCTTCAGGGTAGCCGGCAAATACAAGTATGCTGACCTTCCATCTGCAGTCGCCTGGAGATCCTCTAATAGGACGATGATGCGTTGGATTCCATACCTTGATTATCTCGATGATGAGGATGCTCGAATACAACAAGGCAAATTTTCCATCAATGAGGTACCGGATTACGCTTGGTCACAAGCACCTATGTCCCTCAGTCTACTCGTGCAAGGTGCCGCGAGGGAGCTCGATCCGAAATTATCACATCTCAAGGATCGGAAAATAGCGATTGCTGGCTGCTCGTGGGTGGTTCCCTCTGTTTTATCCGCTCGTTTAAACATTTACGTACTATAGACTGGACCGCAATGCCCTGGAAATGATGTGCACCACATTGGGACCCGAGAAAAATAACTTTCGCAAGATTGGGCACGGCTTGTCCGTCTGTCATTTCAAGGTAGGAAAGCTCCCTTGTGCGCAAACTTTGGTACATCACTAAAGTGTGCCCCTACTGTGCGGCGACCGTCTATGCAGGATCTCAATCTAATCATTGAGGTTTGGTTTCATTTCGGCACGCGCCTTGGACATGTAAAAGGCGAGAATATCGAGGATTATTCTTTTGAAAGCCGCCTCGCAAAGTCTTACCTGCCTGAAGCGCGTAAAAATAACAGTAGTCCGGACCTTCTTCTCTTTGGTAAGTTATGGCGTTCGTAGTGCCCAACAATGCAAAGCTGACACCTGTACATTCAATCAGCCTCGGGTACCTGGGATCTCGCATTCCTCCGCTCAACATTTGGTCCGGTGGAAGATCTTTTACAGGATGGGCGCACATCCCGCCTTGGAGCCAAGTATCTGACGGACGTATTACCTTGGGAAGCATATGCATTCTATCGAACCAGGCTTCGTGATATGGTCAACTTCCTTCGAGAAAAGCTGCCAGATACAGCGATAATGTTCCGCACAGAAACGTTCTTCGGATACGCGGATGCCGTGAATAGGGATACTCATAACGCAGAGGTCCTCGCTATGCAAAACAGTGCAAAAGCCGTAATGCACAACCTCGATGTACCAGTCTTCACTTGTAAATCCTTCGGCAGGTTGCATTGCACGGATCGACCAAGCTGACACTTCATCTTTAGGGGCAGAGAAGGTGATTGGCGAGCGTGATATGTGTGAGCATGGCACAGTCTCCGTGAAGCCCTAGTGATTACTGAACTTTGGACTTGACATAGACGATGCCACCCACTTCAGAATTCCCTGTATGCCCAATTAGACCTTCATGAAAGATGTTAGTGACTGACTATCTATTTCAGCTGCCGCAAATTGGCTATACAGCGACATGTTGCTGTTTTATGCTAGTCGTGCGATTCGGGCTCGAGGTCTGTAAAGACGGAAGTACTTGTAGTCTCTTTTCAGTTTCTGACTACAGTCTGTCATGTAAGTCGGTCCGATTTGGGGTAGAAATAATAGTTTATTAGCTTCGTGTATTGAGTAATTTGGAATAGATGCATTGCCAATCACACATTGGATACATGGAGAGCATTTGCAGAATTAGCAACAAGGGGCTGAATGTAAATCGTCTAGCGTTGCGCGATGCGGAAGGGCGGGCAAAGACCATCTACTGCCATGAGGAACTGTTGCAGACATCTATATACACGTTCAGCCCGCATGATAGACGTGGAGGAAGCTGACAGACTTACTGCTACAGATTTTTTCGATCGATCATGCACTCAGGGACAGATGTAGAAGGCCGAATATCGACATTGTTGATAGATTGAGAATATGTTTGCTTTCGAAAAGAGCTAGAATCACTGGAGGTGACGCATATGAGGTTGCTGCTGCGGTTGATATAGATTGGCAGGAGCACCCAGCATTTGTCCGATAGTGACGCTTTGTCCATTAGGTAGACCAGGCACGCCTACGCTCATCTGACAGTCTTTGTGTCCCAAAAGGATAGCTCGAAGCTGTGCCGCTTCCTCTCGAATCTGTGCTGCTGTCTGTTGTAATGTCTCGTTCTCCTGAGTGAGTATCTCTACTTTGTGCTGGAGCTCATTCAGCCATTGCTTCTTGCGCTGTCGGCACTTGAGAGCAGCTATGAAGCATATTTACATCAGCTAAACTTGCGCATATATGTAGAAATGCTGGAACCCACCCTGCCTGTTTCTCTCCAGGAAGTTCTTACGTTTCTCCTCCTCCGTCTCGAACTGCTGTTTTGGCCCTCGCCCGTGTTTTATTTGTTTACTCGTTGAGAGCTTCTGATTCGATCCGTCGCCATCGTCAACCTCTTCATCTTCATCCTCATTGTACTCCAGCTTGACTTTGGCAGACTCTGAACGGTGCTGTGAGCTACCTGCATTGGAATAGGTATCTTCCTCCATAGTAAGAGCAGTCTCCTGGCGGCTATCATCTGCAATACCTTGCTGCATGCTATCATCCAAGTCATCCTCAGGTGGTGTATCTTCATCCACAATCGGCTGAATAGCAGCGGCGGCTCTTCTAGTCGCGTGCTTCGGTTTCTTACTTTCAGATTGATTCCTTTTCGTAGCCGGCGCCTTTCGCTTTTGACTCCCGGTGCCAGCAGCAATAGGTGCGGCCACAGTATTTCCAGTCTGACCGGGAGCTGCGGCGATGCTTTGCTGACTGCGACCTCTCGTTCTCTTGCCGCCAATGCCAGAGGCTGCAATGTCCTGGCTTTGATTAGCATGACCCGGCAAGGTGAGGTTCGCTGACGTCGCGACGTTCAATGTAGTTGGCGCAATCGTATGATGACCAGCAGGAACTGGGCCAGCGACATTGTTGGGTCGTGGAGTAGCTAGGCCTGATAGACCTGCCGCAGCTGCCAAAACAGCATCATCTGCACTGACACCTAAAGGAAGATCCAGAGGCCCAGCCTGATTCTGCGTATTGTTGAAAGGGTTCGCTACTTGACCCTGATTGTGAGAGCCATCGGGGTTGACGTGTGTATGCGCTTGTGACAATAGATATAATGGGTTTGTGTTGTTCGATCCACCGCCGGGCACTGCCTGCGCAGGCAGAGGTCGAGGTGCATTCTGCTGTAGAAGCTGAGAGCCGAGATCGATAAACCCGTTGAGCTTGTTGCCCATAAAAGATGCTGGTTGGGTTTGTGCATTGTTGTTATGGTTGTTGTACAAATGATGAGGAGGTAGAGGTTTAGGGACAGGCTGAGCATGGGCAAATGAGGGCTGGCCGTGAGGTATCTGCTGATTACGAGGCGGAGAGCGGGAAGAGTTATTACTGTGATTATTGCTGTTGTTGTTGTTGTTGTTGTTGTTGAGGCTCGATGAGCTAGAACGATGGCTGCCATCGCTATTTGTATGAGTTGCACCAGGGTGCGAGGCTTGGTGGCGACTGCCTTCGTAGGATTGGTTGATATTCTCGATATTCTCAGAGACGTGCTCATCCATTTTCTGAATACCGGGCAGACCAGGAGTAGCGTTTGTCATCATTGCAAAGAGAGCCTGAGTAGCGGGTGAGTGTGGGGCATAATTGGATGTTCCCAGACCACCAGGCGTAAGACCTGTTCTAATGCTGGAAGGATCGAAAGCCGAGATATTGCTGTTGCCGTAGGAAGGCCCATTGAGCATTGAGGGAGAGAGAGGTCCAGCGCGAAGCGAGTCTGTACCGCCGAAATTCCATTCGAATTGGGAAAAGTCGTTGGACGGAGTCGACATGGTTCCAAAAGGCGGCAGCCTGGACACATTGGCGGCTTTGGAACCTAGATGGTGTTGCTGCAGACTCGCTGCAGGTCCTGCGCCATGAGATGACTTAGGGGATATCGATCTCGCTCGGCGATGCATCTGAACCATCTCATAGGGCGTTTTGCCGGAGAAAGAGCGCTCGAATGGGTTTGGCTCCGAATCCAAATGCTTTGCAGCTGGGTTCTTGGCTAGCCATGATGGGGTAGGTCTAACAGGCGGATCGGAAAGAGCTCTACCTCGTGCGACTGACAATGAAGATGCGTTAGCTTTTGCAAGGCAATGATCATAGTGATTTCTCCAGAGGCCCTTACCTTCATCGCCTTCTCCTGCAGCAAGTTGGTTTGCCGGACTTTGTGAGCGCTTCGGGTTGAGATTCTTTGGTCGACTATCGTCACTTTCACCTTCTCTTCGGCCGCCTCGAGTGGAAGAGGAGGAGGTAGTATCAAGATTGTTGTTAGCAGCATTAACAGGAATATCGGGTCTGTTTGCCGACTGCGGCCTCGTCTTGAGCCATGAAGGTGTGTCTGCGGCCCCGGCAAAGTAGAAGAAGTCGGGAGTGCCCAGCCCGCTCTTGTTGACGGCGATACCACCAAGGCTTGAATGTTCAGTAGGTGAGTCTACATGGATGGCTGTCATCTACGCCCACAAACCCATCTGAGTAAGCTGGCCAGCTCTTTCCTTCTTTCTTTTTTTCCCGGGAATTATGCCCAGCTCACCTTGCTGCAGCTTCAAGATATGATACCATCCATCTACAGATTCTGTAACACTTTTGTTTGTTATTTATCTTTTGGTCTTTTACCTCCTCTTCCTGCTAAGATGCTCCTTCTCTGACGACGTCACTCGCTCGAAGCAAGAGAAGAGCCGAATTTCCAGTGGCAATCCAATCAAGACCCGAGCTGGGACTACACTCTATGACTTACGGGACACTGTCATGTTCACGATATACTCTCGTACTGAGCAGTACACCATGCAGGGCTGTCCCAGACCGATGCCGATCTTGGTCCGGTATCTTATTCTCAACTGGCCTCGATCTCCCTATGCTTATCCAGCATTCAATGCCATCCTTACCACATCTCGCCCTCTTCTACATCCAGTAGTTGGCCTTCCTTCTGCCATCCGCTCGAATTCGGGCACATATTTCGGGCCTGGACCCTAATAAGATGCACCAATCGATACCATTCAGTGCACCCATAGCTGACATAGGTGCTAAACACTGTTCATATATCAAATTAACGAGGACTGGCATAATGGCTGCAAACGATTCTTCGCATGACGATTGTGCCAGCCAAGATCAGGTAGAAGGTAAAAGGTCGTCTGTCTGCCTAGCAAGGGTCGCGGTTGAAAGGATTTAACGTTCCTCAAGCTCGAAGCTCGGAGCCCATGACTGTATATGGCGCATCACCTAGCGTTCAGCTCGCAGCTAACAGGGTCAACTGCCGCTTCTGCGCGGTACATGTCATAACAGCCTCTCGCAATCGGCTGGCACTCGAAGGGATCGCTGATCATGAGATTTCAGTATCTGAAGACAAGTGGGAATACTTTGTGTTGCAAAAGATTTCATGCTTCGTGGGTCCAGATTGATCAGCAAATCACTCGACCCAATCGGAAATCGACTCCAAGAACTTCGAGATTGCGCTGAAATCGCCAGGAAACCCCTCTTTTGTCAGAGATAACATCACTCTACTCGGCCTGGACAGCGATACTGATGTATTGAAGCTCCTTCGGAGATCCCGCACGCGAATTAACACCGCATAAATTGGCGTCAACCTTCCGAGCGCTTAATGCAGAAGGTATCTAAGCGGCAACAGCTCCACTGTTTTGGTCACATCGATGCCTGTCTTACTATCATAACCACCTTTGCCTGCCAATTCCTTTCTTTATTCCTTCATCCTTCATCCTTGAGAAGAATTAAGTAAGTGCGAAGGGGATCCTTCCAGACTGCACAGATGTACAACACAATACCAACTTCCCCCGACTTAGTTCTGCTGATCAGCAGATGTGCAAGCAGCCAATGGGACCGCAATTTCGGTGCGAAGGGCCTACAGGTGAATCGTCCGCTCAGCCTCCATGCTTTGTTGTCGAACGCGTTGTCGTTGAATGCTGCAGATCTGCAAGACCCATCTCTGTTACCTGTAGTAGTTATGTTCAACATATCGCGTTAACGAGGGTCCTTTCAAACGCGTGTTCTGCGGTAAACAAGCTGCATTTTTCAGTACGTGCAAGCTGGGCTGTAACGGCAAAGTATGTTTACCTGTAGACATCACATCAGAGTTTATGATAACACAACAGTTACAAGACAACTTGCCGAGACTACGCGATCGCTGAATGGTACCTGCAAGAGCAAGGAATGTGTTGGCTCGCCGTTCAACTTCGACTGCTTCTTTGCCTGCAAGCCCTAGGTACCGTACCGGTATCAAGATATCTATGCTTTTCTACAACTATTAAGTTAGTTACTCTCGCTTCTGGCTGCCATCACTACTCTTGCTTTTCACCGGCGACTCGAGACCTTTTTGGACGCGGTTGGTTTTCTGGCGGCTTTTTCACGCAGCATTCGGCGCAGCTTCTTCCCTCACCTACGCGCGTCTTCTACCTTCTACTTCTTTCCACTTGGTCTATAGCAATGAAGCATCTGGCAGCTTCCACCTCCCGCAATCTGCGTTTCAGCCCAAATCGCATTGGCATAATCTTCTTCCTCGGTCTCTTGGTCCCGTTTTGGTGTTCAAGCGGACTTCTTCCTTCAGAGATCTCTACCAATACCGGAAGAGCCCTCAAGCAGAAAGTCTTGTCTGGTGCTCGCTTACTGCGAAAGCCCAAGCAACCTAGCACCGAAGACCTTCAACTTTTTCCGCATCCTCGCATACAAGATCATGTTATTCATTCGCATCAGCATCCTCTGTCCCTCTGGCGTCCACATAATCAATTCTCAACAGCGCCAATAAGCCTTGTGGAGAAGATACCCGTGTTTGCGCTCGGCACGGTGATACGCGATCCTTCACGCGACCTGATCAATCTCATTTACCGCTCTCTGGCTCAATCATCGCTCAAACTCTGGCACTGGTTCATTATCGACGATGGAACGGCAGCGCCCGAGTCGTTGGCCGTATTGCAGGAGCTCGCAGAAATGGACTCGAGAATTTCAGTCAGCAGTCCTGCAGGAAAGGACGCGGCCAAACTATTGCACAGCCAGATGATGGAATCTGGAGCTCTCTACGGTGCTGTCCTCAACCCATACACAATGTATGAACATACCATGCTCGAGAAATCAGCTTGGGCTCTGGCTTCCGTAACAACTTGGGATATTGTAGGCCATTTTGAAGGAGGAGAAGAGTTGAATGCAGGCGTACATAGCGGTAAAATCAACCTGGAGGTGGGTGTCCTGTATCCCAGCGTCTTGACCGCGCGATRATAGAACTTATGACTGATGTAAYGAGMGCTGTTCAGGTCAACGCCGTGCCAGATGCTAYTGCTTTCCGTCTAGAGGTGCTCAAAAGCACTGGCTGTCACTTTAGATCGTCAAACAGCCATATCGAGCTTTGGGGAATGTGGTTATGCYTRGCAGATAAAGGACATTGGGGTGGTGTGAGTCGCACCGACTGGCTTTTCATYACACAGCAATGGATCTGACTTGTCTGATATCATATCACAGACCATAGGCGAGGTTGGAAGTTGGTTAGTCTTTSAAATTCTTCTATATCTGCTCGGGCCTATAAGCTGATGTTTGAGTTTTCTTCCAGGCCGTCAAACAATCCCGAAACAGAACACATCGCTCTCGACTCCCCGAAGGGTCGCTACCCTAGCCTCACAGCCGAGACATGGCCTTCGCCAGAAATCCACAAGCACGTTGCTCTGGAGCCTATGACTTGGAAGCCGCCTTTCGACAACCCTTTACCTCATCCAACAGGGAAGAGCATAATGATTATCCAAGGCTGGCTACTAGTTGGCGGATCAGAAATGGGAATGCTTGAGATTCTCCGACACTTTGCAGAAAGAGGATACCGAGTTACGATGGTCTTGACACGCTTCAAATACCCGGAAGGCATGGCGCTCTATTCGCAAGTATCGCAATATAGCAACGACATTCACACTCTGCCTGCCTTCTTGCGCATGAGTGATTTTCCCAGATACATTAAATACCTCATAGAGTCGCGAGGCGTGCAATCTGTTCTCATGAGCAATTCTCAGCTCATCTACGAGATCCTGCCAGCTCTGGTGGAAGAAACACCTGGAGTCAGCTGGATCGACTATGTGGGCAAAAGCCTTCTGGCCGGTCTGTGTTGTGGTTCGCAAGCTTACTCTTTTTCTGTCAACCCTGCGAACAGTTACACAACGAATCTTTCGATGGCTGGAAGACCGACGGTTTCCCGTCATTCGCTCTCGTGAACCAGCGGTACCTTACTAGATCATTGACATGCTCCAGCTACCTCCGTGACTGGCTCATTGCGCGAGGCTATCCTTCAGACAGAGTAGGAGTCGCAAAGCTGGGCATTAACATTTCGCGATTCGATCCCACAGAGGATGTCGAGCGGCAAAGGATCAAGGATACCGTCTTCAAGCTCCCGGCGTCTACGTTAGTACTGTCTTCTAGTGCAAGACTAGATACGCAAAARCGTCCACTACTKGTTCCAGACATYYTAGCCGAGGTCAATCGACGACTRGCYGCRAAAAAAGCAGCTGGTGAAACCTGCGATGCTACCTCTGCCGTCATGTACATGATGGGTGACGGGGCTCTGCGAGATGGCTTGAAGGAACGCATAAGGCTTCAAGGCATGGAGAATCATGTTCAWATGCTCGGCACTGTCGATGAGCCAGAGACGATCTTGCGAGGAAGCGACGCTTTCCTTCTGCCATCTGCCACCGAAGGAATCTCTTTAGCCATTGCAGAAGCCATGGCGATGAATCTTCCCATCTTCACCTCGCATGCCGGTGGTTTACCAGAGCAGCTGGGCGAGTTGGGAGGGGGAAGAGCTAAAGCTGGTCGCTTGGTCACTCTCACTGGCAATATCACCGAAGAGGTCCAATCGTATGCGGACGCCGTCATGGAACATGCATGCTCTTTCCGCAGCATACGCGAATTAGGAGCYGCCGCTCGCGAACAAGTGGTAGCAACCTTCGACCAAGACATGACCTTGCAGGCCTTCCCGACAGAATTCGAGGCTGCTTCTAAGACCTATCCGTATGCAATGCCCAAACTATTGGTCCCAGTAAGCGACATACGCTTGTTGAACGTTCAAGCAGACTCACTGCTGACAGTATCGCTATTAACTCACAGAATCCTGCGGCTTATGCTGGCTTGCAAAACATGGCTATCGAAGATCCATTATATGCCGATCTCCACAACACTCAAAAGCAGCTCAGTCGTGTGAGGCTCACCGGCAAGGCTGGCGAGTTACAAAATCGCTGYCCAGCCGATACCCCAGCTGCAGAAGCTTGGAAGAGCGCAATCATGAACGARTCTATGTGCGAYGGCGATTCCTCGCACAACGAATGGCTCTTCAAATCRGCCAAAGAGCAGTGTGGAGCGTGGTGCGTCTTCGACTTGCATAGCACAAAAGCAGACGTGTGGAAGTATAATGGAAAGTGCTTCAAGTACTACAAGCATGATGAGCCGGGCGCTCAGTCATGCGCCGACTGGTTCGACAGCAGGCCTATGATCTCGTTCGTTTAGCATGTAGATGCGTCTTGGAAATGTGTAGTATAGGGAGCTCTAGCATGGAAGCCAATGATGTTGTGCATATCAAAGCAAAAACGGAATCTTAGAACGGGAGAAAGTTAAGCCAAACATTCCGTCCAATAGCAGTTCTGCATATAGAGCGAAAGATCATGTTAACTTAGTTCGAGCTCAATCTCTAGACACTCGTCAATCGTTTTCAGACATGGGCCAGCATTAAATTGCGATGGCTATCTAGCTTTCCCGATGCTATTCATCTGTCGTCTGCCTGGATAGCAGCGCATGTCGGCAGAGCTGCGAACATCCCCACCGGACATCGTTTTGCAAACAGGCTCTTGATTTGCCCCAAGCATGCGGCATCGGCTGTGATTCTCTTGCATTCATTGGATATCTCCTTCTCAAGGCTTGCAAGCGGTTCGGCGGCTCTCTTCTGCAAATCGTGGCTGTTCGGGCAAAGTTTCTGTCAGCTTGCACTCCGGAAATTCTTTATGTATGCTTTACCATTGTTCGTTCAAGTCTTTTAGCCTAGGAAGAGGTTGAATCAGATAAGCTCATTGCTGTAACAGCAGACGCACCCGCTGAAGTATGCAGCATCGGCTTTGGAAGCCTGCGTAAGGCCAGCTTGTACCACTTGAACAATTCCGTCTACCCCATTGTCCCTTGAATCACAATAGGCTTCTTTCTTTCTCTTCAGGTCTGATAGAAGGACCTGGTTTAGGCAACGACTCATCAGTCTGCTTTCGGTAGCCGTCTTGTTCGACATAGTAAATCAGCTTACTTGATTCAGCTTCTGCATAATGCTCATGATCCCGATCTCAGGTTCAGGGCTTGCTTCCATTACAGAAGAAGCTCTTCGCCCGTACTTCTCAGGCTCGAAGCGCTTGTCGATCGGTACTTCATCGTAGTCATGCTGCGTAGGAATGGCGAGGTGCTGCTCGACTGCCGTTCGATACTTGTTGGGTACGGATTCACGTTGCTCTGGAACTCGAAGATCTGGATGCTTGACGGACGCGACGGTGTGAAGAATCTGGTCCGCAGGAGGCGGAGGTGGAGGTTGAGCCAGATTCGCTCTCATCTTGCTAGCCCTGACTGGCTTTAGCTTTGCGGGTTGAGAGACACCTTTACTTGCAGGCAGCTCTGCTGGAACCGTTTGAGCACGCTTCTGAAGGGTCTCAGTAGGCAAAGAAGCCTGTGCTTCGTAAGGCTTTTCGCCTGTGACTGATCAAATTGGTCAGCGGAGCACGAAGACGATAGCAGAGCGACTCACTGTCGTCTTTCTGCATTTGTGGCATGATTGTCGGTACCGCTTTTCGGCGAGGTTCAGCCTGCTGAAGCTTCCCTGCTTGTCGAGCCGGGATAGGAGGAGGGATCACGAACTCATTGCGAGTATGCATACTCTCCACGTTGTTGGCCATGTTCGCGTCATCGTTGTTCATGGCAGCGAGGCCTTCATGTAAATCAGGTGCTCGCCTGTCCTGATACATCGGAGAATAGTCTGGCGCGAAACCGCTGTTGACAGGAGAGAACAAGTGCATATCGTCTATTCGATCTCCGAAAATAGGTTCTCCAGATGGCGACGATAGGACTCCGGCAGGATCTTCTACCTTCTGGGTGTTGTGAGTTACAACACTCGCAAGCTTGGGTTTGAAGCCAGTCAAGGAAGGAGGTAAGATGTTCATCAATGGCTTTTCAACCTGAGCAGCGACCGATACGCTTCTTCGATGATCGTTTCTTTCGGGCTTCACGTTAACCTCTCCAACCTCTTCTGGTTCTGGATGAACAGAAGCTGCAGATACGTTGTCCAAGACTGTTGTGAACTGGCGTACTGGATCCTCGTCGAAGGTAGGAGGATCTGCCAAGAGATCTTTGAAAGCATCGTCTGTACGAGGCTCATCAATGACTTGAGGAGTTGCCTTGCGTGTTTCTTTTGCGGATGTTTTGCGTTGTGCAGCTTTGTTGGAGATGCCATCCTCCCAAATTGTCGTCCTATCTAGAGCATCTGTCTCAGGCTGCTCAACTTCCTTCGTACTGGGAACCTCGGGTAGATTTGAATTGAATAACTGCGACATCGAAGTGAACTGTTTCTCGTTGGCCGAAGAGTCTCCAGGATGGCGGCGTTGAGCTTTGACAGTGGTGTTGGCGACTGCGGCCGAAGGAATTGCCTGCGGCTCGACTGGATCTGAATCGGGTGGAACATCCGAAGTGACTTTTGCTTTTGTCTTCAGATCAACCGGTATGATAGTCTGAGATGCATTGTCTTGTGCTTGATCTGTGATAGCTTGTGCAGCAGCGGCTTTCGCTGCTCTGGTGCGGCCCTTAGGCGCTGTATTTCGAGCATTTGCAGTAGTAGTCTTGCTTGAATCCGACTCTGATGCACCCCCTCTGCTACCTCGTTTCTTGACTGGCGTCGAAGAAGCAACTTTGCGGGCGGCCACTGACTTTTTGGCAGCGGCTGTTGTACTTGGCTTTTTGACCTCCTTCGTGCCTTGTTTACCCTTCTTCTTAAGATCGTCTGCTGGAGAGTCATAATCTGTTCCTTCGCCTGAGTCCTCTCCATGATCATTCGTAGTCTGTATAGGTGGAGGAAGTACTTCGTCGAAGCCCGAATCTCTAGCCTGTCGACCATACTTGACTGGAGCAGGCTTTTGGTCCTTCTTCCGTTTCGATATATCCGGAAGTTCACTCTCTGCACTGTCCTCCCTCGATACTCTTTGTCTCTTTTCGTTCTTGCTGGCGCTTCTTTCTTCAGACAGCTTTCTCTTGCTGCCCGTCTCGAGAGACTTAATTTTTGCAGCGCTCTTCTTAGCTGGTTCAGCGGGCTCGGCAGGTTTCTTGGGATGCTTGTCCTTTTGTTCTTCATCCTCTAGGTCACTAAGCCCGGAGTCCTCGGACAGGTCAAAGCCAGTCTGTTCCGGAGCTGATACTACTGCTTCAACTTTACTGACCACAGCCGTCTTTTCGACCCTGGTTCCATCTGTCTTCCCCTCAATGACGGTAGTAGGGATGGTAGCTGTTTTGATGGTCTCCTCACGAGCTTGGACAGCTGTTTCTCTCGAAGATCGTCTCGAAGCCTGCATCGAGTCTGCTCTGACAGATTCTTCACTAGTATCAGGCTGATTGACGATATTTTCGAGCCCTTCTACACGAGCTTTAAGAGCGTCTACACCATCTGGGGCAGGCGGTGTACGATCTGGACCTGCTATTGCCATGGGCTGCGAGGCTTTGGGCGGTTTGATCTGTTCTTTCGCGACGACTTTGGCTTGTCGGGAAGCTTGCTTGGTGACGGAAGTTCCAGCTTTGAGACAAAATTTGTCTTTCAAGGCGGGCTATATGTCACAATACATATTAGTTGACGTATCTCTGCATGAAGTAAGGGACCCACTAAATAGCGCTGCAGTAAAGTTTCCTTGAGCTTGACGACGGACTCGTTTCGTATATGAATCTTTGTGAGGTACAGACCATCTTGAGGTGCATCAACCCCAGGGAGTGGTATGGTCCAGAATTCTGAAGGACTGATAGATTTGAAAGTGACGAGAGTGAAGCCATCTATTACAGATGAAGGGAAAGAATAGTACATGTCAGCTTTTGTTTGTAAGTAGAAACTAGCAAAGAATGAAAGAACGTACTTTCGGCCGTCTTTCCGAAGTCGATAGCCTGTATTTTGAGCAATTCTAGCTCCCATATTCCATTTTCGTCCACCTAGAGCCGAATAGACAAACAAAGGCGAAAGTAAAAGGACAACATCAGTTTCGCTTCCATGGAGCAAGACCCCATCCGTGTTCGAGACTCACCTCTGGTTTCCAGATCGATTCCATCCATGTAGTTATAGATCTTTCGTTAATATACAGAGCATATTCAAGTTGCTTGTTATTCTTTGTCTTCTCTGCCGCAGTCTGTTCCTCTACGGAGGATAAGCACACCCTTGCACCTAGACGTGTCTCGTAATGTGGTACTTCTATCGATTTTATGATGAGCTGCTGAGGTTTTGTGAAATCATTCTCGATGATCGCCTCGACGAGTTTCTTGGAGAAAGCGACCTGATGCGAGAGATGCGGATCGGGAAATAAATGCATAGGACAGGCAAATGATACGAAGGGAGAACAGGAGGGTAAAGAAGATAGGCGAACAAATGCATTCTCAGCTTCTTCTTCCTTCTTCTCTCATTTGCTAGAAAAAGTGGAAAAGGAACTTGACTGACCCTCTTTGTGATGCTTCTCAAGAGTGCTTTCCCGTCTACAGTCTGATATTGTTTAATCAACCACTTGCTCAACTCAGGTGTAAAATCGTTATATTTGGCATTGGTTCCGAAGAATAGATTTCCAAGTCTTTCATCTCGTTCTTCTTGCGTCTCGATGGTGTTTTGTTTAGGTACTTGTTTCCCTTTTCCTTTGTCTTTTGCTGTATTCTTCTGTTTTGTGTTTGTCTTGCTTGTGCTTTGTTTTTGAGTCTCTTCAGTCATGCCTCCAGGAGAATCGATAGGTGTGTCGGCTAAGTAATAGACGCAGAGTATAATCTTGAAAGCTGTGTCAAGCTGTACGGAAAGAACGATGCGTCAGTTGTGCTGTTTCGACACGATTGAATGTCCATATAGTATACCAGATGTCGATCTACGATCATAGTATGTGCGTGGACGAGCGGAAAGATAAGAAATATGAAGTGTTGGGATTCAGAAAAGACAAGATTCTTCAGTTTCTGGTCTTAAGCCTAAGTTGGAGGGAAATGTACGTACCTTTTGTTTTCCCGACAAGCTGAGCCATGCCGAGTTCATACTTCTTGTTCTCTCTGAGCATCTTCTTTCCTCGTTTCCCATCTTGACCAGACACCACTATAGATACGAGATCGCAGAACTGAAAGAGCGATTTCCGGACAATTGATCAATCAGCATGCTTTGCATGTTTGTCACGAGCGGGAAGAAGAAGAAGAAGAGACACACCTCTCTTCGTACTCGTGCACTCAGCTTTGCATGCTTTTCAGAGGTTGCAATCTCCATGAAAAGATCCAGGAGTTCGAATGCTACATACTGGTAGCAGGCTGTACGCATAAGACGAAATGAGTATAGCGACACGAGATATCGGTATGTTTGCTTGATCGCTTACTCCTCACATCCTGTTTCTTGCTTGGCGGTGGATCTTCAAGTTCCTCGAAACCGTCGAAGAGGGACTATAAGGGAGGAAACCTCGTCAGCTTTGCTGATGATCGGTTTAGGAGATACTTGATTCTCAACTCACAATGAAGCCGTTTCCCACGTGATGGAGGACATCCTCGAGCGCTCTTCCCTGCTTGGCCCATGCGGAATCAAACACCCAGTCTGGACTGGTTGATCTCAAGGTTGACACGACGTAGCATGATTTGAGAGCACCAGTTATAGCATTGATGAGATTCTTTGCAATTGCCAATGCTTCTTTTGCTTCTTTTGCTTCGTTTGCCGCGACTTGGGCATAGCTCGCACCCAGTTGTTTTCCGACGAGAAGTTTGAGGCCGTCAGCGGTGAGGGTTTCGACAGTGAATGACTGCAGATTAAAGCAATCGTTCTTAGTTATTTGACGCGTTTGCAGGGAAAGAGGTCAATCTACTCTGTTTTCGATTTGCTGCACGAGGTCCGTCACTTTTGCTCTGACAGCTTTGCGTTGTTCTGATGTTTGCTCTACTGCTGTTCTGTTCTGAGTGTCTGGCTCTGGCTGTAGCTCGTCGTAGTCATCGTCGTCTTTATTGGCCATCTTGTTGATGTTTCAAGTTGGATGGCGTAAAAGAAAGCTGAAGAAAGAACAGAATCAATTCAAAAGGATGATATGATGTATACTCTGAATGATGCTTACTGTATCCTGCATCCAACATGCTTAATCTCCCAGAGACATCCTCGTCATCTTCCAGGAACCAGAGCCCAATCAGGCACCCATCCAGGAACGCCAGAAAACCTGCAAATCTGAAATCACAAGCAGCAGTATGTAGCTGTGATGGTGATGCACTATTCTGCCCTGTGATCCAAGCGAGCCATTGTTACTGCAAGTCTATGCTACACGTACCGCCCATCTGGCCGACCCAAGCTTGATCCCATCCAAAGACTTCATGATCCAAGGCATGCCGTCTCTCTTCAGGACTCGCTATCGTCTTATGTGATCTTCAGGACTCGCTATCGTCTTATGTGATCCTCCTATGTCGCTTCTTCCGCCTATCTCCTCTTTCCGATCTCTGCTGCATGACCCGTGCGCCTGCGTCTCATGGCACCAGCAAGGCTGTCCCACTGTGCCGGTACCATCTCGACACTCTCCCGCATCGACCGAGCCAGCTTCCTCATCTTCTTGCTCTAGCCCGCCTGCCTAGCGGGCGATGACCTGTCGAGACTTGCTGCGGGCGCCGCCATGTTTCTTGCTCGTAGAGGCATCTGAGACACGCCGCAGAGCTGGCTGATAGATAGATGGCATACAGGCTTGGTCTGCGAACCAGCTGAGCTCCCTCTTCTGGCAGCCTGGCGAGAGGAGAAACGAGACCAAGCCACCTCCGAATTGCCAGAGATGGGCAAAACTTGACCAGCAACCGACTGGCCATGGCTAACAAGCAAGTACTGACAGCCCTCTATGGTACTACTGATGATGAGTATAAAGACTGTTCTACCTGCCTGTCCTCCGTTCTCTCTTCTCTCATCACTTCACACCTTACACTCAACGAACTAGACTCAGATCACTCTTCCACATCAATCACAGATAATACTATCAAACATGCGATCCGCAGCTGTCTTCCAAATCATCTCAACCCTCGCCTCGATGGCCATCCTCACCTTACCTACCGCACAAGCTCTTCCAGTCAGAGGCGCACTAGGATCTCTAGGAGCACGAGCAAGAGCTGCTAAGAGAGCAGCACACTATGCTCAACAACATCCTATCATGCATGAAGTCGCCTCACAAGCACAAGTACCTGCTACTGCTGCTGTCAACGATATGGGCAAGAGAAAGAGGAACGAAATCAAGAGATCCGTCACTGCTTCTCCTACTGTCACTGTCACTGCCACTCCTACTACGCACCCTAGCAAGAGAACAGTCGCAGAGGGTCTAGCTCAGATAGTCGCAGACAACGTTGTTGCATCGTAAGTCACTTCTTCTTCTTCCCCGCACACCATAGACATATCTGACTTTCTCCATGTCCACAGTCTTCCTGTCATTCCACAAAATAACGCTGTAGTCGTAGAATCTCAAGTATTCGAAACGCCCGCAGCCGTAGTCGACGCCGGCGCAATCTACGCCTCCTACATCGCCGCTATGGGTGATTCTGCCTCTACTTTTCTTCCTTCGTCAACAAGCGAGCTCGATGTCGCGCCGACTGCTTTCGTAGTCGCGGCAGTACAGGCTGTACCTGTTTCTTCTTCGCTAGTCGAGGAGTCGAGCGCTGCTGTTGATCAGCAAGCTATCTACGAATCATACATCGCCGCTATGGCACAACCTACAACTGGAGTTTGGGCCGCTACCTCCTCCACCTAAATTCGGGCGAGACGACGGATACAATTTCTCAAATAACGCTCGGCAAGAGATGAAGGCAATCGCAGTGCGATCTTCCTTGTATCGAATCACTTCGACTTCAACGAAATTCTGAAACAAGACCTGGAGTTTTTTCGAAATACAAGCCCGACGAGAACTGCTAGTCAGTCATAAAGTCCGCCAGCACACTTCTGCCTTCTCAATCGTATATGCGAACAAAGCCTCGAAGGCCTAGTTGCAGACAAAAGCATCATGAGACTCAAGGAGAACCTATCAGAGATAGGAAGCTGGCGAGAGGCAACTTGCGCGCGCATGCGCAGAGAGCACTGAGTGCTTCTTCTTTAGAATCAATAGATAGTATCACAGATTGATCATAGGTCTAGAGCATTAGGCATCGTTTAGCACACAAGCCACTTGTGCATAGAACATAGAATATAGAGTCAGAAGAATGCGCAATGCAAACCTCTTCAACATTACATGCATCCTTGAATGTGCTCAAGATTCACTACTGACGAAAAGAAACTGTTTGCACAGAAGAAAGCCAACATACACTCATAGAGTCTGAGGAAGGGGGTTTGTACTTTGCAGGCTATCTTACTACACGCGCCGAGCTATCATAGCCATCGCGGGAGCGATTTACTGGAAGTAGCGAAGTGCCTTGTGGTGACTAATCAGCCATCGGTTCTCTCCAGATACTCTTGAAGTGCTTCGTGATCAACCTTCCTGACTTGAAGTTCCGTTCTTCGGGAGGAATCTGGAAATGTAGGCAGATTTCAGCATTGATGTCAGAGGGGTGAGATAATCTCATTGGGCATACATAAGGGATACTGAGCCTTTCGAAAATTTCTTCTTCCGTCTTGAGGTAGATCATATGGTCAGGATGATATGTGTCGGCTGCCAGAACATGTATGTTAGTGTTTGAGCGCCAATTATAACAATTAGAGAAGCTTACAGCCCTTCTGCATGTTGCGATCTTCGCCTTTGAGCCTTTTACCTAGGCCATACTCGTTGAGCAGGAGACCCCTGTTGTGCGATAGATTTCAGCAAAGCTTCGTTTGTGGATCGCTCGGACTCACTGCCAGCGCGCAATATCCTGAATGGCCTTCAAGAACTCTGTATCACCACCTACAAGGCGTGTCAGCAGTGAACGCCGAACGTAAGACGGAGCTCATACACGATCGGAGCTTCATATAGCTGCGTAGTGACAGTCAGACCACTTTTCTAATCTGACTTGATAAGCTTCCGCGACTCACGGATAATGCGCCATGGGCATGATGCGGATATCCACCTTGAAGAGGTTGTCAGACCATATTTGGAATTTGGTAATCGTCTCATGGACCACTCACTCTCCGCGCTATGTTTGAGCCTGGTAGCCTGCCATACCCTTGCCACTGCGAACATGCTTAGCCAACTCATGATACCCAGGTTGAGTGTATAGGGACTACCTTCTCAGACCCGAACTTCAGCTGTTCAGGGATGAGCAAGCCTTGAGCTATTAACCGGTCTGTGATATCCACTAGAATGGCTTTGCCAATGTCTACGTCTTTCTGCATTGTTGACAAGTAATTAGACGAAGGATAGAGAGGGCTGGCCTGAATGTCCTCACCTCGAAGTACTTCTCGCTATGTACTATATAATCGACATCTGAAGACCAAGGTGCACCTCGAGCGAAAGAGCCCAAGAGTTCGCCTTGGAGTGGTGTGGAACCGTCTGTCTCCGTCAATGCTTTGTTGAAGGCATCGCGGAAAGCCTCTGATTCCCTGAATTGTTGTACATTAGCTGTAGCTTTGTAGACAGGCGTCCTTGAACTGACTTGCGCGGGATGAGCTTCTCTGTATCCTGTATGAACGGGTATATTAGCGCTGTGCCAATCTTTACGCCAACCCAATACGGTGAGCCATGCGAACATTCAAGTACTTCAGACCAAGCTTTTGAGCTTTGGTGAGCAAGCCAGAGTCTTCCAGATCTTTAAATGTTCGACAGCCTTTCCGTACGAAAGGCCACGCTTTCTTCGGCCCGACGCTGTCAGAAGACATGCAATCATCAGAAGATTGTCTTCCATTCAGTAATGTTCTTCCCCACTCGTAGATCCGGCAAAAGCTCATTGCAGCCTTCCATTCCTCATCCAAGACTGCCAGTCTCGCGATCTTGCCTGTTTTCATATATTCTACAAAGACTGCCCAAGCACGACCTTGTTCTTCCGGGATCAGTTCTTTGACCATAGACATCTTGACTTTGCAGTCTGCGGGGTTGGTCTCGGGAAGCAAGGGAAAGAGAGCTCGTTCTGCATACTTCAGCTCTCTGGTCACTATTAAAGGTAGAAAACAAAGATTAGCGGTGCTCTACATGGAAGTCAGGCAGATCAGGCAACCTACTGTCATCATTGGCATTCTTGCTTTCCGGACCTTTTCCCAGCTTTGAGAGGATTTGCAGATCTCTGAAGATCTCGATGAAGTCTTGTACATAGATCTCCTTGTCCCAGAAACCTCCTATAGCTAAAGCCTGCGAGAAAAGTATGCTTTAGCGACTAGGTCTTCGAGTTGCAGCACGATGTTTGCATACCGAGTTGTAGCTGGTTGTACGTGTATCCTGTCGTGAAAGTGCCATTGTACTGCTTATTGACCGTCTCTGCAGCCTGAGGTACCCGAAAGAGTTGTTGCCCAAGATTCGAGAAGATGTTGCTTGCAGGCTAGCGTGCACAAGTCGACGAGAAGGATTTGATACACATGCTCGCAACATAATGAAGGAAGAAGCTATTCTGTGTAGAAGGACTCAGCCTTTAGGAAAGGAGAGAGGATCAGCGGAGTTGGGAGGCAGCAGGTCAGACAAAGGTCGGGCTTTTCTCTGCGCCTTTCAGGAAAGGCCAGCATGCTCAAGTGATTGGTGCGAGCGCCCAAAGCATAGCGGGCTCGACCGTTCCGCGACCCAGATGAGCAGATGACCAAAGTGATGTGCCTGAGGTTGCTGCTTCGTGTCGTCTGTCTGAACAGGACTGTCGGTGCTGCCTCATTTCCAAGTAGTAGCTTCAGGCTTCGAAAACCGGACAGCCGGGATTGGAGGAGAGCTTAGCCAGTTGGCGCTCCTCGTCAGACATCCACAGCAACAGAGCTTATTGACGACCAGATCAGCTTCTAATAGTCTTAGTGATTCGTTTTAGCTTTTCATGTCTTCGTCTTTCGCTTGCGACAGCTTGGAAGTGCTCTGGCCGCTGGACAATGTTCGAGCATGGACTGCTTTTTCATGGGAGCAAGCTGTCACAGGCTTGAAGGAACAAAAGCTAGTGGGAATGTGCTTGCAATGTAGAGGTTCGATTAGACCGCTCAGTGTATAAGTCTTAGGAAAGTTGACTTCGTTGGAACAGTCGGACAGTATGATACATGAGGAAGAGACTGTCTGTTTACTTTGTCTAGGCTTGACCATGAAAGATGACCTCGGTCTAGCGATGCAACCTGTGTATCTGCTCTGAATGCTCACAATTTCGCCTTGCTGCTTTCCTGCTGTGCCCGCTTGATGAACGTCTCCGCGACATTCTTACGTGAGATCTTTCCTGTCGCACCTTTCGGGATGGCATCGACTATCCAGACCTTGACGGGCACCTTGAACTGAGTTGATCACTGCTTCAGCCGTCGTTCGCTCACGAGAGCTATGGAAGACCTACTTTCGTCAAGCGCTTCGCTACATCCGCAATGATATCCTTCTCTGTGACCTTTTGCCCAGATTTCAGGACAACGGATGCCCATACCGCTTCGCCGTACATCTTGTCGGGTACACCGAATGAGACAGCTTCGCCTACGCCCTTCGTAGCTAATAGCGCAGAGTCTACTTCGAGAGGCGAAATCTTTTCTCCACCTGATTATGCAATTCACTTAGACTCGTAACAAGACTTACGTGTGAGCATGGCTTACCTCGGTTGATTAGCTCCTTCAGTCGACCCGTAAGAATAAGGTAGCCGTCGGAGTCGAATTTGCCTTGATCTCCAGTGCGGAAGAAGCCATCTTTAGTGAAGGATTCTTTGTTGGCTTTGGGCTGCGGATGCATCAAACTCAGTCTTGTAGGCCTACCATGATTCCTCAGCATATTGTACGTACGTTATTCAAATAGCCTTTCGTGACGTTATCTCCCTTAATAGCAACCTCTCCTTCTTTAGTGTCGTTGCCTTGTTCATCGATGACCCTTACTTGCACTCCATGCGGAATACCAACCGTGCCAGGCTTTCGTTTGGCAGGCGGAAGAGGCGCGCTTGTCATCTGATGGGCAGCTTCTGTCATGGCATACGCTTCTAGTACTGGAGCTTTGAATGTCTTTTCCAGGTCGTTGAAAGTGGTTGGTGATAGCGAGGATGAGCATGATCGAATAAAGCGCAGTTTTGGCAGCGGACTTGGGAGCGGCGAGTTCAACAGTATCTGATGCATGGTAGGGACTGCAGTGTACCAGTTGCACTTGGATGCGACAAACTCCTCCCAGAAGGAGCCAGCCGAGAATTTGGGGGGAAGTACGATACTGCTTCTAGCAAGTAAAGACGCCAATAAAGCGGCCTGTAGGCCATGTACATGAAATAAAGGCATTATGAGGAAGTTCCTATCGTTAGGAGTAAGCTTGTATGTGTTAATGATGTTCCGGTGCGTCCGTAGCAGATTCTTGTGGGTGAGCGGCACTGCTTTGGGTCTTCCAGTAGTACCAGAAGTGTGCAGAAGCAATGCAACATCCTCAGGTGATGGTGAGCGAGCTTTGCTGCTACCTTGCGACTTGGATTTCGTAGCCGATGAAGTGCCTTCAAGGCTCAAGCCGACCTTGCCCTTCTTTGCATCGAACCAGATCTCCGCAATCTTGATGTTGTGCTTCCGCGCAGCCTGTACAGCTTGCGAATTGTCTTTGATAGCACCTTTGTGCACGATAAGCAGCTTGGACTTGACGTCGTCTAGGTAGAAGGAAACCTCGGAGCTGTTGTATGCAGGATTGAGAGGTGCTGCGATGCATCTGACAGTGTTTCGAACGTCTCAGCCAAGTCTCTGAGAAAGCCGGATAGACCTTGCTTCGCGAACGAGCGCTAACCTATGCAAGCCGGTCGCGATAAAGGCGACTACAAACTCGTAGCTATTGATGAGAGACATCGAGACAGCATCCTGGACCTCCAAGAACCCAAGATCCGCAAGCTGGGATCTGAAGTCATCGACTGCGGCCGATAGAGCGGTATACGAGATAGTGTGCAATCCGCTGGAACCAGTGCTTGATGGCGGCAGTAGGATCGCAGGTGCATCAGATTTATGAAGTAGTGCTTCGAAAGTCGCCATGTTGCCGGTGTACTTGTTGAAGAGCAAAGGGAAGAGCTTGGGCCGAGCAGTGGTAAATGAGCATGGATTCTGTTATTACAGGTGCACAGTGTGCCAGCTAATAAAGTATGCATACAGGAGCTAGCAGGATGCCGGAACGACTACGCAGGTAATGAGATAATGGTGTAACAAGGCACCGCAAGAAAACAGCTGGACTGAGGGAGAGAAAGGATGGATCAATCGTGTCGAGCATCTAGAATTTGACGTGACCTTGGAAGTATTCGTGTTGTAAGCTGGCCTTGGCTGAGATACGCTTAGCAGGGTCGTACTCCAGCATGCGCTGCGAGAGCAGATCGAGGTAAGCAGAAGTCGCGTGTACAGATATGACTTGAACTTACCGCGCATAGGTCGGCGCTGACGTCGTTGATGCCGCCGATCTCTTTCTTCAGATCCTTTGTGGACCATTGTGGGAAAGATGTCTTGAAGTCCGGTAGAGACGTTACACCAGGCCACACATCTTCGGTGGGCGTACCAAGTAGCCTATAGACCACGAGCATTCAGTGTTGGCAGCCCGATTTGCGAAGCATCTTAGACACACCTGAAGATCCTGAAGATCTCGTCAATTTCCGAATCACCAGGGAAGAGGGGTTGGCGCTGAACCATTTCGGCGAAGATGCATCCTATTGACCATGTGTCTACTCCCGTGGAATAGTGACGAGAGCCTAGCAGAACTTCCGGTGCGCGATACCACAACGTAACGATCTGAGTAGCCAAATATCAGCTGAGTGCGTTACAGCGAGTCGCACATTGGCGGAGAGACTCACCTCGTGCGTGTATGTCCGTAAGGGTATACCGAATGCTCTGGCTAGACCGAAATCTGCGATCTTCAGGTTTCCGTCGACATCGATCAACAGATTCTGAGGTTTCAGATCACGGTGCAGTATACGCCTCGAGTGCAGGTAGTTGACTCCTTTCACCAGCTGCAAATACTAGGTTCAGCAGGATGTGCAGAGATCTGAGCCGGGGATACCTACTTGATACGTGAATTTCTGAAAGGCAGAAGAGTCAGTTAAGTAAAAATGACGGATAATCCGTAGAGCCAAGCGCACCTTTACGATATCCGGTCCCATACCCTCACCATCTCCGACCTTCTCGACTTTATCCATGTATTTCTTGAGATCCATATCCAAAAACTCAAAGACGAGGTAGAGCTTCGCTTCGGCGTGTACGATGTCCAGCAGCCTAGAGGATGAATATAACGACTACATTCAGCATGCATCCAGATATGCAGAGCGGTCTAGCTGTTCAAGGGACAGCGACAGTCGCAAAAACATACCGAACGATATTAGCGTCCTTCATTTCTTTGAGTAAAGATATCTCTCTGATAGCAGTGGAAGGGACACCTTCGTCCTCCTGTTCAAGGCGGATCTTCTTGAGCGCTACAATTTCGCCAGTCTTGTTTGCTGGATAAGAGGGACAGCGAAAGACGCGTTCTTGGTCAGGCGTTGCTTCTGCGATGTACACTTGCATGTAGATGGACATACTACGCGCTTTGTAGACGACTCCGTAGGTTCCTAAGGAAATTCGTGAAGCCAGGACGTCAGGACTCGGGATTTCCAACAGTCCAAGCAGAGGAGTTGCGCCTGCACACCTTCGCCGACCTTCTCAAGCTTTGTGTATTTGTCCATGGCTGTACTTTTGCAAGCTTTTGAGCCTCAAAGAACCGGGCGACTTGATAGGACACTCTTTCGTTGATTCCTCCTTGACGCGCCGACGGTCCACAGAGCAGGCCGATTTCGCAGTGGGACAGGCGTTGGTGTGTTGTCTAAGCTTGTTCGTGTGATATCAGGTTCTGTCCGTCAAAGTGTGCACTCTCCAAACTTGATGGGCAAAAGCAGAGAAGTCGACATCAGTTTTCGAGGGCAAGAAGCACGTCCTGCCAATACACCTACCAGAAGCGATTAGGCTGTTATTAATCTAGGTCGTTAGGACTATGGTACACCAGGATTGCCTGAATCCTTCTAAGCTAAACGTGTTTTGGACAACAACTGTGACAGATAGATAGTTTGGATAGTAGTACTAGGCTTCAACGGCTAAGCCAGCATGAGGTATCTGCATGCTTGTCAGATATTTGCTGAAGGTGCCATAGAAGCATCTCTCCATAGAGCCAGTTGGGATGGGCTGTGAAACCGAGCGAGAAGTCAGTATAAGCTCGTATCTTATATCGAAGAGAAGAGAGAAACGTACAAGCAGTCTTGTAGTGATAGACATCCTTTCTCTCATTATTTCCTCTAGCCAAGTCGGCCCAGTGGAAAACAGGTATCTTCAAATAGGCCATGAGAGCTTTCGCACTCTGATTGAGCTGGAATACGGATATAGGCTCTTCATCTCCTACTTCTTTACGATCGTCTTTGCGAGGTACTGTAGTTGTTCTGTACATAAGGTAGGCTTTAGGCCAGGTCTGCTGCAGAAGCCTGTTTTCGTGTAGACTTTAGTTCGGGTCCGGTAAATTGGAAGGCATGAGTGGTGGCTCACTGGATGACTTCGACTAGGCGGGAACGATGCCATAGCAGCTCTCGAGGAGCTAAAGGCTGATGAATGTGAGCCCCGATGGAGGGATCCAGCTGGAGATGCTTGGCATGCAAGTATTTGAGATCTACAAGCATCCAAATTGTATTAGATGCCGTTCATACGAACTTTCCAATGGCCATGACTCACCCCATAGTCCCGACGTGAAGAGAAGTAAGTCGGGTTCTCCTAACTTGTGGGCTAAAGGTAGAAAGTCCTTCTGCAAGCGCTCTTCGATGGTGATACCAGCTTCTTTCGTATCATCTCCCAGGAACCATGTCGACTGATGCAAGCCGAAATGATGCCAATACGATATCGTAAAGTTGTACGAGGGGAAATTGCACCAGATATATCGATGATGTTGTTGTTGCATCCCACTAGTTCCTTGATGTTCTTGACAGAACATGCGTACTGCTTCTCTGTCTAATGAACTACCAAGGATCGCAACATGCTTGTTTCGCATAAACTCGAGCGTCTCGTTGTTTGTGTTCTGCGAGTCTTTCGTAGCGAACAGCTTGCTTAGACGGTGGTGGGCTGTTTCCTCGTCTGGGAAAGTAGTGTTTGTCAAGGTTTGCGTATTCTTCTCTGGATCTAGCTCGGCACTAGCGTTGCTGGCGAGAAAGTCGGTATGCGAGGCGTAGGGAACCCATCTGCGATGCACAGCGATCAGACACGTATGACACCCAGCTTGTTGAGAGGTTCACTTACCTCACATCTTGAGGTTGATCGCCATACCAGATGTCTATCAGAACAATTATCAGCGGAGCCCTAATTTCCCTTGCCCTCCATAAAACTCACATCCTGGCATCGCATAAGCATCTTGACATGCTGCTTTGAAAGGGTGAGGTATTCGACTTGTGACACTGCTTAGGTCCCAGCGTGAAGTGTCGATAGCGAGTCCAGTCGTATCGCTTGAAGGCAGAAGCACGACGAGCTGGAAAGCAAAGCAATGAGTATTGGTGATAATTGCGTATACGTGGCGTCTCTGTTCACCAGTAGCAGGACGATGACTGCGAGAAGGACTGCCAAGCGAGCTCGGGTACCCCTTTTGGGAGCAGACGACTCGGTCATCCAGACGTACTTCTCAGCGGGCATGATGAAGGAGTGTAGTGTATACAATCAGAGGAAGAAGATTGTCAAAAGTCTTTGTGTCGTGAGAGGGCGGAAGAAGGTGGACGGGATTTCGCAGCAAGCAGAGCAAGGCCCAAACAGACCAGACTAGGCTAGTACCGTGAGTTACGCTATCACGGCATGTTTGTTTGTTGTTTGGTGTTGTTGTTGTGCGATTGCGTGATGCCTGAGTCTCAGCGCGTGCAACTTAGTCGGTCGTCGTCGTCAAGGCACTCGATCTGATTGGGTGGAGGAGCTAGGAGGAGGGAAGAGAGTTGAGTTGAGTCTGGCATGCGACGCTAACCTTAGCGTCCAATCAATCAGTCTTTTGACACCTCAGACTACAGTATTGGTCAGAGTTATGCTGCTGCTGTCCCTCGTCGGTCGTTCGAGCATCCTTTTAGGTTGACTCCGATGAGGGTTTGACAAACTGACAATTGATGAGTTATTCGGCAGTAGTGACTTAGCTAACCTAGCAGCATTCCATCATCAATTCAGAGTCAGTCTGAGGTTACGTAACTTACGATGCTTCGGCTCAAAAGGCATCCGTCTGGAATGCTCATCAACGCGCGTCTCAAAAGCAACATGCCTGCCCGAAGAGCTTTGATATGGCATGATACCTTAAGTTACCCGTTCAATAGATTTGTTTAGGGCCAAGAACTCGTAACCCAACAACAATGCCTGACCTTGGTAAACAGAAGAGAGAGCTCGCAGTTTCGCAGCAGTTCTTCCTCGAGTAATTCCCAGATGTCTGCAAAGTCCTCTCTTCTGATTGCACCCTATACTCCCACTACTATGCATTACCTGATTCCACCACAAACTTCCTCCCGAACCATTTTCATCGGACTCGCTGCCATCCTCATATCCTTCCTCCTGTGCTTCTCCCTCTTAGACGTTCCCGCAGTTCCCAATTTCCAATTCTCAAATGAGTTCCTACGCAAGCATCTCTCTTACTCGTCGAGTTCGGCTGCTGCAAAGTCAGACTACTATGCAGGACCGGGTATGCTCCAGATCGATCGAAATATATCCCAGTTGACCAGACAAGCTCGCTGGATTCCTTATGAACACTGGGAAGAACTTGAACAAGAAGGTCTTACTGGATTAGAAGGGGAAACCAGGCTGGGGGATGGGTTCGACCTTTTGCAAGACTGGCAGAAAGCACTTCAGGACCAGACATTCGCGCAAGAAGCGACAGAGTCAGGTGCTTTCAGCTTCTTCACAAACAAGACTGTTGTCCTGCTAGGGGATAGTGTAGATCGCGGGACATCGGACGATATCTGCGAGATGCTAGGAGGAAAGCGCGACTATCGTAGATTCACGAGCCCGGTCGACCTGTCTGCAAAGAGCAACAATTGGCGAGCAGATTCACATCATTGTCAACTTCCGTCGCTCTTTGGTAACTCTACCATCTGGAGTTTCATGATTTATGGAAGCACGTCGACCGAAGACACCTTCACTCAGAGCTTGGCTGGCGTGCATTCCAGAACTCTAGAAGCTCGATACAAGCTTATAGCCAAGAGTCTAGAGAAAGCTTCGGTCAAGCCAGATGTTATTCTCATGCACCAGCAGTGAGTCGCTTAGCCAGTAGACTCAGAAATGCAACCAAACGCTGAATTGCTTTCAACAACTACAGGATGTGGGACCTCAATGTCGTCAATACGGAACGTGCAAAAGCAAGCTTGCCAGTGCATGAGAATCTCGATTTCGGGTATCTGAGCAAAATCAAGACGCAGCTTTTCAGCACGCTCACTCTGGCAGATGAGCTGTTCCCATCTGCCGTCAAGCTGTTCCGTCTTTTACATATCACTAAAGCCGATACTGGATTTTGGTATGTCCCTGCCTGTTCTTGATGCTTAAAATCCTCTAACGGTTTACTCTTCGATGACAGGTGGCCAGCGGATCTGCCTAAGGGCGCTGAACATATCCAACGAACTCCGTATGCCATCAACAAGGGAGAGCAGTTGAACACGGTCGTACGGCAGGTGATCCCCAAGTTTGGCATAACGCCTTTCGACTTGGGACGTGTGCTACAAGGCTACCAAGGAGATTGTGAGTGGTTCTCCTTGCTGAGATTTACACCAGCTGATAGCTGATGGGACTGGTGTGCTCTTTGGCAGACAGGGACTCGATTCATATTGGCCATGTTGGACACCTCGTATACCTGCAGATGCTGCTTTACTGGATGAAGGAGCTGGAAAAGTAGAGAGCACGGTCATATTGCTTCCTGTAACAATCCATGTAGCCATTTGTCAGTAGGGGAGAGAAAAAGAAGATAAGTAAGGGTTGTCAGTGTAGTGCAATGGACAATCAACGTATTCAAAGCACGCCTGTAGATTGAAAGCTGACCATACACTCGTCCGACCAAGTCTGGTCGCTTGACGTTTGTTTTGCCAGGCAATCTACGCGTCGGCTTTGCATCGACAGCTTCTTTACGAATTAGCCCCAGTCTGCGCTCTGGAAGCTCTGAATGAGCAGCTCGCTTGCTCGACAGGCGTCTAGCAGCGCTGGGCTTCGCGCTGCTTCATCGAGTTCCTCAGCCTCGACATCTTCGCCTCGAACGGCCACAGCAACAGCGTCAGCATCAGCCAGAGCATCAGATCTCCTTGCAGCACCCAGCAGCACTTCAGCAGCACGATCTAGGCATTCTCTGTATGGCGTCGAAGACCGCGTCGTGCTAGACTTGGGCAGCCGAGTATGGAAAGTCGGCTTCAGCGGTGAATCAGCACCGCGCGCTGTCTTTGATGTAGGAGATGGGGAACTCTGGTCTGTTCAATGTCATGGTTCTAGCGAGGTCAAGCGTCTGCACAGGAAAGTCAAACGATGGATCAGGAGGGTCTATTATGAGTAGGTCGTGCAAGCGAAGGCAGCAAGTTTGAATGTATCTAACTGCTTTATCTCCTCCTCCTTATATCTCAAGCGAACTCATGACTGACCCGAAAGCCCGCAAGGTCATACTGCTCGAGAACCCAATGCTGCCCGTCCACGTCAAGGAAATCATCGCAAATACATGCCTCGAACTTCTGGGCGTTCCTTCTCTTTCATTCGCTTGCTCTCCGCTGTGCAGCTTGCTCTCATTGGGCAGAATAACCGGTCTCGTGGTAGATGTGGGCAATCTCGAGACTTATCTGCTACCTGTGCGTCTTTCCGATTCAACTTATATAGCTTTCTCTAACATATATACGTCTATAGATATATTCCTCTAGACCGCTATTTTCCCATCTTCGGACAACGCCCATCGCGTCTCAACAATTGAGCCGGCATCTTCGAGCTCTTTTGAGCAGATTTGCCATCTATGTCCCTTCTTCCTCCACTTCCATTTCTGTGCAGCGGCAACCTGTCAGTCCCGTGCCCGACGCCGTGCTCACTCCGTTCGTAGTCGAAGAAATCAAGACTCGTGCATGTTTCGTCGAGCCAGACACTCCAGATGATGATCTATCTTGGCAACATGCTGCAGAACATCGGATAAATAGCGATCAACTTACGGCTCCGGGTTTGGACACGGAAACGGACGCAGATTTAGCTTGGCAAGAATACCTGCATAGCAAACTTAGACAGCGGTATCGCAGGGGACCAGACAGGATTCAGCAAGAAGGAGCTAGTGATCTCACGATGCGTCTCGCTGGCGGTACCTTGACGGTACCAGGCTGGCTGAGACATGCTTGTACCGATCTATTCTTCGACTCTGCGGGCGATATAGACACACCATCTATCCCCGAAGTTATACTCGACACTCTCCTCAAGGTAAGACACATTATTCTCTTGTCCTCTTCGGATGTGCCAGCTAAACCGCCATTCGTAGCTTCCCATCGATTTACGCAAAGTCATGATATCGTCGATACTGATCACCGGAGGTGGCAGCATGATCCCTGGCTTTCCACTACGCCTCGAAAACTGTCTTCATACCCTCCTACATCGCGAAAAGCGCTACATACCGCTACGAGGTCTGTCACGAAACATACACATCATCAACAGCGGGACAGCCAGGATGCGCCTACCACAGCAGCTGAGCCCCGCCGTTCCAAGTCAGAGCAGTGATGTGACGTCTGAAGAAGAATCCGGCAATGCCGGCACAGACTTTTGCTGGGAAAGATCCCTGCTGCCTTGGGTGGGAGCTAGCTTGGTAGGCGCACTCAAGTCTGGAGGCAATGAAGAATGGACCAAAGACTCACTTGAAGCGGTCAAAACGGCTGGGCTGAGCATAGGAGATTGGTCAAGGCAGAGTCTGGAGTAATAGGCTTTGCAGCATTGCAGTCTATTTGTCGCAGAAGAAGTCATTCTGTCCATGTTGTTGTCTCTACTAGTATGCACTCTATTATTTACAACGAGGCGCATCCGTCATTGCGAAAACCGCATTCTCAAAAGCTATCTCGAATTCCTCCATGTTCGCTTGTGCTCCCAGATAGCGACATGGATCGTAACACCGCTTGTGAGCCATACATTGATCCGCATCGGGATAGATCTCATATTGTTTCAGGCATTTATGATACGCTCTTGACAGATGAGAATCCTTGACTGCGTCTACGGTCTTTTCTGCAGGAAAGGTGCTATTTCGAAGCTGAGCAATGTTGACGCTTGTCCAGTGTGCCAGGTTCAGTTGTTCATTATGATAGTAATTCTTCGGGAAAATTTCGATGATATGCGTATGAGGTTGCATAAAGTGCTGATTCTGCAGATGTGAGCCATGGACGGAGACGATAATGTCTGCTTTGTAGAAAAGTTCGACTTGGTTTGCATAGGGTACGCTCTCGTCGACGCTATCAATGACGAGATTAGCTGCCCCACTTTTGCTAATCGACTCGATTACGGCAGCTTCGTTCCAGAGCGGCCTTTCACGCTGCAGTAGTAAAACTCGTAGCTGATTGCGCTTACATGGCGTTTGTCGATGTAGAGGGATGTTGAGGCGTTGCAAGGCCTAATGAAAGACAAGTCAGATTGGGCAAGGAACGCGCAGTCGTCCGCGACACACTGACTTCGTTCCGGTAGTACTGGGCATCATTTCTGTCTTGAAAGTATTGTCGATTATTCGGAATGGCGACCATGTTTTCGTAGCAGGTTAATCCACCCTTCCTCAAGCTAAATTGGCTTTCATCCAGCCATCTTGGACTTTCTTCCCATTTCTGATTGCCGGAAGCATGAGGAATGACTTGTGGATGAAAGACTGGACCGAACTGTGCATCAGGCAGGGTCTTCTTAGCTGCGGATGTCGCTATCTCAATGATGAATTGCTGCCAGCCATTGAGCTGATAATTTTGCTCGAATAGCTGTTCAGCAATCATAGTCAGTAGCTGTATGCGGAAAAGTGTTCGACAGTAGCTCACCTGATATTGATCGAAGAAATGGTCTGCGCGGACGCCAGCTTTTCGCAGAATCGGCCAAGCTCGAATACTAGCGCTTAAAAAGGTAGACCAGATCCTCGTCCATGCCGCAGGGTGGTTATCGAGCTCGTCCTTAAGGGTGCCAAAAGTTGTGCCATTGACCCATCTGACCTCGCCTTTGTGGGAATGGAGATTGACTAGACCGATAGTCCGATCGTACTGATTCCCGTGTCTATGCATGCATGTCCGAAAAGCGGCGACCACATCATTTCGATGGCGCGAAAGGTCTGCCTTATTGTGATTGGCGATCAGAAAGTAGGTACTGTTCTGACGGCCTTGCGGACGGTCTGGTACACAGATGTTCTGCATCAGACATAGCTCCAGGTGCCGCGGCTCGTGATCATCGTTGATCCAGGAAACATTGTACAGAGTCAGACTTCCACTACGAGCCGTTCGATACCGTAAGGTTTCTTCAATAAGACTCTCGCGCCGATGGTGATCGAGAACAGCCGTCTGCAAATACATCAGCTTGAGCGAGACATCTTGCGAGAGACGTGCTGATGGCGCACCTGATGGCTATGTCTCCAGGGATGGCTGGATACCCCGAAACTCAGGCCAAGGGAGATAGTCAGGACAGTCGTAAGTCCAAGGAGGGATAGCAAGACCCTGATCGGGGTTCGCCCTGTCGCTTTGGCCAGAGCTATTCGATAGATAGTATCGTTTGATGAAGGGGAACTCTTATCCGGCAGCCATTCTGAGCTGGCAGTGGAGGCTACTGGCGCATAGCGTTGATGTCCGAAATTCCAGGCCATGGTATTGCCAGAATTGAAGCCACTGAGTAGGTAGAGCTGTGAATATAGTGATTGTATTGAAAGATAGACCGGGTCGTAAGCGGGAGATGTTGAACAAAGGCGACCGCACCGAGCCCTCAGAGAGCGCTTTGAAAGCTTTCATATGATTCGTGTTGTCTCGGACCCTCCAGTTTGTAATGCTGCAGAATGAAGAACAGAATGTCAGCCGTACTTGGGAAGCATGAAGACAAGGGATGGGAATGTTTGAGAGTCGTATTGTCCGTCTACGGATACATCAACATGGTTGCGAAAGTATAACAGGACCTCGATAAGGGTTTCTGACGAGTTTTGAACATCCTATCAAGCGGGTTAAGCACAGATTGGGTATGGTACAGCTTCAGAGTAGGATTGATGAAAGAGCTACATCATTGACGTCCTTGTCTGCTGCGGTCGTAAGGCTCTGGAAAACGCAGGCCCGCTTGGGTAGCCGGGTCCACAGTATTTGAGTAATGATGATCTTGATGATACTGATGACTCCGACGTTGAGCGTCCGGCCGGTCATCATACGAGGCATGATATCGAGGTGGTCCACCGCTAGAAGGAGGATAGCTCTGCTGATCCGGTGACGGTAGTTGCTGTCCATCTTCCGGATTCTCAGAATATCCAGTATGGTACCGCCGGCTATTGCTCGGTGGAGGATTGGAGTGATAATATGCATTGTTGGTCGAGCCTGAATGATACCTCGTCTGACCAGCTGTCGTTATAGGCCGCTGATTCGGGTAGGCCGATTGTCTATCGTAGGGTCGTCCTGCACTGTAATGTTCCTGCTCTCCTTGCTGCGAACGAGGAGCATTCTCAGGCGTGGAATGGAATTCAGGCTGCGACCGTGGATCCAGCAATCTTCCTTGACTTCGCCTCGCCGCCTCCCGGCGATACTGCTGCTCGTCGTACAGAGGTTGCGAAGCATCTTGCTGTTGACGCCGTTGTTGCTGATCACCAATGTACTGCTGATGCTGCTGTTGAAGGTCGACCTCGGATGAGGACGCGTACCCAGCGCCTTGCCCAGCATAGTTGGGCTGCGTGTCCTGCTCGGATCCATAGTATTGACCTTCGCCATAGCCGGCAGGCGGCGCCATCTTGCTGACTAACGGGCTTGAGGCGTCTACCTGGCCTTCTTCGAGCTTTGCCTCGTTACCGCTAGCAAACGGCCAGCGCTGGCCAGATATGCTTTGAGAAGTCTTATATTGCTTTTTTGGCGGACTCGAAAAGGAGCTTGATGTGCTTTGAATCAGGTCTCCTGTTACGCCTGCACCAGGTAGAGGGGCAATGCCGCCATTCAAAAGCGCGGCTGCAGCGATCTGTTTTACCCTATTGTGCGATTTCAGCTTACCGCTTTATCATCGGTCTGCGGAAGGTAGACCTACTCTCTTTCGGCGATGACCAACGGCCGAACCTTCGCCATTCGTTTATAGATGAACCAAGCCGCCCAAATGGTGACGATGCCCGTTACGGCCAGGACAACCCACTCGAAGACCTTCTCTGCAGTGATACCAGGTGGCTTTTCACTGTGGAACAAGGCAGATTCAGCTGACAGATCAGCTTATAGGGCTGTGCAGACGGTGAACGCACTCTCCGAAGATGGATCCTCTATACAGAGAGTTAGCCGAGTACAGTACAGTATATGAGCCTGAAGATACGTACAGATAGACAGCCATGAGCTGCTTGGGCATCGTAATGATGGCCGTGATGGTGAAGATCCAAATTGACATCTGCCAAGCAGAAAACACATAAGCCATCATCGCAATGGCTAGCTCGGCTTTTTGACACGTACTCCCGTAGCAGCGAATGCTGGTGTCGTCAAATGACCTGGCAGAGCCGAAAGACGCGCCCAAAAAGCTATCGAGAACCCGCCCTCCCGAATGACTCTTGCTATACAGGCGAAGTTTATGTTTGTTTCCTCCATCTTCTTCGTGCGCGCCGTGCAGGCGTAACGGAAAACAAAGTAGTTGCCCCATTCGCCAAGCATCGTGCCTCTGAATACGATGTTCTCGCATCAGACACGTGCAAAGGATCTCGAGCCATATACTTGATGTCAACTCACAAGGCGACTATTCCGCAGGCTACCCAAAACGGATATATAATGCCTGTAAACCTCGCTCAGCACAACCGCCCTTCGCGAAATATGCACAGGGAGCCAGGCGTACCGCATATTATGCACACGAGTTCGTGACCAAACTGGAGACCTCAAGGAATAAGTATTGAGAGCATGCAGATCGAAGTGCATAGCGTACCAAGGGAGGGAAGGATATCACAAAGAGGATTCCGCTGTACGATTGTGTCAGGAATCTGCAATGTAGTGATATAAGTAGGGTAGACTGACACCCAGATCATGAAGCCAGCGGGTATGTCGCGTATTGTCTTGGCGTGCGGCTCAAACCACTTGATGAAATCGTCGTGATAGTGTGAGGCAGCCGCGATGGCAGCAATCAAGAGGAGTGCGCCAATCCAGTACTTCCACATTGAGCGTTTCCAGAGGTCTTTCCACATGAAATCGCCAAAGGCAGTCTTGAACACTCGAGGCTGACCTTTGACCTTGATACCCTCGCCCTTTGGCTCGTACGTCGCTGCTGCTAAGTCCACAACGCTCATGCTTGCAGCAGCTACAGAGTGCGGCGCCTGCGCCTTTGCCTGCGACTGCTGATGCTGAAAGCTGCCCAAACCGTTTGCTGCTCCAGGTCCAGATTGACGGCCAGCGTGTCGGGCATATCCCGCACCATCATCATAGTCGTCGTTTGCGCTGTTGTCGAAGCGCGATTCTCCCTTGTGATGGCTGAAGAGCGACGCTGTCGACTCGCTGAAATCCTGCGGGTGTCCAGAGTACGCGTAGGGATGTTGGTGTTGTTGGGCGGCCATTACCGCGCGTCTGTAGCTGGTTCAAGCAGCTCCAAGCTACCAATGCAATGCAATCAATGCAAAGTTGCAGTAGGTAGGTCCGTATGGCTGCTGTGTTGGCGTTTTCAGACCGTAGCAATCAGTGCCAAGTTTCGAGGCGATGCGCCCGTTGCACTGCGACTCAAAGGGAACAGCTTCGATATTCGAAGTGTATGCAAGCACGCAGGTCTATCAGAAGTTTGTGAGAATGCGGTGCATCGGGTTGCTGCTGTCAGGCCGCATGAGGTAGCTTCTTTATTTGCGCCATCCCCGATGTTTGGGTCTGACTTCACTTTCATGGCTGATGTACTCTGCTACTCTACAGCTCACTCTTCCCTATCGGCTCTTCCACGTATACTTCGTCGCAGACAGCCGGTGTCTGCACCTTGAAGAGGTAGGTGCATTTCTCGGGCTCGATCACATTGAGCAGCGCATTCGATGTACCGCATTCGAGATCCACAATGACTGAACGATCTGGACCATTCCAGCAGCGCTGGCCATCCGCGTAGATTTGAGTGCGATAGTACTCTGCAGAACCAGCTGCAGCATCTGGATCCCATCGTGTAAATTTGCTAAAATTATATTCATGTCAGCAAGTTGTAAATGGTATGGAGCTGTATTGTAGCTGCCCACCCCAAGTTGGTCGTTCCATGACCTTTATTGGATTTTTGCGAGGCTTTGCCGAACCAGCAGAGCTCGTACGTGTAGTCTCCAGTATCCTTCGATATACATTGGCCGTCGAGCTTCTTCCACTCCCAGTTCTTACCCCAGTCTCTGCCAAGAGCCTCCTCTTCTTTGGTCAGTCGGTTTTGCCCATCTCGTAGAGCATTCTCGGCAGTCTGGTGCGCAGAGCGAGCTTTGCTGACATCTACAGATGCATGACTTGTCAGTAAACGAAACTGAATGGATTCTTCTTAAGGCCTCACCTGGACGCTCGCTCTGCTCAATGACAGTCCTGGAGATTATGCCGAAATTTGCGAGGGTATCGAGGAGTCCCTTTCTGGCCTGGTCATAATGTGGGCGCAGAGCGTCTGGAAGGTATTCTTCCAATCTGAAAACTGAATGACAGGAAAGCAAATGTCAGTTGACGCTGCCAACTGTCATAGCTTGTCTCAGCTTACGCAGATTAGCTGCTTGCGCTTGCTTGTTTGTCTCGAACTCAGACAGCAGAGCGAGGATGTCCTCTTGTTCGAAGTTGGTGAGATGCTCGTCCGAAAGCTCGTCAAAGTCGACCTCGACAGGCTGAACTTCTTGTTTGGCTACAGCCAGGTTTTCATCCGTATTAAGCTCGCTGGCAGCACTGCTGTCCGAGTCTGTACCGACTGCAGGTCCGTCTGTAATCTCGTAGCCATTTTTCCGTCTCCAGTCGTCAAAAGCCCGGACTGATCCCAGAACTGCCATATCTTGATAATTCGGGTTGAAGGACTTCTTCAAGTCTGACAGCAATGTAGAGAGTTCGCCAATCTGGTTTTGTAAGAACGCTCGGTGCTTTCGAAGTGACTGGATCGCTGCTTGATGCTCTCCTATACGCTGATAGACTCGACTGGCCTTCTTGCGCTCAATGTCGGAAGCCTCACTCTTCTCGACCTTGTCCAAGATATTTCGAAGCTGCTGCTCTCG
Source organism: Erythrobasidium hasegawianum (assembly GCA_001972285.1). Taxonomy (NCBI): domain Eukaryota; kingdom Fungi; phylum Basidiomycota; class Cystobasidiomycetes; order Erythrobasidiales; family Erythrobasidiaceae; genus Erythrobasidium; species Erythrobasidium hasegawianum. The sequence continues at coordinate 1,338,367 of BCII01000006.1, read as the reverse complement.
CTCTTGCAGACCCACAAGCTCTGTCTTGAGCTTTTCAATGTTCTTTTCGATAGCCCGTTTGTCTTTCAGACCGGCTTTAGACCAGTCTTTTCTGATTTTGCTGCCTACTCTCCTGATTCTAGCCTCTTCATCCTTCTCGGCTCTGTAGACCTTGTTCACGTCAGCGCATCTGTTAGGGCAGTGTACCTTCCCATCTGTCTCGTCCGAGCCATCGCAGCACTCGGGATCGCAGATGCCGTCGTTAATGCGAGATAGCAGCACACATGCCGAAATATGCCCTGCATTCTCACATCGTGCTTGTCCGGGCTTCGGGCATGTCGGGTCAGCAATTTTGGCTGGCATTGTAACCGACCTATGGGATTCGCATGCTATATCCTTGCTGAAGAGGATCTCGACCTGCCAGTCTTCCGTAACAGGCAGACCAGCAGATCGTAATCGCAGGACGCTTGCTGAAGCTCCATTCTTGCGGCTTCCTGCGTTACTTGCAAGGCCGTCCTCCCAGTCGAAGGCGATACCAGAGCCTGTACCTGTTTGCCGGATGCATGTGGGTCTTGATTCTAGACCAAGGATGACAATATCGTCTACATTGACAGACGAGATCTTCTCGGCAAAGGCGTTCTTCCTGCTGTAAGTCGCGATAGACTTCTTGAAGGCCTCGTTTCCGCCGGTATATCTAGATACCAAGTCTCGCGAGGTCAAAGTCAAAGTCTTGCTAGGCTCGGCTGAGAGGCTGAAACCTCGCCATACGAACTCTCCTGTCTCGTAGTTGTAGGAATCTCCGTCATCGAGGTAGATCTCACCTCGAGCTCGAGTGCCAGTCTTATCAAGTGCTATGACCAAAGTTATCGGATCCTTCCACATCAGAGGCGCAGCCCGTCTGACGAGGTCTCGGCGTGGCAAGATTGAGCCACCCTGGTGGAAGAGCGGCAGCTTGTCTAGCGGAGCAGGAACCGTGATGTGTGATCGTGAGCTCGATGAAGATGAGCGTGTGTATATTGCATGACTGAAATAGTCATAGTATGGCTGGTAGGCCTGTTAGCTAATATACCGTCGCTACTATGGACCAACCCACCTCATCGTCCGCCAAATAGACGGTCGCTTCAACAGCACCTTGCTTTACGACTGGATGCGTCAATAAGCCAGACTCGCCGATGAAGTACTGATTGTCGACAGCGAAGCCTGCAGTATCATCAGGGAAGGCGACGTAGTGTGGACTGTGGCGGCCGATTAGCTGTAGTCTATCAGTCAGTAGACCAGCTGCGTACTTACCGAATGATTGGCTTTCCATCCAAACTAGCACGGAAGAACGCGGTGTACCAAGCAGGTAGTAGCGAGTATCGAAGACGAATCATGTCGACCAGATGGCTACGGATAGGCTCGTCGAAGAGGTATGGCTCTCGTCGCTTGGTGTCTATGTGTGCATGTGCTCGGAAGAATGGGTGAAAAGCTCCATTCTGATACCAGCGCACCAGCATTTCAGGCTCAGGATTACCGAAGAAGCCACCGACATCGGCTGCAAGGATGATGATCTGTCAGTTTGGCTTCATCGCAGCTTGCCTCAATGCCCACCTCCGTTGAAGGTCATTCCCGCAATACTATTGCCAAGAATCATAGGCCCTGCGCCTGCAAGATGCTCCCAAGTGCCCATGTTGTCACCTGTCCAGATGGGGCCATACCTTTGTGACCCAGCAAAGAAGGCTCTGGATAGCACGAAAGGTCTTCGAGGTGTGTCCTCCCGCTTGATTAGTGCTTGAGCTGTGACATTGTGCTGTGAGACTCGCTTTGAATCAGAGAGAAGGTACCGAGCATGTAAGATAGCTCACATAGACCATTCCGTTGATGTTGTGGACATCTCGGTGCTCCCAGCCGCCATGGTGGATGTTATCGCGCGGCATGGTGATCTCGGGTGCGTTAAAGACAGATGGCTGCGGGCATAATCAAAATACTGACTGTAGGACTCTGGTGAAGACCCGTACCTCATTCATGTCATTCCAGACCCATAAGTTCCGTTTAGATCCCTGGAACACTTGACATCAGTAACAAGGCAACATTGCTGTAAAGTCTAACTGACAATGAACTTGCTAAACTTGAAAGAATTGATCCACCACTCCCAGCTGACTGGGTTGAAGAAGTCTGTCCAAGAGCTGGAGCCGGGCCAGCACCACCCTTCGTACTCGGATTTGCCATCAGCTTGTTTAGAGAGGATATCTAGTTCTTGGGCTTCTTTGTAGATGTAGTAGTTCGAATCGCGCTTGATATGTGGATCGACAATGACCACTAGCTGTCTGCCGACCGCAGCTAGTGCATCTTGCATTTCTTCTGGATTTCCGAAGTTAGAGCGGTCCCACATGAAGTACTCGTGCTGAGGGAATAATGATGAGCAGCGAGTCGATATCATCGGTTCATACTTACATCTTTGGCATACTCGATGTCTAGCCAGATAACATCCATAGGAATATCATACTCGTCGAACTTTCTCGAGACTTCTTTAACATCTTCTTCATTGAGATAGTTCCATCTGCATTGATGATGACCTATTGCGAACATCTGGGGCAGGGCTGTAGTACCCGTCAATTGAGCGTAGTTCTCGAAGATGATATCGTTCGAAGGTCCGAGGAAGACGAAGAGATCGAGAATACCGGTCTCTGACATCCAGTGAGTCTGTGTAGATTTGGATGTTTTCGTAATGTCGACCCAGGTTTCAGAACCAGTCAGCGAGAAGATGGCTACCGTACTGTTCGACTTGTGTGCGTGCATGAAGGGTATAGAGCCGTATATGCCCATCTCGGAGTCTGCCAGGTATTCGAAAGTATCAAGGTTGAAGAGACGGTAAGGGTCGGTGAAAGCGCCATCTCCACCGCTGTGAAGTAGCACAGGGCGTCAGACCGGGGCATTGCTGGCATACAAGCACACTGACCGAGTTGTGCGCAGAGAGAGGGGACTCGCGTGCTGTGGAATACCGAAGACATGCTGGTAGCCGGGGAAAGTGACATCGAACGATAGGGATTCCGGTCCTGCGACACAGCAACATAAGCACGGGCTCACTTGATTCATGTCAGTAGACAGCCTACCTTTTGGCTTTGTATCCTTTCTTCCGCCAAAGTCTTCTTCCCAGGCACCATCTTCGCTCATGAAGGGCTCAAATGATTCTCGCGCCTTCTTGGTCGCATCATCCATGACTACCTCTGGAGGATCTTGCTGATCAGTTCCAACCTTCTTGACGCGGAAGTGTTCCATGTGGAATAGGTTCTGCTCATTGAACGAGACTTGGACTTCGCCATCTCGCAGAAACTCAAGCTTGAAGGGCGACAAAGTAATTTTAGCAGACTGTGCAGATCCCAGAAGGTTTTGCCTGTTCCAGCTAAGCGTTGCGACTTTGCCGGCTTTATCTAGCGAGAAGCGCGTAGTTGTCGAAATGCTTGGCTCTTTGACCAGAGCCCAGCGACCCGTCTCGTTGTATCGTTGTCTAAGACCATGTTTCTCGTCTACTTTGATCCTTGCGAGGCCGCCTTGCTCAGTCACGCCAATGTCCAAAGCGAAGGTGATTTCTGGGTACAAGCTCGTCTTGATTTCTGCGTTAAGCCAGCCAGTCTGCTCGTTGTACTGCAGCGTACTGCTGTCTATGCTGTATGGCGACGAGCTAGAGCTTGGTGGAAGGTCGCGCAGACGTCGACAAAAGCCAGACTGGGCGCATGTCTTGAAGTCGTGACGCTTGACTGCGCCTGCAGGACCAGCAGCAAGCAACAACCAAGCTACCAGCGCAAGCACTGGCGCCGCGAGACGTCGCATGATGGAATGAAGGTGCTAATTGGCCAGGTACGTCAGAAGAAAGGGAAAGCAAGACATCTAAGTTCAATCTAAGCTACACGTAAACTGCCAACATCTATAGAGTAACCTAAATAGTAATCTGTGCTTCTTGATCTAGGATAGTCTGCGAATCTAGGCCGAAGCTGTACAAGTTCGAAGTTCAGCTTTGTGGAATACGTCTGCTCGTGGTGCCTTACCGATGCTTTACCATCTCTACAGCTTCCTTGTCCCCCGTTGTCTGTAGAACGAGGCCCAACGTTAGCAAAAGACCGCTGAGGGGACGATAAAGGCTACCGCACCTTGGTCATTTCGTCAGATATCTTGACACACGGCTTGCCATTTATCTTGTATAACTTGATCACACTGAAGCTTTCATTAGAAAGGTCCATGAAACTGAATGCCACGACTTACATGTTCAAAGGTTTGCTCTTTTCTCCATCCGCCGGCGGCGCTGGACCCTGTCCTTTTAGGTCATTCAAGTCTGGCTTGTCGACTTTGTTGAAGTCATTTGTGAAGAAGGTGCCGACGCCCATGGAACAACCTATGCCTGCTTTCTTGGCTGCGCGGGCTAATTCGACCGCCTTCGAAATGTGCAGTCCGTCCGAGAAGACAATGTTTTCTGGAAGTGCGGTATTAGCATAAAAGCTGATAGAGGATGAACGTGCAGCCTACTCGTTGAAGGGTCTATGCCTAAATCATTGTACAGCTTGATCGCGACACCGATGAACTCTAATGGATCACCAGAATCTTGACGCAGGCCGTTCCATCTTTCCGCTAAGCCAGGATTATTCTTTAAGTCTTGGAAAAATGCTGTGGACAAGCCTGTCAGCTCTATAACATGTTATCTTGACAGAAACTCACGCCTTGTTGAGAAGGTATCGGTTAACGCGACTCGTAACGCTCCATCCGGATAGACTGCCTCCCATTTCTTCATAGCTAGTGCGTTAGATCCTTCGTAGCCTTCCATAGCGGCAATTCCTAGGTAGTCGGCATGATCAGCATATATTCCTGTCTTTTAATCGTGCACCGGCCGGCTTACCCATGATCCACTCATGTGCAATAGTGCCCACTGGGTTTACGCCGAACAACCTTGCGAAGTGTACATTGCTTGTTCCGGTAAGCTTGCCTCGTAGAGTTCCATCTCCCGTTAACTGATTTCTTGCATCTACCAAGCCCTGAAGAACGATACGTTGCGCATCGTAGCTCCTCCTCCGTCGTGTACCAAACTCTGAGAATGCAATACCTTCTTGAAGAAGGGTTATGCCTTTGCTCTTGGCTAGCTCTCTTTGCCCGACGTAGTCCCATTGCGTATCGACATGCAGGAAGTATGCTTCGGAAAGGATGGAGAGGATAGGCACTTCCCATAGAATGACATGCGACCAGATGCCTTCAACTGCGAACATCGGATTACGGGCGTTAGTTATGTACCCGCGTCATGCTTGGTTGTATGCGATTTTCCGACGGCACTGACTTGCGATATCGAGTTCTCCAGAATCAGAGTCTTGATCTTGCTGAAAGACGAGTCTGACCTCTTTCTGGCTATCGAGGCTGAAGTCCATCAACCAGTCTAGGTATTCTTTCGGGAAGTACGGGCAAGTTCTTCCCAGCCAGAGCTTCTCTTCGTTCGACAAGCGCATATTGTCCATATCGCGAATGGCATCCTGGATATGCTTGAAGGCAGCTTTGTTGAATCGCATACTCTTGCTCCGGTTTGTGAAGCGATACGTCGCTCGAGCTTCAGGGTACAGCGAACGAACAGCATTCTGCATCGTCAGCTTGTACAGATCTGTATCGAGGATTGAGCGGGCCATGACTGCGACTTAGACAAATTGTCAGAATGATGACCACCGGAAAAGCGCGTCGGCCTTTATCAGCCCAATACCAAAGTACGAAACATGTCCAAGCTGTCAACTCCCGTCAAGAGCTTGATATCTCTACGTGGATCAGCCTTAGCTACTTCTTCTGCGTCGCATGCCCGAATTCTATCCCTGCTGGATCATCTGCAAGCTTCATCCGGCCTTTCCTCGAGCAAGAACACCCTGTTGACACTCGGAGCAGGTACCTTCTTTGCACTGAATAGTCCTGCTGGTCTGAGAACACTGTGGGCTTGGAGTGGGAAAGCGAAACCTAATGCGACGTTACTGCTCGAAGCCGGCTTGAAGTCTATATCGTTCATTGGAATCGCGAAAGTCATCAACAACCTCGGAGTACTGAGTCAGGCTATTCAAGAAGATGGAGTACTAGCCGACTTGTCTAAAGATGCGAGAAGGTGAGGCCCGGCTAGATGTCCGCGATAGCAAAGTAGAGACATAGCTAAAGCAGACTTTCTCCGCAGACATACTACTCCTGAGAATGTAGAAGAAGCATTTGCAAGGGGCCGGTCACTCTGGAACTCCATCTACGTCCCTCATTCCGACAAATTGGTCTCGAAACTCTCTACCTACCACCCCGATCTTCCTGTCCACATTCTCGAATCACACTACTCACTCCTCTTATCCGATCCGTCGCCTTCAGGTCCGCTCGGGCGGACACTCACTTCAGTCCTTGCTGTAGCCTGCTTACAAGGTCAGACGGGCGTAGGATCACAAGTAACGAGCCATGTCTTCGGTCTGAAAAAAGCATTTGAGGAATCAAAGGAAGCATCGCCTTCAGAAGGACTTACTGCAGAAGAGAGGGCGTGGTTGTGCAGCGACGAAGGGAATGAATGGCTCTTAAAAGCCATAGAAGCATTACGGAACGAAGTACAGACTGCAGCTCTCGAAGCAATGGATAGCACACCTATACGGAAAGCTAGATTATGATATTTAAGGAAACCTGAAATAGCAATAAACCGGTACTGCATTGCGGCATCTAGCATTCTCATGGACTTTCTCCTGAGCTCACTCCTGGGACTTCAGGGTACCCAATGACAACATTTGACGAATAACAGACGAGGGTGCAGAGGATAGCAGGGTATAGAGACTAGGATATCTAGCAACTCTCGATACTCTATGTAGAACAAAGAATATCGAAGAGGGGGGTTGAAGGAGAGACGAGGATGGACTCTAGTTGCGTATGCTTGGAAAGAGGAATTGGAAAGCACTTGCTAGGTGAACGAGGGGAGTACTGCTGGCACTGAAAACTAAAAGATCTAATTTGCGAGACGAAGGGGAAGAGGAGGGGTATACTATAGCATTGAATGTGATTGGAATGAGTAAGGAAAGTGAGAAGGCTATTCCAAAAGACTGACTTTTTTACTTAGCAGCTAAACAGAGAATAAGCATCATAGTCCGAAATTCCACTATTCCTATTCTTGCATTTCCAAAGCGCTTGATGTGCATCTCTTCCACTATCCACTAATACTGATGTATTTGTATTTATGGCACCCCAGAGATCAAAGACTGGTAAATCGTTGGCATGTGGAAGAATGTTGGATGGGAGGTCGAGGATGTGGTTGGATGTCATTAGAGGAAGTTCTTGCATTTCGCGCAATAGGGCTTGTTTGGCTGTATTGATGTGCTGTATTATTCCCACCCACACCATCATCAGCTTGGTACTTTCAGCATGGAAAAAGTTTTTAACGAGACCCACCTCTCCCAATTCTACATGATTTGTACTCAAGCTTTTAAACTCTTTATAATTCGGATAAAGCATTGTATATCCTCTCAAGAAGACCAATTCAATCAAGTATCTCTTCCAACTTCCTTCCCAATCATCTGACACCACACTCGGCCGTACCATCTTCGTCTTTCGTGGAATCACTTCTTGAGAATCACGGATTTGGATATAGTCGTGGAACTCGCGCCATGTTTCGGGGAAGAAGACGGCGCCCCAACTTGAGGGCACTTGAGAGAGATAAGGTGAATGAACATCGTATTCTTGTTGTTGTAGTTCTTCTTGCTGAGTGTTGGCGTTGCCTGCGAATAAGCTTAGACCTTGATTGTATTCATCTATTCTCGATTCTGCATTCCATAATATCCTTCCCGTCTTCCGATCCAACTCGCTCGTCTTCTGCTGAATCAACGATATTCCATACAGATTCCTCGTGATCTCTTTATCGTTATTCATACCAGAATACCTATATTTCAATATCGCCATTTTAGCGAACGCGAAGTAATAAGGCGAAGCTTCTATATCATCTTCGAAAAAGAATCCATATTCGTTATTTGAGGTAGGATACCATGCTTCGACTATATTTGTGATTAATCCAGCTTGGCGAAAACGGAAATTTACATGTGATGAACCTTGGTTCCATACTTTACTGCTTGGCCCAGAAGCGATTGATGAGGATGATGAACAGGAAGAGGAGGAGGAATTGGTCCATCGCATTACAGCTTTCAAAGTCTCATCGTCCGCTGTGGCTTCCATCTTTATACTCAGATCGACGGTATCCCCGAAATAGTGGGCTGTTTGGAGAGAGGTGTAAAGACGGGCTAATGAGCTTGCTCTGTCGTTCGTGATGACGTTAATCTTCCATGTAGGAGTATGCCAGGCTATGTTCATCGTTTCCACGGTCAGCTCACACTATCCATATCGCATTATTGGACTCACCCTTTATAGCTTGTTCATTGAGCGTAAATATCCAACCAGCATGTCTCAAGTCCGCTTCAGGCATAGATATCCAAGTCGTTTCATCCTGATCCAACCAACTAACTTTACGTCTACTTAATAATTGCTGTATCCGAATCTGATCATCTAGATCTGACATTTTCGTAGATATAAGTAGACGAGGTCGTAGTACTGTTACTAGTTTCTCTAGACTTGTTGATGTTGAAGAAATGTCGAGGAAGCGCGTTGAGATGGATGGTAGAGTGAATAATGGATTTTCGGAATGTTGCTTTTGCTGTTGTTGTTTGTGCGGTTGTTTCTTGTATAATGATGAACATGAGGCATCTTGTGTGACGTTCCTTATCACTTCATTGATGTGTTCTAATCGGATATTCGCAGCTTTGGCTTGTAGAGCCGTCGTACTACTCGTGCTTAGCGCAAGCGTGAGGTGCGCGTTCGCAATGGGAGAATATCCCAATTCTTGTTCCTCATCTTCTAAATGCTGATTACGCTGCCGCCGCGCTTGTTGCGACGACTGTTGTTGTTGCTGTTGGCCGGAGTGGATTCGCGAGATATCGCATACGAGCTGTTGCAGTTGATCATCTTGGATCGCTTCGGGTAGAATTACTAGAGAGCCTTGTTGTTGTGCTGGTGCGATTGTATTTGATGGCCCTGCGACTGGCGCGTTATCTAGTGGATATGAGCCTGCGAAAGCACACAGCTTTAGTCTGGATAGCTGGAAGGCAGTGAAGTCAGGACATACCCTCTATCCTCCCGTTCCCACTACTCCGCCATGTAGCTGTCAGAAGAAAGTGTCAGCACTTACGCGCTTGAGCCCATCTGTCTCTACGCGGTCGAGCACTGACTTGGCAATTTGATGCTTTCTGGAAGAGCGAGTGACTCCGAGGGTGACAACTAGTTGACAGCTATCAGTATAGCGTTCTCAGTTGCTTAACAGTGTGCACTATCCACCTTCAAGGTCACGACGAGGGTGCATAGGGCAGCTCCGAGGAGTACCAATTTCAATCTCTGTTTCGTCTTGCTGCTTGACGATGTTGCTGCTCTTATATAGTGCATAGTCGGGCTTGCTGGTAGGTGGATCCTGCCCTTCTTTGACGGGGTGCTGCTGCCATTACTGCTCTGCATCGTGCTGGACGAACTCGATGATGGCCCAAAGGGAGACGCTCCTGCTGCGATGGCTGCTGCTGCTGCTTGTGCTGACATGGATGTCGACGAAGAAGTAAAGCGCCTGTATGACCGGGACATGGCTGTTTCCTTCTCTTCTCGAGCTGAACGGGCAGCGGGCCCTTGCTGAATAGCCTTGAAGCTTTTGAAAGGATGTGTTAATCCAGGCCTTTATCTTCTTATTGTGTTGCTTTAATGATGTTCAAATCTTCAGTAAGGTCCAGTCGATGTATGTATGAAGCCAAGCCCAGCTGTCACCTCTGCTCGACCTCGATGTCGACGCGTCCTCGAGAAACAACAATTTATTCGAGATTTTGGGAGAGGAAAAGATACAGAAAACAAGAAACAAAGCAGACCATATGCTGCTACCTTCAAGCTACCTGCATCGTAACTACCACCGTAGCCTGTTTGTGCGAGATTGCTCCTTCCCTGCTCGTTTCACAGGCCAACATGGACCTGCAGGAAAAGGCGGCGGCCTGTGCGCTCAAACGAATGAGAAGGATTTGACGAGATTGCGAGCAACTTGATTGCTATCGTTCTGACTACTTTGCATCACACTCGAGAAGTCATTGCTTCTTCTGCCTTGAACAAACGCCAATACGATGGTCAGCGCGATGCGTCAAGCGACCAACAGGCTCTGGGTATGGCGCATCATCCTCGTCGCATCAGCGCTGGCAGCATTTCTATATGCTTCATCAACACGATACACCTTAGATCAAACAAACGCGAGCTCAAACGGCGTAAATGGAAGCAGCGGCGCGGTATCAAACAGCGACACAAAGCTCAGCTGGCACGCAAGATTGCACGAAGCATACTTGAAACATAGCCAGAAGTGGCAGCAGGGAGAAGATGATCCAAGTTCGCAAAGGCAGAAAGTCGTCCAAGACTTGGCAGCCAACTCGGATTCCAGCAGTACCGATGGAAAGCAGCAACTGAGGGTATACGACGATGAAGATCTTCCAGAAGAGCTGAGAGGCATCGAGGAAGATACTCTGATCAAAGACAAGTACAGGTGCGACCATTGAAACCTCTTTGAGCAGTCAATGCGATTTCATTCTGACGCGCTGGTCCTTTCTCAAACGTATGTAGCATCATCGTCTCTACCTTCAATCGGATAGAACACCTCCATCACTTCTTGGGAAGAGTCGCGAACGGGAAACTGCCCAGGCTCGACGCCGTCTTTATCGCCTGGGTGCGCGATAACCTCCATCTTGCCTACATCAACACTCACGTGAATGTGTCTTCTCTCTTCCGCAGGGCCTCGGCGGCGTGGATCCACCTGAATGGCTCGACTTGCACGCCTACAAAGTCCCAGTCTACTTATCACGGGCACGCGTAAACAGTTTAACAGAACGTTTCGTACGACCCAAAGAGATGCGTACGGACACTGGCCTATGGATAGACGACGATCTACAGATCCATCCTGAAGATATCGAATTTGGCTTTACTGTCTATCAACAGATGGGGCGCATGAACCATCGTATAACAGGTTATTCAGGACGACAGACTTTATTGGATAAGAAAAATAACAAATATTCGTATGAGATTAAAGAACCGAATTATTCGATGGTCCTCACGAATAGCGCCTGGATGGATACACAGATACTCAAGTGGTTTTGGAATACAAGGGATGAGAGAATCAAGGAGAGTATACAATATGTAGATGAACACATGAACTGCGAAGATATCTTGATGAACTGTGAGCCTCCTACTTCGACCTTCACGTCAAAGCCTAAAACTAACATTTCTTGGGTGATTTCGCAGTCGTCGTATCCGACAAAAATGGCTTACCACCCATCCTAGTAGAAGCATACGATGTTCAACAACTCAAAACAAGCGGTATATCCGACCAGCCGGACCACTACCACGAACGATCCTCGTGCATACAAGCATTCAACAAAATATGGGGTATGCCACTACGTACCACAGATTTAAAAATAGTACCTAGTGCAAGGGAACAACATCGAAGAAGTGTGGATCTAGACGTGCCGTTTAAGAAGGCTTTTACGCCCTGGGCTAAGGGGAAGAAATTTGTGGAACCGCTAACGATCAGTGAGGAGGAAGAGAGGGAGTTGCGAAATATCAAGTTATTGGATCCAGAGGCAAAGAAATCGACGGTGCCGGCGACGCAAGGAAATAGGGAATCGTTGATTCACTGAGAGCCAGCTGGCGGGAGGCATCTACGAGAAGGGCAATTCGTTCGGCAATTCAAGGAACGTAATAGCAACCGCTCATCCTCGCAATAACCTCATAAAACAGACCCCATTCACTCTTCCTACAATATTCATCAGAGGAGATGCCGGCAATCTCTCTCTACTCGCGTTTTTCCGGGAATCAAAAGTGCTACTCGAGGTGGTCAGGTATTGTTGTTGTCAATTCATAGAGCCATGATGCTGTTTAAGCTAGGGTAGGATTCAAAGCAGTCATGGGCATAAAGTAGAAAGCTTGGCTCGATAATAGCTGGTCTACTTGAGGGTAGAGCATTATATCATATGCTAGTTATTTAGATATCTTGAAGTGAAGTATAGAAGAATGATACCCTGTTATGCTAGCTCTGATGCAAAGTCGTCCAAACTAGCCTGGGAGCCGAGCTCCTTGGACACCAGGCAGCGTAGAAGATCTTCAAGAACCAACTGATGTGCTGTCCTTCTACTCATACTCTGATCTCTCTCCCTCATTCTCCCTCTGCCAGAATTCACAGTGCTCGAAGCGAAAGCAGCCACACACCCGCGACAGCCATGTAGGCCTGGAAGATTCTACGATGTCTGCGGTGGTTCCTACTGTCAAACACTAGGCTTGGCTCTAGCCCTTTCTATGACTTAGATCTTCCACACGAATCGCGCTAGGCCCGTCAAACCGTCGACGAAACTTCCACTTCCACGACACTGGAATTTCGGAAGACGCGCTAAGACGTCAGATCTTCCAGGCTGCTCGACTATAAATTCTGCTTCTTTCTGCTTTCACAGGTTGTCTTTCTTCTTTCTTCTCATGGAGTCTGATCTTATCTCCCCTTCTTACACATCTATTCTTCAATCTTCATGACCTCTATCACCTATACGTAATCGCTCTATATCCTCTCACATCTCACTATCCTATCTAATCTTATTTGATATCCATTATCCTCTGCCGATCACAAAGCTGAAGATATGCACTTTTACACACGATAGCATCCGTAAACTGTTTACACAGCCAATGAAGCGGTCTGGAATGCAGAAGCGGTTTGGGAATTGGAATCGCATGGCTCCGCGCGTCCTCGAGATCACCCTGCTGCTTGCGATGGCTCTTCTATATTCGAGACCTATAAATGGCTCTCTCTTACTGCCTGCTGTCGAGCTGTCCTCCATCTTTCTTTCAAGGCTCGTATCCGAGACTGGTAGCTCTGAAAAAGTCAGCGGCAGGCTGCGACCAGTACAACCACCTCCTCCAAATGTATCGACAGCAAGGGGAGGAGCTACCGAGTCCTGCAGCTGGAGCTCCAAGTGATGGAGGGGATTACAGCCAGGGAGAAGGTGGCCCAGCTGGAGTGGAAAATCACTGAGTTGCAGTGTGAAGAGTACCTCCGCCGAATGCAGGCAATGCAAGGTCAGCTTGCTCTGCACAAGGCTCAGGATGGACAGTTAAAAAAGCCGCTTTCTCCAAAGCCTCTTCTGCCGAAGGCTCTGCTTCTCGGGCTTTCTTATCCGAGACAACCGTACAAGACGCTATAGCGGAGGACATGATCTTCTTAGACGATGAAGATCTTGACGATATGGACCTCTCCGAAGGTGACGATATACAAGAGAACATTGGATGTCGTCATACTACTGGCGCGAGCTCGCATGATCTCCGCTCGCGATTTCTTCTCGCTGGATGATCTCGCTTCACTCGCTACGCTCGACTCCGTTTACAGGCTGAGCTTGGTGCGCTACGTAGCAAGCAGCAAGTCTTTTCCTTTCAGACAGACAGGTCGAACCTCAGACGAGATCATTCGAAATTGAGCAAGCCTTCTGCAACGGAAGAAGCGCAATTGCTTCAAGGAGGCCTCAAACTGCTCAAAGAGCCGGCACACGCTCATATCGTCAAACGACTCTTGCAGGATCTCTCGCCGGACTTGGTGCAGTTTTATATGGAAAAGCTGGAGATGATCTTGCGCCTTGAGGGAGGCATGCTGCAGTCCTTAGTCGGATGGTTGGACACAGAATGGGTGCAAGCTCTAAAAAGAAGTCTGCGAGCGTCTCCTGCCGGCAAGCGGCGAAAAGCCTCCTCGCGGCGTGTCTGGTTAACCAATCAATACTCATTAAGGACGAAATCAACCAGTCGCATGCAAGATGTGATGACCAAGTTTACCGACTTCGCATACCCATCGATGGGGTATCAGCATCCGCTGGACCCGCAATGATCTCACCAGTCATTTTGTGAAGCATGGAGCGGAATGGCTAAATCCCCCATCCCAGGAATCAAGTTCAGCGATCCCAGAGCGCTTATACCGCCTCTACATCCAGGGCGATCCCGTTGTAGAGGCTGGTATAAGCCTTCCGAGCATCGATAAGAACGGTTCTTACAGTATGCATCCGCTAGGTCGACCATGAAGTATCGACCTGCCAACTTCGACTTCTCAGGCTACCATCCTGACTTCAAAGCCCTCATCGACAAATATGCCTCCTTCCCTGAAATGCAAGGTCAGCTACTTCGTTCCACCGCCGAGCATCTGAGGAGCAGAGTGCATAAAGGGAAAGGGAGCTTCGGACGAGATGGCTATATGTCTAACTTCATGACTTCGTTAGAAGCACCCTTCGAAGCTCAAGCTTGCATCAATAACATCCGCATCTTCCTTATCGACGAGGTTGCGGGGAAGTTTCTTAGTTGGCAGATGTGCAAGACGGGTGTCATCTGCGACAATTTCTATCGCTTCCTTCCTCGCCTGAAAGACGGTACATTCGACATCGTCGATGTAGCGACCGGTAAGCCTTTCATGTTTAACCAGAACAGATTGAATGGGCGAAACCGGCACCGTGAAGAGGGGCCAAAGCTGTCTTCTTGGCGCGCCGTGCAGGACAGTCAGTCCGTCGCAATTGCGAGTGTCAAGAAAAGTAGTAATTCCCCTCTCAGGCATGACCAAGTCGCGCACATCAAAACGCTACAGTGCAGATTACAGCGTATGGAAGTGGGCACTCTTGACCTACGTATACATGCTTCCAAGTGCTGACTGTTCCCGACAGTTCCTGCGATCTGAGCAGACCTAATGGTGTCCGAGGACGTGGTCGAAGATACTCTGGACCGCATATGCTATCGCGGTGAGATATCGGTCGCCAAGATCATGCAGGAATCGAGTGAGGCAGGCAGGCTTCAGGGAAGAATTCTTTGGAGACTTTGTCAAGTGATTGCGTTGAAGCATATCAAAGTCGCAGGCGGATGGAGGGAACGTTACAATTCAGCTGTTTCTTGTGGTCGTTCCTCAGGATCGTTCATGGTAGGTGGGAAAGCATCTGCGACTGCGGTCAGCTGGTTTTGAGACGGAACCCAGAGCCCTCCTTCCTGGCGCAGTGAGGAGTTGAATACGCTCTTCAACAAGCTGGATATGGTGTTCATTACGGAGCATTGCGTATCTGAGGGTGCTGTGACTTCGAATCACTGGATCGAGCACAAAAGCCTTGTTCCGGTTTCAACTTGATTTACAGGACGACAAACATCTACTGATGGGCTTCTATCTAGATCTACACAACGAAAGAACAACAAACTCCTCAATGCGGCTCTATGAATTCCTTATCTTCAGCCCAGGTCTTGCCTGTTGGCCTGTACTTCTCGTCTAGCGGGATAGTCTTTGGACTCTTTTCACGCGTATTGGGCGTGATCTTTAGGTGACTGGTCTTCAGCGGATTACCCCAGATTTCTGTTAAGGCTTGCACGCAGTAAGTCCTTTCGAGATAGTGGCCTGGCTGATTCGATATGCCAGATGTAGCGACCTGCAGGAGATCTTTGCTCTCCACCAGGACAGGCGATAGCTTATTACGATCCGATACCACGACTGAATGGAAGTATCAGTACCTGCTAAAGTTGTTGTGCCTAAAAGGCTGCTCACAATTGAAGAGGATATCCTCGCAATTCATATGATCATCCACATATTCTATTGACTGTCGGATCCGCTCATCTTCTTTCCAGAACCATGCCAGCATTTGCGTATCCAGAAAAGCAGCATTTGTAAGAATCATTGAATAGCTTAGCGCAAAGACCTTGTATGCCCAATCTCCAGTCTTGAGCTTCTCTACTAGCCTCCCTGAGAATCCGACTATCCTATGCGAATCTTTTCCCAGTTCCAAGTATGTATCGAATGCAAACTCGATATCCTGAGGTCGGAAAGCCAGATCATCGTCGACCCAGAAGGCAGCTTGTGTACGCATCTTTGATGGTTTGCGGAAGCGTTCTGTGAGAGAGTTGCGCTTTGCGCGTTCGTAATAGACTGGTACGGCGAGTCTGGAAGTATCGATCCATGCCGGCGGGTCGTGTCCTCCTAGGCCCTGTGACAAGAGTATAAGTATGAAGTAAAATGTCCACAAAACTGTATAAGCTTGCCCATGCTACGAAAATCGCGTCCAGACGAGGTAGACTTCCAGAGCCATACTTGTTCAAGAATTGATGAAGGTGCTCCGCGCGGTTGTATGTCGATATAATAACACTGTAGCATTCATTAGCATCTCAACAACTATCTTCTCTAGCTATTGCAAGCGAATTACCTATATCTGTCCTGGATGACTGGCTCTGTGTCGTTGACAATTTGTGACAAAACACTTTGATGCGTAGGCGCAGCTCGCAGAGGTCCAGCATGGCTTGCAGTGTACTTGAGCAGATAGATCAGGGTTATCGCAGGGCATAACAGCAGCAAAAGCCGTCGCGTTTTGCCAGAATCCAGGACCATTTTCCTTGTCGATTTCGAGAGGAAACTACTGCGAAGGATGTGTTGTATGGATCCAGACAGTCATGAGGACTAGCAAAGATGTAAAGTACTGCGTGACCACCAATTGTCACGACTTTGAGTTTGGCACGAAGAACGCGCAAAGTCCTAACTTCAGTGACCTATCTACAGGTAGCGCAAGCTCTGAGACAATCTGAAGTGATGTCGAGTTAGTACTTCACAGTAATGTATATATCATTCTCAATCTGAATGGCGGGAGTGTTAGACACTTTCTTGGGTCCTTGCAGAAACATCTATTGCATTGCATCGGATTGTGAAAGAAACGAGACGAGAACTACTAATCGAAATCATGTAGGGTAACTAACTGATACAAGCCTATGAAGGCGGAAACAGACTTCTAGAGCAGCTTTTGGGAATAGTTTAATCGACCTGGACAAAATCCGAAAATTAGACAAGATCGTCAGGCTTTGCAACTGTGACTGCTTACCTCCTCAATGGATGGCTCCTCATCGTTCTTAGCACCTGGTGCACCACCGGGCATTCCGCCAGCGCCGGGCATTCCTCCAGGAGCTCCACCAGCAGCAGAGTACAATTTAGTCATGATAGGATTTGAGACTGATTCCAATTCTTTCTGCCTCTCTTCGTACTCGGAAGTCGATGCTTCAGCAGAGACGTCCAGCCAGTCGGTCGTTTCCTTGATCTTGGCGAGGAGAGTCTCCTTGTCACCAGCTTCAATCTTGTCACTCAACTCTCCCTCTACGCTGTTCCTTAGACTGTAGCACATGCCCTCGAGTCCATTTCGCGCTGAGATCCTTGCAGCAGCAGCCTCGTCCTCTTCCTTGTACTGTAAGTTGAAAGAATCGTCAGAAGAAGTCAGCATGGATGATGGAAAGGAAGTATGCTTACCTTCTCAGCCTCGGAAACCATTCGCTCGATATCCTCCTTGGATAGACGGCCCTTGTCGTTGGTGATAGTGATCTTCTGGCTCTTTCCAGTTGTCTTGTCGGCAGCGTTGACGTTCTGCGGGCAAAGGATGAGGTCAGTATAAATGGTGAGACAATGCAACGGGAGGGAGGCAACATACCAAGATACCGTTAGCATCAACATCGAAGGTAACCTCGACTTGAGGTACACCTCGAGGAGCGGGAGGGATACCAGAGAGCTCGAATTTCCCGAGGAGGTTGTTGTCCTTGGTTCGTGCACGCTCTCCCTCGAAGACCTGGATGAGTACACCTGGCTGGTTGTCTGCGTAGGTGGAGAAGATCTCGGACTTCTTGGTGGGTACAGTGGTGTTTCTCTTGATGAGAGGAGTGAAGACACCTCCGGCAGTCTCGATACCGAGGGAAAGAGGAGCGACATCGAGAAGGAGGAGATCCTGGGTCTTCTCGGAAGTGTCACCAGTCAGGATAGCAGCCTGAACGGCAGCACCGTAGGCGACAGCCTCATCGGGGTTGATGGACTTGTTTGGCTCCTTGCCGTTGAAGAAGTCGGAGACGAGCTTCTGAACTCTTGGGATACGGGTGGATCCACCGACGAGGACGATCTCGTGTACGGAAGACTTGTCGATCTTGGAGTCGCGGAGAACCTTCTCGACTGGGTCCATGGTAGATCGGAAGAGATCCTGGCAGAGCTCCTCGAATCTAGCACGGGTGATGGAGGTGTAGAAGTCGATACCTTCGTAGAGAGAGTCGATTTCGATGGTGGTCTGAGCGGCGGAGGAAAGAGTTCGCTTTGCTCGCTCGCATGCGGTTCGCAGACGTCGGAGAGCACGAGCGTTTCCGGCGAGATCCTTCTTGTTCTTGCGCTTGAACTCCTGAGTGAAGTGGTTGACTAGTCTGTTGTCGAAGTCCTCTCCTCCCAAGTGGGTGTCACCGGCGGTAGCCTTGACTTCGAAGATACCCTCCTCGATGGTAAGGAGAGATACATCGAAAGTACCACCACCGAGATCGAAGATGAGGACGTTCTTCTCGCCAGCGGCGCCCTTCTTGTCGAGACCGTAAGCGATAGCAGCGGCGGTAGGCTCGTTGATAATACGGAGAACCTGCATGCCGGCGATCTGACCAGCATCCTTGGTAGCTTGACGCTGCGAGTCATTGAAGTAGGCAGGGACAGTGATGACGGCCTGCTTGACGTCTCCACCGAGGAAAGCCTCAGCGGTCTCTCGCATCTTGAGGAGGACCATGGAGGAGATCTCTTCAGGTGTGAAAGTCTTCTTCTCGCCCTTGTACTCGACCTCAATGACGGGCTTGTCACCAGCTTGAGCGACAACCTTGAATGGCCAGTGCTGGAAGATTGAAGTCAGAATTTGCCCTCTTTTGCGAACTGAATCTACATACCTTCATATCGGCCTGGACCTCAGCATCTTGTACCTTTCGGCCAATGAGTCGCTTAGCGTCGAAGACTGTGTTGTGGGGGTTCATGCTGAAATGGCGGAAAAGTCAGTACCGTCTCGAGAAGTCGACAAGAAAACGCTCTTACGCTGTCTGGTTCTTTGCGGCATCTCCAATAAGACGCTCGCTGTCGTTGAATGCTACATAGGAGGGAGTTGTTCGGTTTCCTTGACTGTAAAGAAATTGGCGTTAGTCTCGACTTTGTTGGATTTTTCAAGTAAAATGAACTTGCTCATTCGAGATGATCTCTACTCGGTCGTTCTGCCATACTCCTACGCACGAGTAGGTGGTACCGAGATCAATCTGCAAGCCCAAGGTCAGCCAAAGCTCGCATGAAAAGGGGCCTTTTTCGAGGTACTCACTCCTACTGCTTTAGTCATGATGGATGTATTGGATGTGTGGTGTGATGTGTTTGGGTTACTTCGCTTTTTACTGCGATGTAGTTGGTAGGCTATCAACCCAGCGGCCGCAGAATTGGCAGCCTACCTGCAGCCTACCGAATTTTCCACCAGCTGTGACGAAGGTTCTCGAAGGCTCCAAGGAAGCCGCTGATGACGATGAAAAGCGCAAAATCTGCAAAGCGAATGTACGAGTACTCTCTAGAAAGTACAAGCAATGTAGATATGCTTCTGGCAAAGCATCGCAGCTTCGTAGCGCATCTAGCATGATCTGGCCATTTCCAGGCGAAAGCCCTGCATTCTGGCAGCCATAACGCGGAATATTGGACACGATACCGATACTATACGGTTCTGGCTACAACACGATACCCCGAACCATGGCCTGACAGCCTCAGAGCTGAAAAGCTCACTTTGCGGGTCCTTAATCAAGGACCCGTAAAGTCTGGAATCCTCTGTAAACCCTCTGTAAACCCTCTGCATGACCAGCAAGAGCAAGCTCTTGGCTGTATCAATGCTGCTTCTGCACAAGGAAGCTCCTTGTACATGCAGTCGGCCAAATCGCTAGTCGCCGGTGCCTGACAAGACCATCTGGTCTCACCTTCCTTATGACGCCCATCCATAAGGTTCAAGCTGGCTACCATTTTGTAGCCAGCTCACCACCACTGGCTTCTCTCATTCCTCCTAACAACAAGAAGCATGCGCTTCCAATGCTTCTGCCTTCTGGGCAGCTCTGTCCTGGCGAAGGCCTCTCCCGTACCGCATCCCCAGGAAGCCGGCACCACAAGCTTATCGCAACCTACACCAACTTCTGCTTCTGAGTCCGATGTGGCTTTCACAAACGAGCCCACAGCGGCACCTCGAACAGACGGCGTGACCATCGACCTCTGGTGGCCGAATGTGCCGAGTACATTCGACCTGAATCAGTACTCGTATGCAGTTCTGGGAAGAGGTAGCTCAGCGTGTTAATATCGACACCATGACCGTTCGCTCATCAGTGCATATTTGCTAGGCGGTTCTGCTACCACGCTATACTACTCTGGTCCGGCCGCGAAAACATACAATGCGCTTCCATCCGGTATGCCAGTTGATGTCGAAGGTGTGTCAATTGTCTCTCTACCAGTATAGATCACCCGTCTAATTCGGCGTATCTCTTCAGAAATCATCGTTATCGACGCTTCGCGAGTTGCCGTAGTCGATAAAGGGCAAGGCCCGGCCAGTACCGGTCAGCCAACACAAGAGAATGCCATAGCAGCGCAGTGCACAGTCCAAAGTGGTGGAAGTCGGGCAGTCTGCGTATTTGAAGGTGGAGCAATGACGGGCCGACCTCTCACGACGGTCACTGCAATAGCTCCAGGACAGACCACCCAAGTAGTAGCTTATCCATCAAACTTGGCGCAGAATGTTACTTTACCTGAATGGTATGATAGGACAGGTGCAGCTGCTCATCTGAGAGCTGTGCCTGGAATATTCTTGGCAACTTTCGTGCCTTGTCTTGCTGCTGTAGCTTTCTTGGCCATCTAAAGTGAGAGGAGTAGTATGTAGCTAGTAGAGAGTAGGAATAAGTCAAGTAGAGGGGAGACCGAGCTACACAAAAGCTACACATATCGGCTGTACAACGCTTGCTTTCTAACCATCGTTCCATATTGAGCATGTCGCGTGAGGTTATCACATATTTGTATCGTATTACCTACATTCGTTGACTGAATAGAGCAACGCTGCGCTCGCTCACAGAACACCCTCCACACCCTTCGGCTAGCCTTATCGACTTTGTACCGCTCATTCGGTCGCCCGCTACTTGGATACCCAACCCGGTACTTACGAGGACGAGCTTCTTGAACATGTATCCATCCTGATGTCTTTCTTAGGTGACCTTACCGCCTGATATACACCCGTTGCCGGAAGACATTCAAGCCTATGTATGGTGGTTGTGCTAATAGGAGATGTATATCTTATACTGATCCTCAACTCAGTTCGTCTATCCTTACACTCTCGAAGATCACGTCCTCCATCCTGCGCCTTCCCATGTCTCCCACGCCGAACGCCTGCGGACGTTACAAGAACAGCACGAGAAGCGAATAAGCTATTTGAAAGACAGAGAAGACGAGAAGAATCGTAAGAAGCGCGAACAATTACGCAAAGTAGCGCCAGGCTGGGAGCCTTCAGATGATACGTCGAGCAAGCGAAACAGTGGGATACTGGAACCGACTCGCAAGCCTAAGCAGGAGATGCCTCCTGTAGATAATCTGCGAACGGATCTGGCGCAAGAGCAAGAACGGCAGCCTGCACAAGCGAAAGAGCGGGACGTCATGGATGATTTGGTCGAAGGACTCGCAAAGCTGGATTCAGAGGGCGACAAAGCATAGCTCGGTAAGCGGAACATCGCTCTTACTGTCTAAATCGGAAGCAGCTGACTTGATAAGCATAGTGTGCAGATGACAAGCTTATCACGGTTCATGCTACAGCATTTTCTGCTCAGCAGGGTTTTTCGCAGTTGATTGATCTGTCGTTGTACAGTATGTGCAATTGTATATTCAACACAATGCACCGATATGTCTCGTGTGATTGCGTACCGGAAGTCAGGCACCGCTCCACGTACACCAGCTGGTTCGCATAGCTTGAATATAACATTTCATTCGCAGTCTTCATTGTAGTACTATTTGCTTGCTTCTGCGTCAAGGCTTTCACGTCTTGGCCTAATCAATTCGTACTTCTTCCTTGCCCTTCAAGCGAAACCAACGAGCTCAGAGATCCGGCTTCCAGCAAAAAACGCAGCGATAGACTTGAAGATTCAGATGGTAGTATAAAGACGACGAGTAGAGCTATATCACAAGGAACCTATCAAGAAACGTCTGCTGCTTCAAGATGCTTGCGCGTGGTAGGCGTTAAGAGTCGAGTACAAACCCGCCAAAACGCAAGCCTGCGATTCTGCGAAAAGAGCGACGATTCTACAGCGCAACTTGCAAGAGTAGCAACAAGTTACGCTTGAATGTCGAACAGTAGCAGCGTCACAAGCCCACCGCCTGGCCTCGACGGCGATGGCTCGCATGGCTATGGCAGCTCGAGGCGGGCTGGAGGTCACAGATCAACGTCGTCCATGAGTGGGACGCTGCCTCCAGGTCTAGCTGGAGCGCAAAGCCCGTCAAACGGAGGCTCTTCAAGCTCCTCCCTCCTCACTATCGTCAAAGCCCAGATCAGCTTCCTTCTGTCGACGCTCTCCGAGGACAATTTCACAAAGAATCGCCAGGATATCGCTGGAGTGCGTGGTTAACACTACAGAATCATTGTCAATAGCTAATGTTCCAACCTGCGTTTCGCAGCTCATTGACCAACACAATCCGGAAGCCCAGAATTACTTCCTGCGTCGACTCTTGCTGGCGTGTGCCCCGACTACCCAGAACGCAGCATCATCTACCAACAACGCTTCCCTTTCTGGCAACGGCAAAGACGGCATCCTCTCTCCCAATGGTGCGAACGCTCCGTCTCCAACCCAGCTACCCGTCTACCTGCGGATCCTGCAACAAGAGGCTAAGAAACTGGCCTCTGACCCTCTTTCTGTCGACAAGATCACCAATGCCTTCCTCTCAGGTCTCAATGACCCGTCAGTCGCTACAGTCGATACATTCAAGAACATCGACCTTCCCGCTCTAGTGGACAAGCTCAGCCTGACACCCTACGAGAAGGGTGTATTGCTACTGGAGTTTGCGCAACTAGCGCTGCCAGACACCGAGTATGGCATCAAGTCAGCCAATGCTGCAGTCACACAGAAGAGGCGAGATTACGCAAACATTGCGATTCGGTTATTGTCGGAACAGAACGTTTGGGAGGACTTCGCAGCCGGAATACCTAGCGCAGAGCTATCAGACACACAGCTTTCGAAGCTCTCAGGACTTGTCACATCGCAGCTGGCGTTTGACGAGGACGGCGAGGCCGAGAGATGCTTTGATGCTACGCGAAAGTGGACGTTCCCAGGAACAGCCCACATCAAGCTCGTTAATGGTTACGTCAGTATGGCGGCTGGATCAGAGGAGCGCCGCGAGCACATCTTCACGGAAGCTACCCAATACATCGCTATGGCTGCCAGCTCTGGCACGCCAGTCTCGACGGCCATCACAATCATAGATCGCCTTATCCAAGCTCCTCATTCAGCGCCTCATCCAGCTTCGCCGGCAGTCATCGCAGCGATCCTCGAGACCACCGGTTTTCTGCAAGCCAACACGACTTCGACAAATCAAGCTCTTTCGGCCGAACTCCCTGCCTTCCTGGAGGACTCTAGGATGCAGCTCGTTACAGGGCAATCTCTGGTATCCGCTATAGAGCAACTCATCCCAGAAGGTCAAGCCGCACCAGACTGGTCCGAGATCATCAAAAATCTACAAATTGATCTGTCCAGACCCGCTATTCCACAAGAGAACGCTGGCCTACTTGCAACATTCTTCTCTGCCGAATCATCCAACTCAACACGCCTCGTCGAAGTTCTCTTTGAGCCTTTCCCTAATCGACTCCTCCAGATCTATCTCCTCGACTTCCTCATCAATCATCAGTATGACTTCGCAGTTCACTTCCCTACTACCGAACGCACCATCAGTATGCAAAAGCTTGCAGACGCAGATCAAAGCGAATCTGCCGTAGTCACTATCGCAGAACAGATGGAGCAGGTCGAATACTTAGGATGGAACCACGCAAAGCTGGTCTCTACTTTACTCCGGGTCGCAGACGATCAGAATGTACAAGAAGCGCCTTTCGATATCCAAGCCGCTGCTCGTACACTCCTTGACCGAGGCAACCAGACTGCTCCAGAACTAGTCTTCTTTGCCATTCTCAAGACGGAGGTGAGTCTCAAACTGTATTTCTTCGTGGCATAGTGCTGATGTTTTTGCGAACCAGAAACCGTGGGGTCCGACGGCTGTCGACCTATCTGAGCGTTTGTTGGCATACTTCGTAGGAGCACCACAGCTCGGAAGCGCCATTGCCTTGTGGGGCTTGGCAACAGAAGATAAGCCGCTCTTGCTAGAGAAACTGAAGAATTTATATACCGAATCTGAGTGCGTACCTCACTTGCGTTATAGGAATACATTGGCTGACAATGGTTTCCAGGCTCAATGTCACTCGCATTGTAGACATTGCACACGAGTACAAGCTCCTTGGCGACATCCTCGACAGCGAGTCTTACTTCTTCGCTCTGGATGTGGCTGCCTTAGCAGGCAAGAAGGAGTACCTCTACCTCGAGAAATGGCTTGAGACGTCTACATCCTCGCGAGGTAGCACATTTGTGCGAGCCGCCTTGGAGTTCGTCGGTCACAAAGTCAGGCATGACTTGAGTCGCCAAGATCAAGATGTCGCACAGTCAACCCAGCCAACCACTCTCACTCTCCCGGCGCCCATCATCGCAACCTTCCTCCGAGCTTTACGATCACAGTACGTCTGTAAACCTACTAAGTGCTCCAGCGGTGCTGATTTATGTTTCTAGTCACGAAATTTTCGGTCCAGACGAGATCGAGCTTTTCAAGGAAGTTCGTACGCAATGCCTGCAGCTTCACCCTCGCCTGATGAACTTCTCTCCTGGTGCTGAGCAAGAGCCCGGCATCAGCGTAACGACTTTCACTCCCGAAATCGAAGGCGAGGTCGATGCATTCTACAAGAGAATGTATGATCAGGACATTAGCGTGGAGAACGTTGTGGCTCTTCTTCAGCGAGCCAAGGAATCCGACAACGTACACGACCACGACTTCCTGGCCTGCTTCCTACACGGCCTGTTCGACGAATACAAGTTCTTCGCTACATATCCTCAACAAGAACTTACCCTCACCGCTTTCCTCTTCGGTTCACTCATTCAGAACCATCTCATCGACTACATTCCTCTCGGTATCGCTGTTCGATACGTACTTGATGCTCTGCGCAATCCTCCCGATAGCAATTGGTTCAGATTCGGAGTACAAGCTCTGTCTAGGTTCCAGCCTCGATTACACGAGTGGCCTTCTCTCGCGCAAGCTATTCTCGACATCCCTCATCTAGCCGACGCGCATCCTGATATTGCCAATGTTGCTCGGGCTGCGCTTAGTGCGCCAGAAGGAGCGCACGAGAACGGTCTTCTCGATGATGGTCAGCTAGGCGATGAAGAAGCAGAACTCGAAGACGAGAACAAAGCATTCACTGCCTTGAAGCCGGATAAGGTAGCACGGCGACGATCACCCCCTGAGCAACCACCAGAGGCAGTCTCCGACCGTATTCTCTTCACGATCAACAATCTTGCGCCGACAAACCTCGAGAGCAAAGTCAAAGACCTCGACGGAAAATGGGAAGAAGCCCACTTCAGATGGTTCGCCAATTATCTCGTAGATCAAAGAGTCAGCATCGAGCCGAACAACCAGCAGCTGTACATGCAGTTCTTGGACGCACTGGAGCTTAAGGCCCTCTTCAAGGAAGTTCAGCAGGAAACACTCATCAGGGCTGAAGAGCTACTCAACTCGGAGCAGACCGTACAGTCCAGCAACCAGCGAACTTTGCTGAAGAATTTGGGTGCCTGGCTCGGAGCTCTCACACTGGCTAAGAATCTGCCAGTCAAGCACAAGAATGTGTCATTCAAGGATCTTTTGATTGAGGGATACGACTCGAACCGACTCATCGTAGCCATCCCTTTCGTATGCAAGGTCTTGGAACAATGTGCCAAATCAAAGATCTTCAAGCCGCCCAATCCTTGGCTCATGGCGATCCTGAGATTGCTAGTCGAGCTCTACCAATTCGCCGAACTCAAACTCAACCTAAAGTTTGAGATTGAAGTGCTCTGCAAGAATCTCAACATTGACCTCAAGGAGATTCAGCCTACTACGACACTTCGCGATCGACCACCTAAGGACATTGCTCCTGCAGAGAATGGCACAACTGCAAGTCAAGACCTTGAGAAAAACCTTGCGAACGGTTTCCCGGCTACAGGCCAGAATGGAGAAGCCGCAACTCAAGGTCAACCAGGAAAGCTGCCTGCTCCTGCTTCGGGTCTGTCGCTCCTTGGAGCAGCTACTTCAAGTGGTGCCGCAGGCTATTCGCTAGCTCTCGCCGACGCCATTACGGCAGCTCTGGCTACAATTCCACAGTACCTCAGCTTTTCAGCCCAAGTCGCAGCTTTCTCCTCGAATGCTACCCTCAAGCGCCTTGTCCAGCTCGGTATAGATAGAGCTGTCAGAGAGGTGTGTCGATGATACGTTTTCTGCTTGCAGCCATCGACTAAGACTTATTATAGATCGTCGCTCCCGTGGTCGAGAGATCCGTTACCATCGCTGGTATCTCGACCAGAGAGCTTACAATCAAGGATTTCGCTATGGAAGGCGGCGAAGACCGCCTGCGACAGGCAGCTCACCTGATGGTGCAGAACCTAGCTGGCAGCCTAGCTCTCGTGACCTGCAAAGAGCCGTTGCGCCTCAGCATCGTTAGCCATATCCGAACACTCATGCTACAGAACGGGTTCTCAGAGGTAAGCTAGTCACTCGTGTACGTCAATTGCATAGATACTGACACCCTTTCTTGTAGCAAAACCTGCCCGAACAAGCCATCGTAGTTATCGCAAACGACAATCTGGACCTCGCCTGTTCGGTCGTAGAAAAGGTAGCGATGGATAGAGCTGTCGTCGAAGTCGATGATGCTCTTGGTCCAGCTTACATGGCAAGAATGAGACATCGTGAAAGATCGAATCAAGCATTCTGGGACACTGCTGCTATGGCTGCCTCGCACTACTCGGGCATGCTACCTGATCCGCTCCGCCTCAAGCTTGGCGGCCTTCAGCCTAACCAGATTCGAGTCTACGAAGATTTCGGCAGGGTAAGTAATCGTTCACGGAGTTGGACGTACGCGAGGCTAATAATATCCCCGATGCAGCGCGCACTCTCGACATACTTGCAGCCAGAACAGCCAGCAGCTGAAGAAGCTTCTGCTCAAGCTGGAACGGGAGCTGCAGCCGCGAACTACGAAGGACAAGGTCCAGGCGGCTTGCTGACAGCTCAACAATCAAGCGATATCTTTACTCAGCTTATGACGGATCTCGATAAAGCTCTAGCCAGCGCAGAGGCTGGCGGTCTCAATACCGCCACTGTCGTACCTCCAAATCACGAGATCCACATAGTCCTTCGACAACTGCCAGGCGTGGCAGCCCGCTCTTTCGGCAAGGACGAGACAACACTAGGGTTCTCGCAGAAAGTCGTGCAGCTGCTTTATCGAAGCGAGACTACTCTGGCTAGAGAAGTCTACGTGGTTCTTCTACAGCGTCTCTGCGACGTTGCTACGAAGGTAGCTAAGGAAGTCACTGCCTGGCTCATCTACGCGCCAGATGAGCGCAAGTTCAACACGCAAGTCACGGTTCTCCTGCTTGAATCTGGCTTTATCAGCGTTTCGGAATACGATGCGCAACTGGCCAAGTTCATCATGAGGGAGTTCAGACCTAGCGTCGTCAACTTCGCTGCGCAGCTCGCGAGAGAGTGCCTTCTCAACGAACGACCTATCGCGTCCAGAGAGCATTTCTCTCACTCGCTCAGAGCGCTAGCACAGGCTGTCCAGTCTGGCAAGGGAGGTGAAATGTGAGTAATCAATTCAGCCCGTCCGTACTTCGAATATAATATTGACTACGATTTCACTATAGTGCTCCCGCCTTGTTGGACGATCTTCGTAGCAGTGCAAGCCTGGATGCCGCCAATCGATCACAGCTAGACGATCGCGCCGTCCGCGAACAGCTCACGATGTGTTTCGTCGAATGGGTTCGGATCTATCAACAGTCCTATCAGATTGAAAAGGCATTCGTTGAATTTGTCGTCCAACTGCAAAATCAAGGCATATTGAAAGGAGAAGAAATCTCGTCCCTCTTCTTCAGAGTCTGCGCAGAAGTTAGCGTCGAATCGTACATCAAGCAGAAAGCTGCGGGCGGAACAGTCGCTTCGGGCATCTTCCAGCCTGTAGACGCTTTTGCAAAACTTATCACGTTCATGATCAAATATCATGCGGATCCTCAGAACAAGAACAATGATCAGGCGAAAGTTCAGTACGTTGGCTCTCTATCTCTTCGCTCTGACCGATGTATGCTAACGCGACGCTTTGGTAGCTACATGACTAAAGTACTGTCGATCGTCGTGCTTGTTCTCGCGCAGTCGCATGAAGAGCTCGGCACGCACTTCCAGCAAAAGCCATTTTACCGCTTCTTCTCCACACTCCTAAGCAACCTCAACCAAATCGAAGTACATCTCGGTTCTGCCTACTACCAAATCCTTACCGCGCTCAGTCACTCAGTAAACACACTCCAACCACTTTTCTTCTCTGGATTCACATTCTCCTGGATGGCGCTCGTCTCACACCGCCTATTCATGCCGAAGCTCCTCAATATGAAAGATAGAGAAGGGTGGTCATCTTTCCATCGTTTGCTCATTTCCCTCCTAAGGTTCCTGGCGCCTTTCCTGAACAAGAAGGAAGGTCAATCCGGCGAAGTAACATTATCAATGACGGAGACTACACGAGCTATCTATACTGGAACATTGAGGATTATCCTAGTATTACTCCATGATTTCCCTGAATTCCTCACGGTATACTATTATTCGCTGGCGGACGCTATTCCTACAAGCTGTATCCAGCTCCACAACCTCATCTCGAGTGCCTTCCCTCTCTCTACACGACTCCCCGATCCTCTTCTCATCAAAGCGGGTCCTGCAGAAGTGTCAGAAGCGAATGTAGCACCTACTCTTCTTTCAGATTTTACGGCGGCTCTCCAGCCTGCTGATCTCCGAACACACCTAGAGAAGTCCCTACAGAAAGCAGTAGAAAGAGGCGCTTCCACAGGATTGAAGGAAAGACTCTTCCTAGCGGAGAACAAGCAGGCAAATCAGGATACGATCTACAACGTCCCGCTTATTAACTCGATCGTCATGTTTGCGGGATATGTCGCGCTGGCTCAGAGTAAAGCCCAGAATGGAAACCAGTCTTTCCAAGCTTCAGCGCCGTCTGTTACTTTCCTTCAGAACCTAGTCGAGGAGCTCGAGCCAGAAGGTGAGCAGACAAACACTGCTTCTCGTTGTGACTCTGATACTGATAGTTGCACACACAGGTTCCTACCTCGTACTAAGCGCAGTATCGACTCATCTGCGCTACCCCAACTCTCACAGCACCTGGTTCAGCACCTGGCTAATCCACACCTTCTCCGACTCTTCTTCCTCTACCTCCGAATACATCAAAGAACAAATTGTTCGTGTGTTATTGGAGAAGTTGGTCGCTCATCGCCCACATCCCTTCAGCGTCATTTCTACATTTGTTCAATTGCTTAAAGAGGAGAACTTCTTCAAACATTCTTTCATTACGAAATCGCCAGAAGTGCAGCTTCTGCTGAACAATATCAGATCGTCGCTAGCCATCACCTCCGCCGCTTAAGGAGAATCGAAAGGTCCTCTCCTCCCAACTTGTCTCTCTTCTCTAAATCTGTTTACCAAGTCAGAGAATCGTCAAGATGCACGACATAAGGATTATGGAAGTTTGTACTATTCAATCGCATAGCAGGAGGGCCAAAATCCCACCGATTCAGGAGCATCTGTCCGTTCGCACCTATTGGCATCAGAGTCAGTGGAAAGCGAGTAACTGGGCTCTCATATGCACACGACTCAAGTCAACGAGATACGCCAAGAATGCAAACCCCATAGAACTCGCAGTGCATATCCCCATTTTATCCCCTGCTTTATTCTCATTATTCAGTTTTTATTCCTCTATTATGCTAGTCTATACAATGTTCTTTTGGTTTAGCTCTGTGTACTTAGTTTTCTTTGTGTCCGTGTAGGTGTACAAGCGACAAACTCAAGCAAATGAGCGAGCATAGCAAGCAAGAAATGCGCAAGGCAAGGCAGTTTGTAGAATGTAATCAAGTCTATTCTGTTCTGTCCCACACCTTGATTAGAGACAGTTGACGTGGATGAATATATGCATATGTCGTCCCAGCCTCATGCCCAAGGAGTGAGTGATTGGTTTCTCTCTTGCACTGGCAGCCTGAACCCAGTATGCCGCGTTCAACAGAGTAGTCTTAGCTTGATTGCTGCTACTGCTGATTTGGCGATACTTTTGTAGGCAGGCTGCGTTGTCGAGTGCGTCTGACGAGAGAAGAGCCAACCTGCGTTGCCGTGAATTGGCCAACTTGGATTCTGGCGAATCCTAGGGAAGGCTCAGCTGAGAATAGGGGTAAGCAGGCGCCAAGAACACGTGGAAAGCGGGCAGTGGGATAACTTGCAGTAATATACTACATCTACGACGCTGTGACCATGCTCCTTGCGACGTCGTAGATGGGTCTATACTCACGCGCCTTGTTTCCCCTGCTTACCTAATCCTCCTTCGATGGGGCGGCGATCGAGATGAATCGCGCTGAAACTCGCAACGAGAGGACTGATCAGTGAGAGAGGCTCACCTTCAACCTCTTCAAGTCAACCCTTTAACAAGGTCAACAACAAATTAAAGACTTCTCTTTAAGCAGAGTCTTACAAGAGTCTTATACAATATGGTCAATGCCGGGCAGAAGAAACCAAAGGTGGTCATTATCGGTACATTACGCAAAGAAAAGTCAGAAGTCTTAAGGCAGCACAAAGCTTACGACGATGATTCTGCAACGCAGGAACGGGCATTGGAGGTGTAGCTACAGCAGCCCGTCTCGCAAAAGCTGGGTGCGATGTCCAAGTCGTAGAGAAGAACGACTACTCCGGTGGAAGATGCTCCCTCCTACATTCGCAAGGCTTTCGATTCGACCAGGGCCCTAGTTTCTGTGAGTATACACTACTGCTGCTACTCAAGATTGTAGAAGAAGAAATGCCAGAAAGGCTTACGCCGTCGTTACTTTCCACGTGCTTGTTCGGGGCAGATCTGATGCCAGAAAGTGAATCTGATAGGCTCCTAGACTCGATTATACATATCATATACTAATAATCCATCTCTGGGCGCCCAGTCTTTGAGGAAATGTTCGAAGATCTCGAAGAGAAGATCTCAAACTGGTACACCCTCAAGAAGTGCTTCCCAAACTACCTTGTACACTATCACGATGGAGAGACAGTCACACTCTCTACAGATATGACCCAGATGAAGCTTGAAGTAGAGAAGTGGGAAGGTAAAGATGGATGGGCGAGATTCTTGGACTTTATGAATGAGGTGAGTCGTTTCGTCACTTTCGTATTCAGCATATGCTGATTCAGTATAACAGAGTCACATCCACTACGAAGTTTCAGTGAAAGAAGTCCTGCATCGAAACTTCCCAAGCATCCTATCGACGTTCAAGCTACCTTACATCTTGTAAGCTTTCTCTTCTTCTTAGCTTACTTCATATTGCTTGCTAACATTATCCAATCCAGCATGGCCGAAAAGCTACATGTCTTCGACAAGCTGTATCGCCGTGCAGCGAACCATTTCTGGACAGAACGTCTGCGAAGGGCATTCACTTTCTCCTCGATGTATCTCGGAATGTCACCTTACGATTCACCAGCGACATATAACCTTCTTCAATACACCGAGCTTGCACAAGGGTGAGTTTGCGATCGATTAGTATTAAGTGTCAAGACGGGTGGCTAATGCAAAGCGGCAGTATCTGGTACCCTGTTGGCGGATATCATAAAGTCATTGAATCGCTCGAGCAAATCGCCATCAAGCATGGTGCCCAGTTCCGCTATAATGCGCCCGTCAAGTCAATCGATCAGACAAGTGATGGAAAGACAGCAAAGGGAATCACACTCGAATCAGGCGAGCACATCGATGCAGATCTAGTAGTCTGCAATGCCGATCTATTATGGGCATACGATAATCTCCTACCTTCAACACCTTATTCTCGATCCCTACTTAAAGCTCCTAAATTGACATGCTCGAGTATTTCCTTCTACTGGGGCTTGAAGAGAAAAGTGCCTGGATTACAGACGCATAATATCTTCCTAGCGGAAGCATACAAGGAGAGCTTCGATACCATCTTTGATGATCATGGTCTTCCCGATGAGCCAAGTTTCTGTGAGTCCCTTCTTAAGCTTACCATTCGTGTCGAGCCTGACTGACTGAGAATTTGCTCGTAGACGTCAATGTACCTTCCCGCGTCGATCCGACAGCAGCACCAGAAGGCAAGGACACCCTTGTCATTCTCGTCCCCGTAGGCCACATCCTCTCCGACGCTAAGAAGTCAATCAACGTCGAGAAGGGCAATGGCGATCTCTCCACATCCCAAGATTGGCCGTCCATCGTCGCTCGCGCACGACGAGACGTCTTAACCAAGCTGACCGAGAAATTTGGCCATGAATTGGAATTAAGCCAAGGAGAGGATTTCGGAAGCTTGATAGAGACGGAATTGGTCAATACACCCTTGACGTGGCAGGATAATTTGAATTTATATAAGGGATCAATATTGGGCTTGAGCCATAATATACTACAAGTACTCTGTTTGAGACCGAGACTTATTCACGATACTATCAAGGTGAACATATCCTATCATGAAAAGACCAAGGGAATGAGGATGCTGATCAATCCGTATCTCCTTCAGAAACTATATTTCGTTGGAGCATCTACCCATCCTGGAACAGGAGTGCCTGTAGTCGTTTGCGGTGCCAAGATCAGTATGTCGTCTGCTCCAGCTCCACCTCATCATTCCCTTCTGACGGAGCCTTCTTGCTCTAATAGCCTCCGAGCAGATCCTGAACGACCTCAATATGCGCATCCCATGGAAGCTTTCCGGCAGCCCGGACAAAGATCTCGTATCTCGCTCATCAGCATTAAACCAGATCAAGCGCCCCAAGACGCTCTGGTACGAAGTCTTCATCACGACCATGCTCTTGCCTATCATCGCTACGCTTTTTGTGGTCAGAATGACTTTCAAGCTCGATTTGGCTAGATACTTCTCGAAATACGTCGACTCGAAATAGGCACCTCGTGTCGAGAAGAGCGAAAAATTGACGGGAGAAAGTAGTGGATATCAGATCTAAAATACCAGCGCTACATTGCGCTACGATATGCTATTGTAATGATTAATTCGCATGTAACGGTACGACTCCATAGACTTTTCGTTGCAATGATAGATCCCATTTCTTTACCTGGTCCTTCTCGTCAGAAATGCTACAATAACAGAAAGACCGAAATATTCAAGCTATTGACATCTACACCCACAAATCCCTCTGACCCCATATTTCCCACACAGCAGCCGTGACCATCCAACACGAAGCGATGGCATCTCTCCATTGTTTCTTCCCCTCTTCATCCGTACTTTCAGCATGTTTATCAAGCATTTCTTGCGTCATGTCTGCAATCTCTTGACATGTCCTGACAAGTGTTCTGAGCGTCCCTATTTCCGAACTTGAAAGTAAAGCGTCCAGAATCGTCAATAAGCTGAAAAGCCACTGTGAATCAAGAGGTGAAAGTATAGACTCCGGTAATGGCTTCACAGCGGCGGCAGGTGGTGTAGGTTTAGGCGCAGGCGGAGGAGTACGTAAGGAAGAGGAAGAAGCAGCTGATGGTTTCGCAGGACGTTTCCGCATAGAAGGAGGTATAAAGATCGTTGATGGAGTCGACTTCTGCTCCTGAATATCGAGCCGCTCCTGCAGCCACCCATTCATATGCTCAAGAAGCGATATGGCCGTATAGTTATCCAGAGACCGCAAGATAATAGGATGAGGCGCTTTTGGCTCGCTCATTTTGGCTTTAGACACAGCAGAGCTCGTAGAGGGCTCTTTGCTGCCATCGACGCCCTCGGTAGCTGGCTCCGGTGACATGTCCATATCTTCCGCTTGAGTCTTCTCCGCCTCCGTAGCGGCCTCAACTGACGCACCATCAATTTCTACTGCTTCTACCGCATGGTTGGACTCTACTGCCCTCTCTTTGCCTTTTGAGGATGCAGCAGCACTCGTCTCTGATGTACTTGTAGATGTGGCCGTCTCCGTTGTCTCTGCCTTCTTCCGCCGTCCATAGATGTACGATTTCCAGGATGACTCGTCGGCAGCAGAAGGAATGGGTAGATACTCAGGTGGGATAGGAAAAGTCTTCTTGTCAGGATCTTCAGCCGTCTTCAAGATCTGCATGAATTGTCATATCAGCCATGCATCTTGATTTGAATGAACGCGTAACTCACGGTGCGCATGTTGGTAAATCTGGACAGAAAGCTCGTTCTCCATTCGATCGAAGGCCGATGTGATGGACCAGCAACTGGTTCAACAGATACTGTGGTCGTCACCTGTACGGCAGCTTTCGCAGTTGCGGCTACATATTCTTGCGAGAAGATCACGCCTGGATGCGCTGCAGCTTCGCGTCTGTCAGAAATTAAGAATGTTAGCGATCCGTCGTGACAATGCCATCGTGGATGAGTTACAGCCTACCTGACAAGAAAGAGGTACTCATCACCATCGCCCGGCTCTCCATCGAAGTCTTCCGGTAAATCGACAGCAACGGGCAAGACTTGGGATCCATACCCGCCTCTAGGGGCCTGATCTCTTCCAGCACCGTCAGAATAGCCATCTTCGTCACCATCTTCATCATCATCGTCGTCTCCGCCGGCGAAATCATCAAAGTTTATGGTGTAGCCTTTCTTGACGAAGCCATTGCTGTCCAGGTCTTCGTCGGCATAGGCAGAGACATAGGCATGGTCATCATTGTCGTGGTTATGTTGTTTCTTGCTTGGATTGTTGCTGTTTTTGCGGGCTTTCTTGCTGTTCTTGCCCATAATCGCGATGTAAAGGTCAGGCTTGTATCGACTTTGAGTGTTCAAGATGTCCGGGATTCCCGCAGTGCAGCCTTTCTCAGCTGCTCACAGGTCGTATGTAAAGGTGGGGTTAAGCTGGTCTTTAACACTGTGTAACACTCTGGGTAACACTTTGTTTAAGACGCTGTATAGGAGATCCCTGAAGAACGCCTTGGACTGGTATGTCCGCAGAGACCTATGGAGGAACAAGGTAGATATAGATCACATACTTACATCTACATTCTAGACGGTACAAGTACTGATTAGATCTCCCAGGCCATCGAGCTCCGAGTCCTGTTTGAGAAGCACAGAGAGGTCCGGGATCCACGACGAGTAGCGACGATGCTGCGTCAAGTAGAGGCAGAAGCAGCAAGACTGGCTCATCCAGATCCATACAGGCCTGTGAGCTGCGCTGCCAACCCCGTCAAAGGCTAGTTTGAGCTGTCTCTAATGCCAACGTCGTCTCTACAGCCCAAGTTTGAGGGAGGTACAAAGTACGAGAGAAACATCCCACCGCGTCACTTTACAGAAGAAGAGAAGCACGCCGCCCAGAACGCCCATCATTGAAGGATCCAGCTTTGGCAAGGCGGCTACTGGATGACTTCTGGCGAGACACACCTCAAGGCTGGACAGATAGATGTAACACTACATGTACGACTAGAGGAGACAGCACAATGCAAGGAAGCATAAAGAGTACATCGCTAGCTGCTAAACAGGCTGCAGCGTCGATAATGAACAGTCCAATCAGCGAGGATGGCAAAGTCGAAAGACAAGTGTAGGCTGGCATCTTGTGCAAGATCTTCCATTTACTACGCCCATCTACGATAGTCTACACGATGCCCTTAGCCAGAGCAATCTCGGCATTCATTATGCTACTCGTAGCAGCCCCTATGCTGACGTTGTTGCTCAGCACCACAAACTTGATGTCTAGCACACCGCACTCTCTGACTCTGCCCACGTTGACGCCTGCTCCATTCTGGAAGTATCGATCCAACCGAGGTTGCGGTCTATCCTGTTCATCATGCACAAAGATGACGTGCTCCGGCGCTGAATGACAGCCTAGCTCTTGTGCTTCACATTTGTATTCCCGTAAAACTTTGATGACTTGTTCAGGTGAGGGAGCTGGGCGGTTCTTGAATGAACAAGAAACGACTTCGGTATGTCCATCCAGGACAGGCACTCGATTACACGACGCAGAGATCTTTAATGGTGATGATTTGTGATAGTCGAATGCTTTCTTGTCGGATGCGATTCCTCCTAGAATCTTGGAGGTTTCCCATTCGATCTTTTCCTCCTCGCCTCCGATATACGGTACGACATTATCGAGGATATCCATAGACGATACACCAGGGTATCCACCTCCTGATATCGCTTGCATAGTATTTACTATCACCGAATCCAGAGGGCCAAAAGCATCTTCTAAAGCTTTCAAGGGTACGACGATTCCAGTTGTCGAGCAATTGGCATTCGTGAGGATGAAGCCCTTCTGTAATGATTTGGAGAAAAGTTGAGTGGGAGATGTACGTTGATGAGGAATGATGTCGAAATGCGAAGGGTTTACAAGCGGGACGACAAGCGGTACTGTCGGATCTCGGCGGTAGTTCTTTGAGTTGGAGAAGACTGCTATCTCTGCTTCCGCAAAGTCAATCTCTGTATACAGATACAACGAATCCGCATCAGCCTGACTTTGACATTTCATCTGAAAGTACCCAGCCTACCGATAGGTCCAGCGACATCGTGATCCAATCCAGAGAATACGATATCACAACCATTGAAATGCTGGCTCTTGCACTCCTGTATCTGCATCTCTCTGACTTTCTTGGGAATAGGGGTCGCTTGTTTCCATTTTACGATTTTACTGTACGCTTGTCCTGCAGATCTCGATGAAGCTCCTAGTGTGTGGATGACAAAGTTTGGATGCTCGGATAGCAGGACAATGAAGCGCTGGCCAACAGTGCCTGCAGATCGCAAGAATTTGTTAGCATTTCGAGTCAGAAACACCTTGCTTCATCTTCTTCTTCGTTCGCAAGTGCGAGCACCTATACCGCACCTGTAGCACCGAGGATCCCGACATTAACTTTCCTATCGCTGGGCATTTCTGATGAGTATGAATGAAAGTCAAAGTGCAGTCACGCTTTCGAAAAGCAGAAAGCTCGGAGTAGTGGCGGATCCACTCAAAAGCGCGTTGTTGCGGCTGTGATGCTGACAGTATTATACAACGACATTGCACATAGGCAGAGTACCCAGGCCAGCCGGCGCAGGTGGACAGGTGAAAGACGGAATCGCCAGCCATGGATAGGCTAGACTACCCTTCCATATAGTCCTGGCTCTCCTGCCTCTCCCTAACATACTGATCCTCATCTAGCTCGTCTTCGTCTTCTTCTTCTGCTTGTTCTTGCCGCTCAGCTTCGGCTGGATCTAATTGTAACAACCGCTTGAAAGCCAGCTTGAAGAAGGGCCTTATCTCATTCAGCTCCATCTGAGAGAACCCAGTGACCTGCATATTGAGGTAAGATCGCGCGAATCAGCATGTAGAATGAGGGAGGCCAGAATCGGGAGAACGTACGTTCAGTTCGACGGGATTGAGATGCTCTAAACCTTCTCTCGCTTTCCCTTGCCGTACTTCACGTAGATCTTTCAGTAAAGACCGTATCCGTTCTGGCCCAGGTATATCATCTGGTGCTCTGCAAGTTATCGAAGTCAGTTTCATCCGGCGACGCGCATTATAGTAAGTGGTGCAGCACTGACGCCTCTAGCAGTATTCGAGATATCTCCATGTAGTTGAAAGGCAGCGGCGCGAAGTCAGGACCCGTTGTTTCTTTCTTGAGCATGTCTTCTAGGTTTTCTAGATAATTTCCGGCCAGATAAGCTGTTGGATACGTGTACCAAAGATGCTAGCATACCAAGAGTGAACCAGGTAGGCGGAATGATGCGACATTTCTTCTTCTTCTTCAAGCTGACAGCCAGCCAGAGTGGTACTTCGGCTTTCGCAGGAGGGTTGAATGGTCCGCAGATAGCCTACGATGACAAGCAACACACATACGTAGATTCCTGAGCTTTCCGCTTGTGCAAGTCCGCCTGGAACTGCCAATATTGACGCCGACTCACGCCAGACAATAAACGCGTCTTCTGCATCTTTGTCGAAGGTATAATCTCGATGAGCATTTCTTCGCTGACGAACTCGAGCTCCAGAGGACTAAAGTTCGCACGAAGCGCAGAGGGGACCGCCATGGTGTACGAGCCAGTTGGTGATGAGCTGAGCTGAGGAGAAAGGTCACGCTTTTGTCGAACGCAGGCAGATCAAGACAGGTCATTCTCAATTATGGAAGTAGTAATGAAGAAATGCTAGTTAGCTAACGATAAAGGACTATGGAACTATGGAACTGTATGCGTACACGAATGCTGGAAATGGGTAAAAAAGAAACAAGATATTGCTTTGCGCGACTTCTACAATAATTCTGCTAGCCTCATACGTACGTAAGAAATGTCTCTCCTTCTTTGCTTAGTCTTTGCTTTGCGTCGGAAGACGGCCAAATGCGTGGGTATACATCCTATCCATAGCAGAAGCCGGTCGGCGAGGTGATTCTTGCAGTACAGCTGCGGCGTTCGGGACTGTGTTCTGAAGAAGCAGCTGGATTGTGGTTGAAAGGTCGTGAGATGCTGCTTGTTGCTGTTGCTTTTCCGTCATGGATGTATGGAAGAAATTAGGAGAGTTGATACCAGGTACCAAGGAAAGGGGAGGTGCGAAGAAAGTCTGCTGTGGAGCAGGGGCAGAATGGATCTGAGGAGCGAGGCTGGTGAAAGCTGGCGCGCTTGGCGGTCTCAGCAGCGGTTCCTGCTGCTGCTGATGCTGTATGATGGCCGGGTGTGCAGATGTATGTGGCCTAGTATAGTCGTACGAAGTCGTAGCGAGTGCATACTGTACTTCTGGTCCTTCGTCGGGTATGGCATTCCAGGTATTATTCACAGGTAGAGCGGGCTGCAGGAAGGTCGTGACATTGGCAGGCGCGGTTTGCGCTCCAGAATAGCTATTCAAGAAGTCCTGAAGGAAGTTGGTGTTCGAATCTATGGTATAGGTATTACTGAATTGTCCCAGGTTGAGAGCAGCAGGCCTCGTGCGATTCCTGATCGGCGATTCCTCCTGGGAAGTTTGGTTGTCTTGCACAGCGGAGTATACGACGGCTCGCTCATCGTAGCTTGACAATGCATCCTGAAATTCTTCGATGATTTGCGGCCGTGACACGGGCTGCACTGCCGCGTCTGAGTGGTCTGTATTGACCGGCTCTTGTAGACTCCACTCAAACTGCACATTGTGCGAGTTCTGACTACCTCCCAACTCCTCCAAGTCCTCCCAGGTATTCTGATTGAGGACGTTGTGCTCTGGTATATCGTTTTTCTGATGCATAGCCAAGCCACTTAGACCATCCAGGCCGTGTACACTTCCTTGACTGTTGTTTTGGTCTCTGAAGTACTCCAATGTGACTTCTCCGTTGTCGTAGCCTACATTTCCTGGCGTGATGAGCTCGGGCGTTGCGGACTTGGAGTACGCCGAAGATGGTCTCTCGCTACCGTCGAACTCGAGTTCCGTAGAATCGACAGACAGGCGACGCGACATTTCAGGAGCAGGGTGAAGAAGGGAGGAGTCGGGCATTGCAGGGATTCCAGTATAAGAGGGCCGGAAGGGACTGCCATGATACGTAGTATAATCGTGCGACTGTGCTTTATCGTACCACGAACTGACCAACGCAAGTGTTCGAGGAGTCATGTAGTTCTCTTGTAATGGCGCTGAAGCTATGGGCGCTGAAGGAGGCTGAGAAGAATTCAATGATGCCTGGCTGCTGCCTTGAGACAGTGATAGTTCTGCTTGTTTCTGATGTAGACTCTGGTGATACTCTTGAATGCTAGGTATAGCCCGCTGATGAGGGTAGACAGGCCGTTGAGGCGTAGTCTGCAGCCAGTCCGTCCAATCCGGAATCCCTTTCGAAGGAGAGCTGACAGGTAGTGTAACCATATTCTGGTGTTGCAGATGAGCTGGCGAAGGCATGGATGAATAATGACCTGGCGAGCGTGGGGCGGAAGTGACGGAAGATGTTCGTTCCAGCATGGACGGACGAGCTGGTGTGGTCGTTCGCGAGTTACTGTTGTATTCAGATACTGGAGAGCTTGCACCCATGCCAAAAGCGCCGCTTGCGTTACTACCTCCACCTCCTCCTTTACCATTCTTACGCTCTTGACATGCAGGACAAGCCTTTACGAATCTTGCTATGAGCTCTTTGGGAATCCAACTATAGTATCTGCGGACTTGGTTGCTAGTCTTATCCCTTCCTCCGTGGCTGCATTGCGCGTGACATTGCACAAGCACATCATAGATCTGTTCTTTCACAGCTACTGGACGGTTCTCGTGAGTCACGACATGTGCTTGAGCCGTTGTCACAAGACGAAACATCTTCTTGGTCCAGAAGCGGAATTGAGCAGTCGAGTCGCGAGTACTGTGATTGGGATTGGCGAGAATTGCGAGGATGTTATCGTACATGGCTTGGGTCATGAGTGCCTTGTCGCGCTTGCGAGGATTGAGAGCAGAGAGGTACTCCTCCATGATAGCCTCGAATCCAGGCTCAGGGGGAAACCCATCTTTACCGTCCCGCGTGTAGATGGGTTGTGGTACAGAAGGATAGGCAGTAGTCATCGAGCTGCTGGAACGGGATGTAAGTTATCCGGATGTATCAGTAAACTCGTTTCAACCCTCCGCAAGCGAAGCCAGACCTACCAAGAACAGGTACAAGATTGGGATGAAACCCACAAGACAGTTGTCCAAGTACAGGCAGCGTAGAACTCCAGCAAAGAGTTGCTTGTCTAGCACTGTTCCGCCGCTGCAACACCTCCGCTCGTGTCTGTGGTACAAGGCCGGCTTGACGCGCAGGTACAGAGGCTACAGCTTGCAGGCGAATGCTTTGGGCCTTGTTGGGATCTCTTGTCGTCGTGACTGGTATCTTCAAGCAGAGATGGTCAGGATGGAAAGAGGACCAACGAGCTTCGTAGAATCAGTCGATATTGGAATAGCTAGGGTCAAGAATGTAGATACGCGCGAATGGTGCGTACGCGAAGGCAAAGAATGTATGTTTCTTGCAGAGGAGAACGGGATGACGAGAAGGAGAATGCATCTAGCTTTCCCGGGGAGCGAGAACGTCCGCGATCGATGCAAGGGGTCCCCTCCAGCTGCCCAAGGGCTGCTCGTCAGGGAGGGAAGGGGAAAAGATAAGCATGCATTCACATGCTGTCTTCAACTACTCTCATCTTCTTTCTTGAGTGCTTCTCTGACATCTTCTCTCCGGGTGAAGCCGTCCGCGAAAGTCTTGACATTCTTGCGTTCGCATCATGCAGGAACGATACCGTTGATAAGTAGGAATCATGCAGGCACATCTTCTCTAGATCCAGCTTCAAGCGTCGCATGCGGGACGTAGAGCGTCAAACCATCAATGCCGTTTTCAAACTTGTCGAAGTCGGGTACTAGCTGCAGAATACTGCGATGAGGTGCAAGCATCTTGCAAGTCGTTGATTCAGTGAGAGATCAGGTCCTTCAGAGAAAAGAGTGCTGGCGATAGAGGCAGAAGACAAGCCATGGCACCGTTGAAGACTGATGTCCGGCGGATTTTCCGCAATTACTTCAGACGATCTACGCTTCTCTCGGTTCCCACAACAAGTACTGCAAAATTCGTCTAATTTCGTGCTTGAAAATCAAGCCTGTCCGAATCATTCTATGCCCTGAATAGCTTTCTTCATAGCTGGAGCTACTTGTTTTCGAGTAGCATCCGCGTTCCTTTGCTGATACGCAACGACTCTTGTCTCCCATTTCTTGTCGTTTGTAAAAGTCGGCTTGCCCAGCTCCAGCGGACCGACTCTCAACACCTCATCCTGCTCTACAGAATTAAACAGTCTTCTGAGCGATTCGACTGTCTCTTCATTTCCTCTCAGCAGGAAGACTAGCTCTCTGCCTTTTTCGCCTTTATCTGCCTTTTTAGCTCCACGCCCACCTCCGCCTATATAGCTTGTCAAGACGCCCACAATCGCAAGATCGCGCTCTT
The DNA here is from genome assembly GCA_001972285.1 of Erythrobasidium hasegawianum. Taxonomy (NCBI): domain Eukaryota; kingdom Fungi; phylum Basidiomycota; class Cystobasidiomycetes; order Erythrobasidiales; family Erythrobasidiaceae; genus Erythrobasidium; species Erythrobasidium hasegawianum. The sequence goes on along the minus strand of BCII01000006.1, from coordinate 1,296,398 downwards.
CTCCCCATGCATCACATTTCTCAAGCAATGCATCCCAACTTTGTCCAATCTCATCTCTCGCAAGCCAGTCTTTCAATGAAAGAGGCACAGTCGACAAGCCATATCGAATATGCTTGACATCGCTTTGATACTCTTTGTAGTCTCTTCGCAGAAGATCTCTCGAACCTAAGCCTGACAGGTCGAATTTCTTGCTTGTAAGAGCTTTGAAGCGGTCTTTGACTAGGTCCTTCAGCTCGACTTTGTCTCCCGCGCTGGAAGTGCTCAATGCGGAAGTAGTGGATAATGTAGAGCAGGAAGCGAGGAAGTTTGCTGCTCTCATGTCCGCTTCAACAGCTTTTCCCTTCGGAGCTTGCTTCAAAGCGCCTGTATCGACTAATATCGCAGCCAGCAAGATATCCGCCAGAGAGGATGGGACTTCCTTGAGTTTCAATTTCGATAAGAAATAATCTGTAACGAGAGATGCGCCAGAGCCTGTGGGTACTTGAATAGTCCGAGGATCTGCGTTCTTGTGCTGGCCTTCATCTTGATGATGGTCAATAACAGCTATCACACTATCGTCTTTATCTCCATAAGATGGTCCAAGCTTATTATGATCAACGAGCGCAAAATGCAGATCACGTTCAGCTGCCAGAGTCGACAAGGTAGAAGGAGGGAGATCGTCTAGGAACACGATATGTCTGTCGACATCTAAGCTTGATGTTGCGAATGCGTATACGTTCTCGGGACGTAGGGCAATGTCTGCTCGCTTGGCTTGATATAAAGGTACGTAGCGGTACTGAGAAGGATTGAGGGAGGCGAAGTAGGTATACCCAAGAGCCGATGCAATTGAGTCGAGGTCTACGAGAGGTAGTTATCAGCATTGATATACAAGCGATGCGGCCGTGTCTGCGCACCTCCTGCTTCGTTGCCTGACAAATGTGACATACGAAAGTTAGGTCTTTCACGTTTCACCGATGTTAAGAATACGCACCCATTACCAGGACCCATTCGCGCAGAGACCCAGTGCCTGCGAGCGTGTTTTGAAAGTCTGCCTTATTTTTGGCGAGCATGTTGTGGAAAGCGTCATTGCTGGCAGACATGGCTTCAGACATGGTAGGAGATTCTCGACCTTGATGATATATGGTATAGGACGATGCTGCGACGCGGGAAGAGGTATAGAGCGGCCTATCGAGGACCGAAAGAACGACGAGAAGAAAGAGGGCGACGAAAGAGATGGGCAAGCTCGGTGTCAACGTTGTGAAAGTAGACGGAACAAGCATCAAGCAGCTTGCATTTTTAAGGTATATGCGACGAAAGCATGGTCAATTGTCGCAGACAGTCGTCGAAGAGCAAGCATAGGTCTTGGAAAGACCCGGATGGAGAAGGAGCAGCAAGCGCTGCATTACTCGCACTTATGCCTATGATTGCTAGCTTTTTCACGTATTCCCATTCGCATCCAGCGCTACTGTCATCTTGCTATGCGACTGCTCCCTCTCTAGCTATGCCTCTCCATCGCTTCAAGCTAGTGTCCTGTCTAGTGTGCACCGTGTTTCGCCTTGGATGAGACTGTAGTATAAGCAAGCTCAATGTCAGTGACACAGCGTATGGTGATTGCAGCGGCGATTTGCTGGCCAGCGTCCCGAGTCCAAGCGTACCGTATGGGTTCTTGGGGTCGTCCCTGTATTCCGGGACTGGGACATAAAGGCATCAGCAGGCTGTCGAGTCTGTATAATACTGTCCAGAGTCCGGCTCACCCTGCAGCATTGCCTTCTGACCAGCGTTGACAGCGTAGAAAGTGATAACTCCTCCGATGATGAAGGGCAGGACTGGCTTGAGCACAGGCGTAGGGTACTTGCGGAATCCGAGGAAGGACATGGTTATGAATGGAGTATACTGGTTTCTACAGGCGAGATGTCGTTTCAAAGAGGCCGCCAGAGTCGTCGTTTGCCGTTTGAAGGGCCAGAATGAGTGAGTATAGAAGAGTGTGGGTGTACTGGTCAGTCTTGCATCTATGATTTCTACCAATGTACTGCTCCTTACGAGAAAAGGTTTAACAGCGAAGTCGGGTGGAAGCGCGAAAGAGCAAGAGGTCTCGTTCAAACCGACAAATCAGGTTGCGTTTGTACAGACTCAAGCTAATTCAGATGACAACGTTGCCCCTATCAAGCAATAAACCAGCTATGATGATGTCCATCTCAACCCCGCCTCACCTGTGCCATGCTCAACCTGCCTGGACTCGCTGCAATCCCTCAAGTCTTCATGGTGGAAACGGCGGGCGCAAAGTCAGCTATGTGACCAGCGTTACACACACGCTAGAGCTCGTAATCGTCACTCTGTGTACTGCAAACGGCCGCTGACTGCATCCTCAAGACTCCCTACGGCGAGCAGCCCTCACATAGGCAACAGACCCTATCAGCCCCTCTATGAAAGGTCTAATGGTATCAAAGGCGTGGCAAGCTGCATTGCCTGCCTTTGCTGAAGTGCGAACAAAACCCTGCTCCCTCTCCTCCGATGCTCTTGCCTCTGCTCTCCAGCTGACGACTCGACAAGTCTGCAACACCTCGATTCGGGAGCTGCAACACCTATCCTCATCACAGCATTAGTAAGTCTCACAGTAGCCAAGCCTCACCAGGGTCGAGTACTGAGAGCGTGCCTCATTGTCTAGATCGTACCGACTGGCAACAAACGCAATGACGAATCGTGGCTGCAATCATGCAAACTTTACACAAGTCGACACGTTCTGGAACTGTCCCTCCTGCTCAGCTTGCGGCTTCTTTGAACTTGACCGTTGCAATCATTGCAACTGCACCTGGCGAGCGAACAAAGATGACTGTAATTGGACCTGCCGTACCTGTGGAGCAACAGGTACGACAGAGCACAAATACGGCCACATATACCAGAAAACCACAAGCTGGTACAAGTGCTGTAAACGATGCCAAAAGGAGAAAAAGACTTACGCGGTAGCAGCATAGAACTCTGGACGGGTTCATAGTCTCTGGCCAAATGGCGACTTTTCCGCTTTTCTCACTCTCTTACACCCTATCTCCTGTATCGTTCCTAGCTCCTGACTTTTCCCCCATCATGCGGCATGCTTAAATCTATCTCCTACCCTCTACTCCACTAAAATGCTTTGCCTTAAACCCTCAAGCCACTGACTCTTGTATCTTGCAAAGTCGCATGCGAAAATGTGCGATCGCTGATAGCTTTAGCAGGAGAGCGATGTTCTGCATCGTTTAGTGTCGCCATCCGATGGCAATCCACCGATGAGTGTAGTCATCCCTGTCTATCCACCCTAAACTGCTCCTTGCTGGAAAACTTAGAACCTCGCGTCGATGAAATCACGAATATAACTCAGCTGGCTGAAAGAACGCTGTGCCTTGTCATTCCATGTGCATTAAGTACTCATGTATCTCCCCATCTCTTCACGGTCAAAGGAACAGGCGAGCTCAGCTACGCTCCTTCACGATCAACAGGACATGCGCACAACACGTGTGCGGCCGTCTTCCTGATGTACATGCGCAAGTGTCCGTTCGAAGGATTTCCCTGCTGTAATATCGATCTTGTCACCTCCATAGGCAGAGTACCCTATCAGCGTCCCGTTCACGAAAGGTTCCAACTCAACAAAGGTGTACCGCCTCGCTTGACTTACAGAGGGCGCAAAACCTACTGCCTATCCTGCCGCATTCTGTTGTCTCCGCTATCCAAGCTGACGGATCCTGCTACACTTCACTTGGATCTTACCAGATAAGCATATCACATCCACAGTATGTCATTCGGGAGCACCATGTACTTTACAACGGGACATGTGCTGACGGCGTCTCCTTTATGCAGGTCCGACTCATCGCAACAGCAGCAAGCACAATGGCAGCTAACGCCTGTACTCATCAAGGCTACACCACACAAGTCGACATGCAATGGTTCTGTCACGCATGCTACACTGGCGGCTATTACTCACCGGCCAGATGCTTACATAACGGAGAAGGGTCCGTTACCTGGAGCCACAGCAAGGACAGTTGTGTCTGGACTTGTCTTGCTTGCCAAGCAACAGATGTGGCGTATTATCCATACGGCGAGAAATACAAAAGCGGTAATTATTGGTTTCATCAATGTCAACGATGCGGGAAGAAGAAAAGAACCTGGAAACCAGGTAGTATGGGGATGGCATAGATTGTTGAGCCCATTTGTCGTCTCTCAGTGCACCGGATACATGGTCTTGCTTCTCTTACTCTCTCCTATCTTTTCTAAGAAACCCTACCTGCTACTTCATCCTTAGCGCCTGACGCCATTCCACATGTTCTGAACATGCTCAAAAGCGAACCTTGCTCCAGATACTCTGTTGAAGTGCTTTGATGGGCCGGCCAGGCCCAGATTTACAACCCCAGCAAGGCGCGGAGTCAGCGATGTAGCGGCACAGCGATGTTCTACATTGCTTTTTGATGGTATACACTACTTCTGCAACTTGCTGTCGTACATCGGAAGGTGTATCGCCCATCTTCTAGGTTTAGCAGGAACTACTTGCTATCATCTCGACCGACCTTGTCGGCTTTTGTCACATCTGGGTCCTCTTTCTTTGCTTCTTGGTTTGTCTTGTCCATCTCTTCGCTGTTTGCGAGCGGGTCTGCGTTCTCTAGCTTGTTGTTCACGCTGGCGAAAGAAAGGATGAGCACAAGCCAGACCAAAGGGTGTGAGGCACGACTTACAGATTATGTAGCGCAATGACTGATCGAATCATACTCGACAGATATAGCACGAGAAGCTCGTCGTTCGTAGCGACAGTAAACGGACGTTTTCCATCTGAGGAACCCTTTTCGAGGCCTTCAAGATTCGGTAGTAGGTTGAAGATATCTTGGAGGTTATAGATAATTTGATGATTGACTGGCATTTCTCCGTTAACGACCTGTTGCAGGTAATCTCGAATGTCTCCTAGATGCGTCGCCAGTCCTCGTAATGAAGTAAGGCGGTCCGCGACTCGTGTTGATAGCGTTCCCGTTTGTAGGTTCTTGATGTCGCGTAATAGATGCTCTACTCCAATCTCTTCCGCTTCTTCTGCCTCTATCACTGAAGGGACATGCATGAATGTCTTTTGCGTCGCCGTGCCGTCCTGTAATGCCTTGGTCAGCATGATCTACACGAAAATGGCATTCCCTTACATCCTTGATCTCTTCAACTGCAAAGTAAGCATCTGTTGGTATTCCTGCTTCTCTCTGCCGCGCATCGACAATGACCATGACGGGTTTAGGGGTCTGCGAGTGTGCCCAGTCAGGTCTTGAGCTCGTTCAAATACTGAGTAGGACGTACGAATCGCTTGATGACTTCGTTAATTTCTAGATCTGACGCTCGTAAACGAGGTCCGGTGTGATACCATCCTATGAGACGTTCTTTGGCTGCATCATTCGTACCTTAGCGTTTGGCGTTCGAAGAGTGGAATATAGGAGTGATAAGCGTACCATTGACTTTCTTAAACATCGTGTTCATGTCTTCTATGAAGTTGTGGTCGAGGAACCATGTCCGTGGATCGCGCTCGTCCTCCTCGAATGGCACTATCACCGCACGAAGAAGCGTTGTATCAGTATTGTCCTCATGTATATCTTCGTTTGATCTAGCCAGCTAAAGTCCCTGCAGAAGCTGATGACACGCTTCGTTCGCTGACGAGTCGCTTTCTTTGCGCCAACCCTGCTTTGAATGGACGAATATGATGCCTTAGGATTATGACTAACCAGCATATGAATTGGCGACGTTGATTCTCTTCCCATCGTTCTGGCCCAGCAAGATTCCGACGACTCTGCGTTTGGTACCTCTTGCAACCCTGGCTGCGTGGTCGACTACGGATAGCAGTACCAAAGGATGAACGGCGACTGTCGTCTTGCTGAGCTCTGTAATCTCTTCACTCGTCGCTGCTGGCATGGCTTGGTGATTGTGATGATGTGTTCAAGGTCAAGCGATGATGGCCCGGTCACATCCGTAGACACTGATTAACAGACACTTCCCAAATTTACAATCAAGATCTACATACGCCTACTACTGTGCAGCAAGCTCCGCTACTAAAGGGAAAATCTTCCAAAGTTTTAGAGCTGCGACGGCCAGACCTGCTTACTCGGACCAATTCTTTCTGATTACTTCCCAAGCTACTGTGAGAATAGTACTACTATCTGACTTGCGTACTTCAAAGACGCTCCCAGCTGATGAGCTTATGCTTACGTCTAATGTGTGCTGGTCTTCACCTTACACCCTAATGGACCTGGACAGTCTCGCCCCGATTTCAGCTACTGTTATCGATACTGACATCGAACAGCAAGAGTAAATGCCAGTACCTAGTCTTCTGGCAGACATCCTAGTCCTTTGTCGGGCTGCACGCGGCGGATGGACAGTGAAACAGACCCCGCTAATGTCTCAGTTGACATGATGGTGTCTCAGCCGTGACCTTTCAGTACCTATACCTGGGCATCTGGCGACAGTCCGCCCTGCTGCTGCTCAAAAGCTCACTTCAGTTCACAAGCTGCTCTTTCTTTCCAAACAAGCAATTTCTCGGGTTGATATAGCACATTCTAGACATGCATCTCTCAGCCGTAGCTACCGTCCTCACACTACCCCTGCTCTCAGTAGCTCTTCCGTCCGCAAACTTGGGCCGTTCAGTATGTACACCCAAGCCAGGGTACACAGTCGGCATGTGCTGATCCTCGTGACAGATCATACCAGGACATAACCCTCACGTTCTTTTTGTAGAATTCACAGCAGGAGATCGTAAAGGTCAGGTTGGAGCCATCTCGCTGGTCCCCGGCAGGTAAGTTCGCTCATGTTTGTATTTTGCTTGATCTATTGCTGAAGAGGGGAACTGATCTCAGCACAGACGCTTTAGTACCGTACAGCAAGGAAAACGGGTGTCCTAAACGAACCAATATCAACTCGGAGCATTGGGACAAAGGAACTGGCAACACTGACATCTCAAACGCCATGGGTTTACCAAACGCCGATTACCCAATCTTCTACTTTTACAGTTGGGTTGCTCATATCGAGGATTGCTTGAAGTGTGCTGACTCTGTCGTTGTACACATTTCTCACTCACAGATTATCAAGGCAAGCATGCCACGGATGGTACTTTCGACTACTGTCGACTGAGAGGAAACTTCGCTGTACCAGATTCGAATGATGAAGATGATGGTGAGCAGTTCCTTCCGCCCTATTAGAGGAAGTCAGGTCTGACATGACTTCTCTCTTTTCCAGTACGCTACTACTTCGAATGCTCACGACCGGAGGGTCAGATCTATATGGGCGATATTCCTGATGACAAGGTAAGCTCTCATACTCCCGCCATACTGCTTCGGTGATTGTTCGCTGACACCTCTTTTTTCCATCCGTGCGTAGAAATCTGCTTGGCGATCCTGCAAAGTATGTCCAATCGATCGACATGTCTGCTTTCATTCGCTTGCTGACACTGCTTAACCGTAGTGGGGTCCACCTACGGAACGCGAATGTCCATCAGGCTGCGAAGAGTGCTCAGGGGGAGCTAAGCTTAACCTGAAGTATGACTGTACATTCGAAGACGGAGAACCATATGCTGGATGATTGAGCACGATAGATAGAGCTCTTACAGAAATTCATGGCCGTTCTTAGTTGGTAGAGTGATTTGTCTGGTCAATTCCGATAGCGAACGAGACAACACAGACTGGACATACATTGCATACATACACATCAGATTGAGATTGCATACTACTGTGCTTTTCTATCTCGTTCGAGCAACGACCTGGAGGATCAATCCATTAGATCGATTTCTTTACTCGATTGAGATTAGTTTGACTGACCGCCGCGCGTCCAGTACGAAGCGCTCCTTCTTCTCCTGTAGACTGAGGCCTTTCCACCCAACAGCTTCTACATCTTTGCCCTTAGCTTTATCTACACTTCCGCTCTCATCATCTGTCCCTAAGATCTCTCTATCCTGTTCACTCGCTCGCGCTTGTAGATTCAGACGATCTATTAAGGATGGGTATTTCGGTTGTTTTATCCCTACTGCAGCGGAATTGGAGGACGATGTGGTTGTTGTGGTGGATGATGGCGAAGAGGAGGGAGGTGCTGTAGGCTGCCAGAACCCGGCTGGCGGCTAATTAAGTGATATATTAGTGTTTAATCTGATAATAATATGCTAGATAACGCTAACATACATCAGCGTTATCGTTATTCCGTGACCGAGGTGAGTCGTCCAACAAGGACTGAGCGACGTTCTCCAATGTATTCAATCGACCAGTTTTGACGAATTGCCAGCGTATAGATCGCTCATCCAGATGTGGAAATAGACTTTGCGCTTGTTCTATCGATGCGGGAGGTATAGTCCGTGCCAGAGCATTAAGCCGGTCTACATTGCTCGAACTTGATGAAGAAGGGCGTGAAGACCATCTATAGATGATGTATATGACTGCGAGTGCTAGGACTATCTGTATTTCGTCCATTATTAACAAGTCGTTGCAAGGTCAAGAGCCGAAGCGTGACTTTCGAATTGGCGGTAGACTTTATTTCAGCATACACAGTAAATATTCTGCTTTTTAGGGTGTATCACTAGTATCCAACGTCTGATCCTCAAGGATAGTGAATTTCATAGGCTATGAGACGCGCCTACTCCTGCAGCTTGGCAAATCGAAGGTAAGGGAAGGGAATTTCTAGGTTGTCCTCCCCATATTTCTTCTTTGCATCTTCTGTTGATACGCTTGGGTGCACGATGACCTTCTGGCCCGGCTGCCAGTTGACTTGAAGAAACCAATTGGTGTCAGTTGTGACTTCGAACGCGCCCATTTGATTTCTTTCCTTACCTGGCGTTGTTACCTTCTCTTTATCACCTAGCTGAAGAGAGTCGATGCATCTGAGAATCTCAGTGAATTGACGTCCGGTAGAAGCCTGCGGGAACGAATCAGCATAGAAAGGAAAGGCAGCGGAACTTCATCTCACAGGATATTGCAATATCAAGCGGATTGTCTTTTTAGGATCAATGACGAACACGCTTCTGACAGTGAAGGGGATGCCTGACAAACCCACATAGCTAAGTGGTTTTGGTCATTAGCGGAATCTCGCCTTCAACCCACCTTTGGAATCGAGATTGGTCAGGTCGAGCTGATCAAGCATATCCTACATACGACGACTATCAGCCAGAGCAACGAGGCGGGAAGAGAGAACCTCACGTAGAGATGGGCGACTTTTCGCTCCGGGTCCGCGATAATCGGGAAGAACACATGAGATCCTGAGAGGGAGTCGATATCTTTGATCCAGTCTTCATGATCTCCTAGATCATTGCATGACAAGCCCATGCACTTGACTGATCTTTTTGCCCATTCTTTTTCGAGTTTGGACACTTCTCCAAGTTCCGTAGTGCAAACGGGAGTCCTGTAGCATGGTTAGCATGCTTCCATTACGAGAAGACAGATGATTCACTTGTCAGCAGGGTGACTGTTTGAACAATGTCAGCGGATCCCCCAAAGTCAGGACAGCCCATCCCACCTGAAGAGAATAGCCCAGCTGCCATCGAGCCATTCATGGAACTTGATAGGACCTTCAAGATGCATGTCAGAGAGGTCCTTCACACAGCCATAAGGTCATTCACCCTGAGTAGTCTTGGCCTCAAAGTCGGGAGCGATAGAGCCGAGTCTCAGAGCGGGTTTCTGTTCTGACATGGTGTCTTCTGAGGTGGAGGTAGTCTTTGATCTTTTAGCTTCTGGCTGATCAGCTGGTTGCTCAGAGGGAGCTTGCTTGGTAGAGGACATGCTGTGAGGAGAGAGAGCCCAGCAGATGGCGCCTTTGTGGCGAATAGGCAAGAACCACCGGGTGAGCGGGACCACAACTCAGGCACGCTCTAATCAATGCCAATTGACAGAATGACAGTTCTTATCTGATTAGATGGGGATACATCTGTTCTTTGAGATGACCTCATCGGGTTTCCCCTCTCTGCGTCTCCTTGTCAACTGCCTTTTTTGACGTGCTCCGTCTTAGCTCGTGCCCACCCAAACAAGATCGCACTCTATTCAGCACACTGGCACGCACTAGCTAGGACAAGCTAAACAATGGACTTAACCACACCTTCTGCATCTGCTTCTCTTGTCTCGACTTGAATCCTGTCAACTCGCCCACCCACCACTATGAACCCACCATCATCCTCGTTGATCCTCCTCATCTGCCTGTGCCTCACTTCACACGTCCATGCAATCGCACGCTTACGAGCAGGACACGCTCAGCCGCACAGATTACCATTGCAGGGTGCTGAGATAGCAGTGCGCTAGCTTAGAATCGAGAAGATAAGCGAGCTGATTGCCAATTTCGCAGCCCGAGGAGATTTATCCACAGACTATGCAAGCAGCCGATACATTCAGAGCCATCTTTGAACCCCTTCCAGGCGAGAAACACGAGGGTGTATTCGACAAAAGAGCCGCGTCAAAGACTATCACAGTATCACCGGAAGCCGTCCAGACTGCAAGTTTGGAACAAGCTCCTGTAACTATGACTGTGCAGAGTCAGAGTGCACTCCACGTCATCGAAAATGTCAAGAACGCACGAATCGGAGTAGCTTTTGTAAGCTGCATCGGAGTCGGCATTTGAAAGTAGATACTGATGCTTGTACTTTGCAGTACTCTTGAGATCGCCTTTTCATGCAAGCCAGGCGCGATATGGTCCCGCTACAAGTCTGCGTGATCAGAGAGAGACCCCCTATTGCCATATGGCAAAAAATCAATTACTATAGACAATACGTACGTTTATCAATTTAATCGACTGACGCACAGTGGCTCACGTGGCTTCTAAGTTGTCAGTTTCTTTCCTCGTAATCCAAGTCTGACCCTTGTCAAAAAGAAGAAGGCGCAGAGCGCTCGTCAGTCGATCTTTCGCAATGCTATACTATACCTCCCAGGCGTCACAAACACCTCGTCTGCAGCCTAATCCATCACTCTACTCGTCTCAGTACCCTTTTCTTCGTTCTACGATCCGTAGTCATTCGTTACCTCTACGTCTATGTGCCCGATGTAGCATACATACATCGTGAAAGAGCAGTACTTCAGCTATACACGTAGTTTTCCTCTTTTCTCTCTGTAGCAGCAGGTCTGTTCAGTAAATCAGTAGTGATGCAAAACAAGCTCGCAGTAGAGCAGTAGAATATTAGAAAACAGTTTGCTTTGCAATCGATAGAATTCTTTGAGCTTTCATTGCTTGTAAAACGTCCGTAGGAAAGGAAGTACTAATAGACTGAGCTGAAGTTACAATCAACACAGTTCCTTGCGATCTCTGATAAATAGACGATGTAGATAGAAATAGAGAGTGAGAGTATTGCTCTAGAGCAGTGGTGGAAGCCAGACAGACAGACGCATGGAACTTGGGCATAAGTCTCTCAGAGCGACATGCTCTTGCGCACATGCGGGATTGCGTCCCCTGCTCCTGCCTGTCTCAGTCTGCTGATGCTCAGAAACGTCACCTACAACCTAGTTCCGGCGACAGCATCTGGTCGACTGTCTAACGATCCAGAACCATAGTGCACCCAAAAATCTTACTGCGCTCAGACCAGCTGTAGCCCATAGGATGATTTTGAAATAAGTAGCTTGTTTATTCTGTTGTTCTGCTTCCTCAGCTGCTGCTGGTCCAGTTTGAAGACCATTGACGTTCCTGGGCGATATATATGTTAGGTAAGAGAAAAAGGATGGAGAAAGGCAAGAGGACTCACTCGATGGCTACTACTAATGCACCATTCGTGATGCACCATAAAGCGACTAAACGCGTTCGGAAAGTCTTGTTCTCATCATCCATAGTCGGTTTCTCAACAGTCTCACCGACATCGTCCATAGGTCGCACTGTCATCCATCATCAATCAGCATACATTCTGCACTTCCGAACGTCTTGAAAGCTTACTAGCCCGCTGAACAGTCTCCTTGAATGCAATTTCAAGGTCCTCGGCAGTCTTTTCCGTTTCTTCCACAACGGCTTGTCCTTCTTCGGTCTTTTCACCTTTGGAGCTTACGGATGGCAAGGCGTCGGCCTTGTCTGATCCTTTAGTACCCCATGAAACATCGTGCAGATTGCAGACTGGGCCGTCGGAACACGTCAATAGAAGATCGGCAAACCTTAATAAGTGAACTTACATGAATAGACCATGAGGATGTTGATGAACGAAGGAGCCATTCCCATATATTGCACGAAAGAGTGGAAGATATGCCAAGGATCGGCATATAGGAAACTGCAATCACACCGTCAGTATAGTTTGCAAACACTTTCAAGAGCGTGGACCGACCTCGTGATGATATAGACACCGAAAGTGGAGAGCAGAGCGGCCAACAATACACCATTCTCGCCTGTAAGCAGCGTCTTGGCTTTATCTGCGATGGTAGGCGCATTCTGGAATGAAATAGATTGGAAGGCTTTGACCTGATGTAGAATATTAGATCAGCTTCAAGCAATCCAGGACGTTTGTCGCTAGGGCCTGCTTACCGTCAACCAGAAAGCGCAGACCAGTAGATAAAAGCCAAGGAACTGAATACATGATAATGTCAGCTTACAAATTCAAGAACTGAGGTAGGGCCACTCACAGCAAAGACGCAGAATGACAAGACATAGACTGCCTTCTCAGATTTGGGTCGATTGCCCAGTGCCAAGATGAACTGTAGTCCGAGAATAGCGACGTATATCCACACAAACGCATTGTTCACCCAATGCGTGATCAACTCGTTATAGAAGATAAAGGTAGGGTGACTTCCGGACGGCAGGAGTTCAATGACGATAGAGAATGTCAAGTATAAATTTGCGAGAGCGAACCAGGAGAAGAAGAGTTGGAAAGCATTGAATAGAGCTTGGATGTGAAACATGAACAACCGGAAAGGGTTGTGGCCGGATCGATAGAATCGGAAGAAATGCACCAGAGCATAGACGGAGGCAGCGAAGGAACCGTTCAACCATCGTCGTCGTTGGCCAATCAGCTCGGCAACACCTTCTGGGACATCAGTCTCGCCCTTTGCGGGCTTGACGTAGGACAAGTGCCATTTGTCGCCTGCTTTGGCGACCAACTCGAAACAGAGAATACTGTTGATGGATCTAATGTCAGCCATTGCTCACACACTGAGATAAGAGGATAAACCCACCGATCCTCGGCCAAGAACATGTTCTTCGTGAAGATATTCATTCCCTCTACACCTTTCTTGCCCAATCTGCTAGCGAGTGTATGATCACCATGGAAGTACTGCTCAAGCGGTCTTCCAAGAAGCGCTTTATATCGATAAGCTGAGAAAGCTCCCGGAAGTACAGAGACATAGCCGAACGAGGATTCGAGAGGCTTATCGAGGATGTTGGACATCTTGTACTCGAAGCTAGATGCAAAATGCGTCAAACAGGTCAGGTTACCGGAAAGACTGGGAAAGACCTACTTCTGCGCCGCGACCAACGGGTTCATGAGCTTCTTTCCGCTCTTCAACATTGCGTGGATTTCACCACAAGCGCCTCCAAGGTTCTTGTCACTGCACAAATATCATCTGATCAGCCTTCACTCTAGCCATATCGCTCAAATCCAGACAAGCGCACTTGTAGAACGCCTCCCAGAGATAGTACAAACTCTTAACTCCCGGTTTTGTACCCGCATCAATAAGTATACAGACTTCTGGTTCCAATTGTCTTCCAATAGCATTAAAGAGCCATCTGTGCGAATTGATCTTCTTGGCGTTCTTTTGCTTCAGGCAGAATATCATTTGCGTTGGAACGAGATTGCCCGCTTCGTTGCCTTCGACGGGCGCCATGAGAGAGGGCTTGTGGTCAACTGAGAGTTGAGTCGTGTACTGAAATCGGCATACGGTATCAGTCTGATATCCTGCTAAGTCTGCTATAGACTGCAGCGCACCTCGAACATATGCGCGACAGTCTCTTTGCCATCTACATCCTTCTTCATGATGTTATCTTGGTAGATACCGCTGCGCATCCGTGAATGCATCAGCTTACCAGCCCAAACTTTGCTTTTCCCAAACTACAAATTTTCACTTACACGGTACTCAGCACGTCCAGCACGTTCTTATCGCATGGATCGATACCATCAAAGATGAGAGCTACTACAATTCTCTGCCAGCCCGGTCTGCCTTCTTCAGCTGATCTTCTCCAGAATTTAGATTTGCTCTTGACGATGTCTCGGACATTCATCATTACGCCGTGCAGCGTACGCGCTACAAGTGTCTTGTCTTCGTTGTAGTACGTGATGGCGATCTGGTATTCAATGAACGTCAGATTGACAGCGGTTGGTGGTAGGGAATAAACGCTGGACGCACGAGAAGCTCGGTGTCCCGGCCGTACATCTTTTGTCGCAGCTCCCAGCCATTCTAGAACTAAGAGTCAGTGCATGCTTCTGGCTCTCGAAAGCTTCGCCGGCTCACGCCTGGAGTGAAATCATCTGGGTCGCATGTTGCGGCAGTATATCTGTCCAAGTATTAGCACGAGCAAATCACTTCGCGAAGTGACTCTCACCTCATATGCGAGAATTCGCGTCCCTTTGCTGCAGTAAATTGGTCAGTCTCGAGGCACTAGTCCATAAAGTTTGGCCTTCTCAGACGCACACATCGCCATCCATTTCGCTTCTACGCTGTTTCTGATAGGGCTTGGTACAGGGTACTCATGTATGAAGTTTCCTTGCTTGAGTTTGATTTTTGTTGTTTTACCGCGCGTGGGCATCCGAGCGCGTCTCTGCCATTCTGCGTCTGAGTTGGCTCTTGAGCCGAAGTCTGGTCTACCTCCACCACCAGCACTAAATCCAGCAGGAGGTAAATAATCAAGGTCGTTTGGCCCTCCTCCTGCTGATCCATAAGGGTCCGCTTTCAAGAATGAAGGCTGTTGATGGTGCATGATAGGGGGATAGGCGCCAGCTGGATGAGCCGCGTTGGCTGTCAAGGGAGATCTCTCGCCATCATCGTAGTGATAGCTTGTATCGTGCAGGTTGACTTGAGATGGATCTGCGAAATGCGCATGCTGCTCGTGCTGGCCCGCCTGATTCACAGAATAGGTCGATGCGCCTGCCATGTCGAGCTGGCCGTACGCTCCATTGTTAGGGCCATTTCCACCATATGGATCATGCTGTAATTGCTGCTGCTGATTGCTGTCGTAGTAGCCATTCCCGCCGTACTGCGCCATCGTTTGTTTCGCTGATTTCGCGGGCGCGTTTGAGGGCCTTGAAATGTAGTGATTCTTGCTGTTCGCCGTTCTATACCAGATAGAACTTGCTGTGTGATTTCTTGTGTGTCGAGCAAAGCCAACCTGCAGCTCGCTCTCTTCTGTTTTGTCTTCGTCGTTGTCGGGCAGTCAGGCCCTTCGCGTGCTTTGGAGTGCAAACAAGGACAAGGCGAGGTCTGTGGGTTTGGCGGCAAACTTGGTAGGTACAGCCCAGCTGTGCAAGAGGAACGCAAGCGATAGACAAGCACACAGAGCATAGCAATGAGCTGTGAAGAATCACTCAATATGGCCTGGCTTGCCAGCCCGAATGCCAATCATCGAAAATCCAGGTAATGCGATTGTGTTTGCCCAAACGAACGAGATACTACTGTTCTTACATGCAGAGAAAGAAAAGTACGAGCCTATCGCATCTTGAGTATACCACTCTCGGCCAGCTTCATCACCTTCTCGCGAATACTTGGATTTTTGAGGTGTTCTTGCAGAGACGAAGGGTTTTGCTGTGCTTCCTGGAGGATTTCTGAAGTAGATTAACGCATCAGTATCACCTTAACCTCATAATCGACCTTCGCACTCACGCATCATGACAGGGTCCTGCAGTATTTTCTGTACTTCCGGATCTCGCATCGCTCTCTGCAGCGTCTGTTCATCCGTCTCTGTACTCCTCTCTGAGAATTTTGCATTCATAATCTTTTTCATCTCTCTCTGGATTTCTGCGGAATTCTTCTTGTCTACATCTTTCTCGGACGCTTGTTCGCCAGCTGAAATGGCTTTGTCAAATTCTTTCATCCCGAATAGGACCGTAGCTTTGCGGATGTAGCCTTTCGGGTTGTTGGGTTCTCTGTGTATCATCATAAAGCGATATTAGCGACCTTCTCCCTGAAACTTAGCGAGAATCCACGTACACCTCGATGGCCTTCTCTGCGTCCTTCAATGCCTCCGCGAGCGCCAACAGCTTTGTATAAGCAGCTGCTCTATTCGTATAACCTCTCGCATCCCTGGGGTTCCTCTTGATAGCTTCACTATACAATTTCACCGATCCGGCATAATCACCTCCCTTGAACAGCTTGTTGCCCTCGTCTCTGGCTTTATCACTCAATTCAGGGTTCTCATATGCTTTTGCTTCTGCTTCTTTTTGTGCTTTCTCGGCGTTTTTGAGTTTTGTTAAAACGTCGGGCGTGCGGTGCTCTGCTAATGACTTCTGGTAGAACTTGACGGCGGATGCGAGATCTTCTTTACGTTCGTAAGCAGATCCAGCTCGTGCAAAGGCTCTGTGAACGCATAAGAAAGGACAGACCGCATGTCAGTCAGTACAGAACGACTGGAGGTGGAAGAGGGATGGATGGAAAGGTCTAGCGCACTTTGCTATCAGCTTGTAGTCAGCGCGCAGATCTCGTCCTTGTTCTACAGCGTCTTCTTCCGTCTTGATAGCAGCGTCATAATCACCAGCTTCGAACTGAGCGGCTGCATCGTCCAACACCAAATGGATAAGCCCTAGTCTGGTCCAGGAGTGAGTTCCCGCCCACCAGCCAGGTTGTTCAGATAGGTTATGTCCTTGTGCAGCTCCCATGCTTGCTTGTACTTCTCGATGGCTCCTGCGAAATCTCGAGATTTGTAGGCGGCATTGCCCTCTTCTTTGCATTTCAGCGCGTTGGCTTGGGCTTCTGAATCTGAAGACATGGTGTAGTAGGGATTGAAGGTGTTGATTGGAAATCGAGGTGTACAAAGCGAAAGCGGCCTGTTTGACTTGTGACATCCCGTCGAATATTCTGGATGGATTAGGACACACCACCTCTGAAGCGTCTAGCTATACTACAATGACATTGCACATATGTACTTCTACTGCTTTGCAAGGCCAGCCCTGAAACCCTGCATACTAATATAGCTGTCCAAAATCGAAGTCCGGCTGAAAGATCAGAAGTCAGCTAGAGATATAGACATACATTGGCTCGTTGACCCACCTCATCTACGTGTCTACCTCTACGAGAAGCAGATGTAGAGCGACACAGCGGTGAGGGCTGACACGAGGATCATAGCAATAGCCATAGTCGCCCATTCAGCGGCATCGAATTTCTCGAACCTCGAATAGGGCGCCATCTTGCCTGCTGCTCCTGCTTGACCACCATTCATAGACATAGAACTCGAGGGGGAATGCCCGCGCTTCGCATGATGTAGAGCTTTCTCGCGGGAAGTGAAGGATGACATGGAGGCTGTTGATGGGGATCTGACATGAATGTTATGATTGTTACCGCGAGATGCACGAGATGATGCTTTTGTAGGAGATGAAGATGCTGGACTGCCTGGATAGTCTGCATCGTCCAAGTGGAGCATCCGCCATCCACCGCGCCCATTCGAGTTCTTGTTCAGAGTATCTCGCTCCAAGTCTGATCCTTCATCGTCCTCATCATCGTCGTCTTCCTCATCCTCATCCTCGTTGTCGCTACGGTCTGCCTGCTGTTTCTGCTGGCTATCGGCGTACACAGGCAATCCAGCTCCTCCAAACCGTACGGCCGCCAAGCTGGCTGCTCTTGCTCGAGATCTGTTTGTAAAGTCGCTGGATCCAGCACTCGTCGGCCTGACTGTATTGCTGGTACTGCTACTGCTGCTGCTCGACGCGTTCATCATGGCTGGTGCTGACGGGTCATAGCTGTGATTGCTGAAAGATGAAGGCGGTAGAATGCTCGCTGAATCGTATGCTATCAGATCTGGTTCACTGCTATCTTGCGAACGGCGCGACATGGAAGTGGTGAACTCGCCAGAAGCCAAACCATCATCTATCTGGTCATCACCAATTGCTGTCCAAGTGTCACGGCGCAATAATACAAATTGTACATCAGTGTGACGGTACTACTGTAAGGCAATCAGTCGTATATACAAGTCAAAGGCAACCCTGACCGAGTCCTCTGAGGCAGTCTTGTCTGTATCCATTTATCCACCGTTTCATTCTTTCCTACCCTATCCTATCCTATCCTATCCCATCCCATCCCACCTTACATCGTCTCATCCCATCTGTACACATGCCCTGGCCATCCTTGAACATTCAAGCTGGCGCCGCTCCTACTCTCAGAATCGAGTTTAGTGAAGGGGACAATAATATTATGTTTCTATACCCGGCGTTAGGCCCTGAAGATGAGGAACCCATAGGCGATACGACTGTTGCTGGAAACGTGATTCTCACTCTCCCGGTTCCTACAAAGGTCAAGCTTGTGACAGTCGAATTGGCAAGTTGACCTCCTCGTTCTCGATACATCCTCGTATCCATCGCTGACTCTGTTGTTTATGATGCTGCGCTGCGCAGCTCGGACAGCAGCTCTATCGATTTAGAGGCAAGGCGCGTCGCCTAGAGCACCTTCGCAAAGTCATTACCGTCAACATGAGCGCCAAATCGGCAGAACAACAGGAAGAAGAATTGCCAGCCGGCGAGCATACCTTTGCATTCTCCATCAATGTGCCAGCCAATGTTGCGCCTTCCCTTCAATCAGACTTTGGAAGAATAAAATACGATCTCAATGCTCGAATATCGCATCTTGGCAGACTCGGGAGAAACTTGGAGTGTACAAGACGCATCGGGCTATTCGTAAATCATTCTGCAAAGTACAGTGGGTTTCCTCCAGCTCATTCGTCGCAGAGACAATTGTTCCACGATCGATTTGGCCCAATGTCGATAGAAGCGACTTCTAAACACTTCATGATTGGAGGCTACCTACGCTGGAAGAGTGACTATCCATTCTTTCCTTGTCACAGTCAACTTGAATCACTTCATGCTGACAGTGTGTGCTCACTAGTCACTTGGGCAGAATACCTTTTGCCATTCAAAATCAGCGACCTGACAGTCGAGATTGTGCAAACCTTTACTGTGAAGCCTTCATTGGACGTCGTGGAGCCCCTTGAACAGTACCAACAGCGTCACACTTTATACAGACTCGACGAAGATCTGACTTGGCCGGACAACCTCAAGCGAGTCATAAGGCCTGGCGATGAGGCCGTATCAATATCTCGTCAGATGCGCATACCTTACAGTCAAGCACCGCCTTTAGACAAATTAGCGCATCTCGTTCCTTCGCATCATCCTGCTTCGCAGTCCTGCGTTATGCCGTCTACACAAATCGTCTTTACCCTCATTTTCGAACAATACGAGGGCGCTGCGACCCCAACTCAAGATCAGTTGAATAAACCATCCTTGCAGAAATTGCAACTCAGCTGGCAAGCTGTCTTGTCCAGTTGTTTCCTCAGAAGGGAATACATGGTCCTGCCTGCGTATGATGCTGCAAAGGAGGGCGTCGACAACTTCCAAATAACCGACAACATCACGATCCCGAAAGGTATATACGGCTTCCCGCAGTGCATGTGCAAAGAACTGAGCGGGGAAGAGGAGCAAGAATATGGCGTTTCTCAGGAAGAAATCGAGGCGCAGGCGAGAGGGGAGGAGGCAGCGCGAGCTTGGATGGAAAATACTCGCGCCGCAAAGGCAGATCTGACACCTTGAGAGAAGCCCTGGAGCATGTTGACACATCCTTCAGCCAAGGCATTAGAGCAAGTCGATTGTAAGGTTCCCGAGGTTCACCATTCACATTTACATGCCCTGCGCTGGTGGATGAGAACTGAGAACGTCCGACATAGCTACATGGGTCCAACAGAAGGTTTCAAGCCCAGCGTTGACTGAAAGAAGGAGCTGCGGTAATGACGGGTCTAGTCGGCCAATGCAACAACAAGATGACAGTCTGCATCCACCTCCAGAGGACTAGCCATGAAAGCTCAAGTATGAATAAAGAGAGATTCTAAGCTTTTCGGAGAGCCAGCGGCGTATCATGGGTTGCTAGGGATAAAGATGGATTAGATTGCAGAAACGAGACTACTTGGTTGCAACAAAGAGAGAGAACGAATGATAGTAGGACAGATGAGCCGGTGGAGTGAGGCGAAGAAAAGATGTGATGGGAGGCCGAAGCGACTGGCACTCGCGACCTTGAGCTGATAGGCCGAGAAAGATTCTATTTGCCAGATCTGTCAAAAAAGACAACGATGTCAGCTCATGCTTGCCGTCTACTGCCTGCGACGGGCTTACTTCTTGATACCCTGGCCGCTCCTGAAAAGACCGGAAAGCGCACAGCGAATGCAGTTAGCACTATACCATACTCAATAGCTGTTATGTTGTGTCAACTCACACTTTCAGAGGCCCGCTCTTTCCCGACAACTGTTTCGCAAGTTCTGCCTGGGCTTTCTTATCGGCTGCGAGCTGGAGGGTAGTTTCAAAGGATCCAAAATATCAGAAACAGGTCAAAAAGTCGTAAGTACTCCGGCCAACCTTTGCCTTGTGCGCCTTGTCGTCTTCATCTTCTTCTTTGACCTGTTTCTTTGGCGCTTTCAAGGGCTGTCATTATTCCATCGTCAACTCAAGATATCTTGATTATATGCTCGTTGTTCATTGCTACCTTTGCAGTTCCTCCTTGTCTGTTGACCATCTTAACCGCGTTGATTTGGGATAAGGCTGACCTTTAAACCGATTCAAACGATATAAAGTAGGCTTACAAGAAGGTATAAGACGAGCCTACACGTCTAAATGCTGCTATGTTTGCTGGATTGAAGCTGTAGGATGACCTTCGACACCTTTCAAGCACGACGCTTTGCTGAACCCTTGATGGCCAAGGAACCCGTTCTCGGCACCTTCTGATCCCAAGCTGGACTTTCGAGCACGCGTAGTACCACGTCTATATGCACAGACTATCTCCCCAAACGATGCGAGCGAGATCACGGCGTACTGGTCCCTATTCTGGACCGTCTTCGAATCAAGCTATGATGTCTTGAACCTTCTTACACACGCAGATATCGCCAAAACACTCCTATCACATCCTCAGAATATCTCTAGCTTGATCAACGTGACGGCAAATAGACTGGATGAGATCCTGCATGATGAACCTGATTTCCCAATTTCAAGTTCGCAAAGCCAAGCTGGTCTTAGTGCGTTCACGACATCCCTACTTGGAGGAAAAGGACGTGGAAGTGCGGATGCTACGAAACCAAACCTGAATAGACAGATCCTGAACTGCTTGAGGGTGCTAAGTAGGGTCATTCCCTTTGTCTTTGCGCAAGAGGATACCACAATGGAAGAGAGGATATTCTGGACACAAATACCGAGGCGGCAAGCTAAGCAGTCCAAAGGCAATCTAGCACGCGAGGACTCCAGCCAATTCGTAACAGGAGACGAGGAGGATGACAGAGAGGGCAATACCAGTACTTCGAGCAGCATCAAGCCATCACAAAGAGCATCGAATGCTTCTGCGCAGGAGAGCCAGACGCAGACGCTGGCGGAACGATTGATCGACACGATTGTCGACCTGCTCTTCGTACCGGGCTTCACTCTACCTGTCGCACAAGATAAATACGGTTTCTCCCTTACAGTATGGGAGAATGGTGTGGGATCCACCACATCCATACCTGTCAGCAAAGAGATCGATCAAAACCGATGCGAAGTTCTGCGATTCCTGCTCATTCTTGTCTCGAAACCTCTATACATACCTGCGAATGCATACTACTCAAATACGCTCTATGAACCACCTTCTATATCCGAGTCAGTAGTCGCTAGGAATAGGTGGCATGCGTATCTCGTCCATCCACCTTCTTCTGCCTCTACTGGAAACAGCAGCAAGAAACGCAAGAAGCAACTTACTCTATTATGTTCATTGTTGAATACAGCTCTGAAAAGTGGTGCGCATTATGCAACTACTTCAGATAGCCTAGTCAATACTTTCAGTGGAGCTGTAGGAGATGGGTATGAGAAGTTAGTCGCGGGAGGCAAGAAGAAAGAAGATACTCCAAGACTTGCACTAGTCAAGCTATGTATACAGACACTCAATACCCTGCTTCTCAATCCTGCGAATGACGGTCAATCGGGTCCTTCGACATCTCCTCCTCAGAATGGACAGAATACCCCGGCGGCAGTGCCCATGATGACACCTTTCTTTACTTCTCCTCCACCTACGCCCTCATTCCGACAAGCGCAACAAAGTCTGGACAGTCCGAGATCAGATAGCGCAAACGCTTTCAGGGTCTATCTGGCGAAGCTGCATCGTCAGTCTGATCTCTCTTTCATCGTCGAGGTAAGACTTTCCCATAACATCTATCGTCCCGCAGCTGACTTTCGATTCCAACCCCATCGATAGAACATGTTGGCTATTATTGCCCAACCGCTATCCTCGTCCCTGCTGAAAATGCCACTAGAGGCTGTAGGCGTTACTTTGGGTGCACGTTTCGCACATGTTACAGACTTCCTTCTGTTCTTCTGGACGCTCATCGACTATAATCCTGTATGTCCTGCTTTCATGAAAACTGGGGGGCAACTCGGCTGATGAGTCAACAATACCAGAAAATCCTTTCACACCTATTGAGCGACGCTCGGAGCGTCCACCAAATCCTGGCTATTCTAGTCTGCACCTGTCTCGAACACAGAGAGAACCCAGCTCAGCTAGGTCTCGTCAAGATAGCAGCTTTCCTACTGCAGACTATCTCTGCGGAAAGAGCCTTCGGGTCTGCTCTAAACACGCCCTTACATACTTCGGTTACGATCCCTGGGAAGTTTGTCGTTCAGGGTAATGCTGCTGATTTCCTGATACAGGTAAGCATTGCGAGACAGAAGGCATTGTCGGTGACTTACTGATCACAATCTGTGTGTGTCTAGTCCATATACACTCTCATCTTCTCCTCGCGTGGAGCCTTGAATGCTATCTATCCCGCTTTCGTCCTTACTTTAACAAATATTTCACCCTACCTCAAGTATCCCTCCATTCGGTCTTCCACCAAACTCATCCAGCTATTCCTTTCGATGTCGACTCCGGCTTTCTTGCTGATGGATGAAGCAAATCCCAGGCTCGTGTATTACCTGCTAGAGGCGTTCAACAATGTTATACAGTTTCAGCTGTCTGGTGAGTGATCCCCGCGAGTAGATAGCTTCACAATGACTGATTCCGGAGATTTGATGCAGATTGTCCTCATCTTATCTATGCCATTATTCGCTCGCATCAACGCTTCGAAGATCTATCAACATTCACCTTGATAGGTGGTGTTACAGCAATAAGGCGCGCACGCAAAGAAAGGCAGAATGGTGTCACTCTCTCAGACGGAGCAGCGTCGGTCAGGTCGTCGAGGCGATCATCTATCGGCAGTCTGGCAAGCCTCACTGTACCTACAATAGGAGCCAACAGTAGTGTCGAGAAGCTCAGTCTGATAGAGGAAGATCAACAGCGTTCAGAGCGCGAAAGACAATCGCAGCCGACATCTCCAGTTGCTGAATACCCGCCCACTCGGGTGCTGAGCGAAAAGGCAGCTGGCAAACAACGTGCCCGATCCACCTCGAGTCTTACTCTCAACAGCAACTTCGGTGACAATGCATCGGAATATACAGATGATCTGGACACGCCTTTCATTAGCAAGACTGGCTTTCAGCCCACGGAGAATTGGGTCGCATCGTGGAGAGATGGACTGCCCCTAGATGCCATTTCTATTCTCATCAGCGAATGTCTCTCGAAAGTATCGGCGATGTCATCCAAGGACTCGACTGCAGCCGCGCTGGACTATCTTCGTTCGGTCACTCTCGTAGGCTTACTGCCGCCTGCGACACCTATTCGTGCACGAAGGTTCGTTCACTCTATGCACTCTATCATCTGGATGTCGACTGTCGCGTGGGGAAGTACGTATGTACAGTCACTCGACTCGGCCTGGTACTGGCGAGATACCACCATAAGGCTCTTCCTAGTCAAACAGAGAGAGAACATAGGAGTGCAAGGAGCTGTCAATACGCTCATAGGTCAAGGACTGGGTATGCTGAATCTAGGTGGAGGGACTCAAAGTCCTAATAGACGCAGAAGCGAGGTATCATCAACGGATAGTAGTAGACGGTTGTGATAGCCGGCGGATACCAGATTCAGGCAGCCGTTGTTCCTAATTCAGTGTCCTTGTCGATGCTACACTACATGATTGCAAACAGACGGTCGCCGATCGATACCTATACCCACTGAAAATGCTTTACTGGAGCAGCTTAACTTACATAAAAGCCTCAGTCTATCACGTATCCAGTCTGTTCAATAGCTAATTTCCGGTACTTGGACAGCACGTCTGTCCTTGTCAAGCCTTCCCGTTGGTGGAAGTAGGCATAATGCGAGACTATCGCCTTTCCTACAGCATACGAGTCTGTAGCAGCCGTCGCAAGAGTAAGTCTGGCTTTCTCCGCAATCCTCCAGCTACGA
Source organism: Erythrobasidium hasegawianum (assembly GCA_001972285.1). Taxonomy (NCBI): domain Eukaryota; kingdom Fungi; phylum Basidiomycota; class Cystobasidiomycetes; order Erythrobasidiales; family Erythrobasidiaceae; genus Erythrobasidium; species Erythrobasidium hasegawianum. The sequence continues at coordinate 1,272,033 of BCII01000006.1, read as the reverse complement.
AGACTTACGATGCCCAGTCTCTTCGCAGATTTTGGCACTGATAGCTCGCTCATCGCTTGTACGACGAATCAAATCCAGATGGTCGAGAATTTCGTGCCCGTAGAACGTGAGAAAGTTGATACTCCACCTGTCGCACTTGTCTACGTGGAAATCCCAGATGCCAAAGTCATACAGACCCAACGTGTCTGCGTAAGTAAGAAGGACAGTCTGTTAGGTGCCAGGGAAAATGAAACGGTGGTATGTGAACAATAAACTTACTGTTATGAACGTTTTCGAACAGAGAATAATGAGCAATCGCTGCGCATTCCCATGACTTCAGGGTACACGCATCGAATGGGTCGTAACGAGCGTGTTCAGCTGCAGTGCCGTCGAGACCGTCCCGGGGTGAGGATTCAAAGCGCTCCATAGAAATCGGGGCTTGGCTCGCATCGCTTGAGCTGGAAACAGGCGATCTGCTGCGTAAGAAGGGATGTACAGCTCCGAGACGAGCGTGAACATGTCTGCTCAAGCACACCACATCGTCAGAACCGCGGTACAGTCTGTCTGAGCATAGTATGAGACGTACGTTAGGAGAGGATGGTTGACCACATTAGCCGAAAGAATGTTGTGCGGTCTCTTCAGCTTCTCCGCTACTAGAACATCAATAGCTTCTTCCGATACATAGACTACATCGTCATCTAGAGGCTACATGGTCAGCAATGTGTTTTGCTGCGTCAGGGGTCGATGTGACCGCCTTACCGATTTTGATATACAAAGTGTTCGGATCCAAATGTTCGTACTGCTGCGAATAGCTCTTGCTCTCCTGGATGTATTTTACGACATATTCGTCTGGGTTTCGCGCGACGATGGTGTCGAGGTATTCCAAATCTCGCGTCACGTTTGTCTGGGATACGAAATCGACGCGTTCGAGAATCCCTCCGTTCCGCCTCAGGTTACTCTATTGTGTAGATTTGTAGAGGTGTATGTCAGTTATAGAGGTCTCCCTACCTTTTAAATCGCATCTGCCGCACCTCGATATACGAGTTCAGGATAGAAACCGACTCTCTCCGCCCGTAGAAGATGAGTGCTACGACAGTGATGTTAGAGGTGGCCAATTGTTGTCGCAACTCGTGCCTCCAAAGGGTGGGTGTAGCGCTTTTCTGGAAGATACCCAGAGAACTGCTCGTCGCGATCCTTGCCAAGTGCCTGTCCTGCGATGCCCAGAAGAGGCTGATAAGGATGACCGCGCTGATGATCGCGAAACATATGCGACGACGCGTCAGGCTGCTGACATTACATCTCAGCGATACTCAGTGGAAGAGTGGAGATTTGGGCAGCAGTACCAAGCGAGTGCAGAGCCAGCTAGTAAACTGGGAGATATAGGCTGTTCGTTTTGCTTGATGAAGTCGTCCAACTGCAGATTACTGATGTCTTCGAAAGAGTCTTCTTGGTGCTCGCGAAGCGCAAGCTTTTCCGTTTGATAGGTCATGCTTGGACTTCGTAAGACGAAGTGACTACAATCGAGAGCGTAGTCACAGAGTGTAATGAAGGGTTATGGAAACGATACAGCGCAGAGAGAGAGGCTTCATCGCTCGCTCATGGACTTTCCAGCATGATACGCAGATTAGGCCGATTTGGTCAGGATAATAATACTGGCTGCGAAGTAGGTACTGCGGGCGTGACAGTCTGACAGATGAAGGCATGAGCATGGGCGAACCACAAAATATGTTGTTATTTGTGGTAAACACGCGCGGCGAGACGCGCAGAGTGCCTGACAGCTCGCATTCCTCGAGTAAGTATCGCAGCATCTCCTCCTGATCCAGATGTACGCTGTGTAGCATCCAGAACGTACGGCTTGTGGGAATGGTAAAACAGCTGCAAGGCAGTAGTCCTGTCGATGTCGGTAGGAAGAAAACCCGCGAAAGAGCTCGCAAAAGCAAAGTAATAGCATGAATTTGACAGATACACTCTACTCAGACGCAATACACCTACTTTGTAACATAGCGTCTGGAGCTATGATTTCAAGCGACTGAAAAGCGGAAGCCAGCCTTTCGCGCACGAACGTCTTAACAAAAGTGTGTACGACATTGAATTCTCGTGATCTATTACTATATCTAACGTGAGCCAGCTCGTAACGGCTCTTCCTGAACAGTGAAGTATCTCAGGGCGATTGTCACAGAGGTGTTCGCCAAGTATCGCTACCTGGCACGGGCTGATCGGCAAAGCACCCAGGTGCAGGATCGTCATCTGTGACCGCGGTGGGATAACATAGTATCGTACGACCTTCAATTGCTGATGGCCAACTTGTACTCACGCGCATGACGACGACGACTTCCTATGGCTCGAGCTACTTGCTCGGCAAGCCCATCAGGACGGCGTCCGCGCCTTATCGACGTAGAACGATAGTGGGGCCCGGGAGAGACCATTGAGCAGGCAATGCGAGCTTGCCATAGAGCACTCTGATCGTATAATAGCATTTTCCTGTATGCAGGGCGGGTCCGCCAAATGTTGTGCTTTGGAAAGAAGAAACTTAGTTGGTCAGAGGAGAATGTCATCGAAAGCTGCTGTAGGCATGAAGTCCATTTCTCAGTATTGAAGGGGATCTCGTGATGTAGACCCGAAGCGACGGCGAATGCACAGATTTCATTGCGCATTACATCTATGAGATCTCGACAGCGGCTCCAACAGCCTCGAAAGCTTTCTTGAGCTTCTCGATATCTTCCTTTGTGACATTCTCCTTAAGTGTCTGCGGCAGGTTTTCGACAAACTTCTTGCCCTGATCATGTGGATATTATCAGTCAGTGGAAGTACTTATATATATCAAGGAACACGACGCACCTCAACCAAGTTCATCGTTGGAATGAGGTTTTTGACCTCCTTGATTACCTTCGCTTTCTGGGCGGAGTCGATCTTAGTCAGGGTCGCCGTAAAGGTCGTCTTCTCTTTTGGCTTCTCAGGCTCTGCTTCGGCCGCTGCTGCTCCAGCTCCACCGGCTGCTCCTGCTGCAGGTGCCGCCGCGACAGGTGCCGCTACTGCGATATCTGCGATGTTCAAGCGAGTCTGTACAACATGGAGGAACGGACGATTAGCTCGTATGCTGCGTAGAGTCGCAGGAAGTATGCTTGCCTTCATAGCTGAAACCAACTCCGAAGCCTCGAGAAGTGTCAAGCCCGCTATTTGATCCACAATCTGGTTGATCTTGGGAGAAGTAGATGTAGAGGTAGATGGAGCAGGGGAGGAAGCTGAAGGAGCTGGCGTGGAAGTAGCTGGCGTAGCATAATTTCGGATCTGGCAGCTGTTCAAATCAAAGCCAAGCGGAGCCATGTAAGATCGTCGGTCTGCATTCTGTATCCTGTAGAACACACCCAATGCAGCTAGGCGTCCGCCGTTGCGTCGAGCTTGCTGCTGTCCAGCTTCTTGCGACTTTGGAAATTGCTGATCTTGCAGACTAGAAGCCAGATATCGATGAAGACAGCGTGAGACATGGCTTAAGCCGTGTTGTAAGCCCTGTATTCAGCAACTTACCATCTTTGTAAAGCAAATCTTGACTTTCTACAAGTCCGTGAGCAGTCAAGCGTTACCTCTGCTTTAGACCTTCTCTTGAGCTCTTTGCCTTGATTTACTGATTTCGCAACTTCGTTATAATGCATACATACATGTAAAACATCGAGATAAACAGTCTTCAAGGCCGGGTATCCTCTCTGTCCTGTCCTGAACTCCGACTATGCCTGGCCTAGGACCGCGAAGCCTTACCGTCGAAAATCTGGCAAACCATACGCGAATTAATCCACCAAGTCATAGCAGTACAGTACAGAAGTATCTAGCTGGGCTGCCAGCGGAGAATGCAGATTTCCAACCGGCTGTCGATGATGCACCGCATGACGGCCATAACGGACTCCAAGATGATCTTCTTCGAAGTGATTCTATATCAGATACCGGACAACAAGGGCAAACTGCTACAATGACGCGTTCGGGTTCCAAGTTGGTTAGGGGGATGCGCTCCAAGCGAGACTTCCAGTCGACCCTTCCGCCTCCTCCCAGATCCTCAGCATCAGACGCTATGGAACGCTCGCCAAGTCCTATTTTGCTGCCTCGCGCGCTCGCAAAACAGCCTACGAAGCCCGTAGCGGTGTCCACACCCCCTCGGCAGGTTGTCGCCGCAGCCTACGAGAGTCGCCAGCCCGAGGCACCTGGTCCACCAAAGGAGACACACCACGCGGCTGCAGTTACGATACGTAGCGAATCGAACCTACCCGCCGAAGCGAGAGTCGCAGAAGCAGCGCAAGCAGGACCTTCACGCCTGCGCGGGTCAGCAAGAAAGCAGCATGCCCATACTATACAGGAGGAAGCTGCTCCGCTTGACCCAGAAGAGAACGCTGGGTACGATGCACAAATTATCGAGAACCACGGTCGCAAGAAGAGTAGGTGGCTTATTCTTCGATCAATACCATGCTGATCGTAATACGAAGGACTGGAAGCACGGAAAGAGCGTCGGCGAGCGAAGGCGCTCTTTGTTAAGGATCGCACTGGCCCTTCTGCGCCTGTCAAGAAAGCAGTCGCTGCTGAAAGGAAGCGGAAGCACAGCAAAGCTGTCGAAGAGGACCAAGAAGGCAGACGGACTTCAAAGAGGAAACGCAAAGAAGCAGACGAATCTGAGCACCAGCAAGCTTCTGACGGTAGTCGCAGTGACCAAGGGCAGTGGGAGGATGGGCTCGACATCGTGGCGACAGCAGCCAAAAAGAAGGCCAAAAGAAGCAAGAGCCTTGGCAGGAGCATGCTTGCTGTACGGAAAGCCTCAGATCCCTCTGCTAAAATCGCGGAGAATCCCCTAGCCCGGACAAGCAACATAGGCGCGGTACCAAGGATAACGGTGGGCATACTGTTCAACGAAAAGCCAAGTAGCTGCTCATTTGGCCTTGATCGAATATACAGCTGAAAGCCAAGTCTGGAATCTACAATCAAGGTCAATCGTCTGGAAAGATTGAAGTCAACAAGACGAGGAAGACCAGCATATGTAAGAACAGATTCTCTCTCGTAATATACAAAGCGACTGATACCTTATCGGCCTCTTTCAACAAGTACCTGATCTCGCTTTCAATGAGCGGCCTTTCCTGGAACAAGCTCTACAGATCCATCCGCAACCCTCATCTGACACTGATAGCAATTCTTCATCGGACGTCGAACTTCTACCGCCCAGCCAATCCCGCAAGCGCTCCGTTGACATTATATACAGTTTACCGAAGAAGACAACAGCCGCTTCCACCAGACCTCTGACAGCTTCCGCAGATATGACTTACAGAGGCGATCAACAGCTACCTTTCCAGTCAGCAAAACTTCTGTCTGGCCGGCCAGTCTTCAAACGCAGCAAGCTGGATGATATAAAGCCCAGTAATGGGTCCGGAACAAACGTACAGCATGGACAAAGCATTTCAAGGGCTATTCAACCAGCGGAAGTACTCCTACGACTGCTGCAACCGAGCATGCAGATGAGAGAAGCTCTCAGATATCAGCAGCGTCCCGCAAACGACGGCAACAGATCCGTCAGCAAGATAAAATACAAGACCTTCCGCCTATACAAGTCAACAGCCCCGTCAAGCAGAAGCTGACACTGTCGGAGGAACTAGCCTTGTTTGACCTTCCCAATCAGTTCGGTACCGAGGATCACGGCCCAACGGCCCTGGTTGGGACTGCGACAGTCCGTCATCGTCCTACAGAACAGACGACACATACCTCGGACGATCGGAAGCTTCAAGCTGTTGCTGAGGTTATACAGCCTGGACAAAGCGGCTTTGATATACCTGACGAGATCGACAATATATCTTCACAAAGTCCAGACGAGGCATACGTTCCATTTCATGATACAGATAACGTCGATGTGCCAGTTGCCGATTGGCTCTTTTCGCCAACGCCCTCATCCTCATCGCAGCACGGCTTCGATGGCCAGGAGCTCCCTCACAGACACACAATCCCTGATGATCATCATGCGCCGAACTTCGAGACCGGCCTAGAAGGCTTCGAGGAATTTGACGAGATACCAGACGAAGATCTGGCAAGCGAAATTTACAGGAACATATGTGGGGATAGAGTTGTGGCGATTGGGTCGTCAGATCCTGATCTTGATAATGAGCTATACGACATCTGTCGGCATGACCCGCAGGGACATTGCTGCTCAAGCGATCTCGATGAACGGGCTATGGAATGTCACAACGATTTATACGAGCCAGCAAGCATGCTAGAGGATAAATATCAGGACGATCCTGACGATTGCATGGGCCCACCTCCTTTTCGTCCTCCTCCGTCGTCGAGTCCAAATCGGCACCGCCAGCGTGCACTCCTAAGCGCTTTCTCCCCGCCTCATCGCGCACACAATACACAAAATGTCACACAATCTTCACGAGCTATCGATCTGGACGATCCTGCACCCTTTCGTCAAGGTCGAGCAGCTCTGCTCGCCCATGGAGCTGCGGCTGTAGGCATCGCTTACGATCAACCTTCCTCGTCCACTGGGCAACAGCAGAGATTTTGGAAGCCTCACATCCATTAGACCTACCAGTGTAGCCCTCCTTCGCTGTCTCACCTCAACACGTGCTTTCTATGCCTGCACTAGCATTATCGTCATTCGCATGCCCTTGTTCTCAGTATTACGCATATGTACCCTGCTTCCCTTTGCAATGTAGCCATCGCTTACTGCTCACTCGCTTACGGCTGGATGCCTTCCCGGCCCGGTAACTTTTACTGGCACCCTTTGTCGTTGTGCCCAAAGAAGCGGTGTACAAGGAGGTACCGACAAGCTAAGTTTTCCTCTCATCTTCAGCTTCAGCTTCACATCAAAGAAGCACAAGACTTAATAAGGCCTGCCAACGATCAAGCGGCCTTCCAGCAAACTTCGGTCCAGAGAAACAAGATGGACGTGTAAGCACTACCGTCTCAGAGCGGGCGAATTTGGCTGATCTCAGCTTCCGTTGCAGTAATAATTACGTCTATCAGACAGCTGCACTACGAAGCGGCATGTACGGCGGACTTGGAAGTGGCTATGGGATGGGCATCTCACCCTACGGAACGATGGGTTTGGGAATGAACACCATGGGAATGGGAATGTACGGTCGTTCCCCTATGATGGGAGGGATGATGTCGCCGTACGGGGGTGCATATGGCTCTCCTTACGGCATGATGGGCAGAGGAGCCATGATGGGTGGAGCTATGCTTGGTGGAGGAATGCTCGGAGGTATGGGAGCTATGGGACATGCTTCTGACCCGTATACGTCAGCTTATTTTCGAGGAGGATCTGCAGTGATGCCGATGATGATGTGAGGAGCCGGGGGTAGACCTGGTGGCGCTTGGTAGGATTGAACACGAAGGACAGTCATCTGATATTAGTGAAGAAATCAAGCCTGTAACGTTAGCTCATAGCAAGAAGTGCATTTCTCGTACTCGTAAACAATTTTCGTCTGCATTTAAGCCTCCAGCACAACATCGGCAATTCACATGGATCGTTGAGTTTGTTAGTTGAACGTCCTGTAATACGATAAGGCTACAGGTGAGGCTTGATACCGGCAGTCTTGAAGAGCTCGGAGCGCTTCTTCTCCTGTGTGTCCAGGATCTTTCTCAACTCAGGAGCTCGCTTCAATTCACTATCACGTCTCTCATCAGCCCATATGCACAATAAGCGTCTGACCAAGAATACTTACTTTTTGCCGATCTGTTGAATGTGAACCTCGTCTGGACCATCGGCATATCGAAGTGTACGGATGCCAGACCAGAAGCCTGCGAGAGGAGTATCTTGACAGATACCTTCTGCTCCATGCATCTGCATGGCTTGGTCGATAACCCGAAGAGCCATTGCTGGTACGACAGCCTGCGAAAAGAGACTAGTTCAGAAAAGCGCTCTCACACATGGATCGAAGGATGGCACCTTGGCAATGCCGATCTCTCTGAGTGCACCCTTTGCACGAACAGAGTCGATCTACCAGACCGGATATCAGATTCTGCCCTATGTAGCCAGATGACAAAGCTTACCTGAATAGCAGCCACGAGTACAAGCAGACGAGCCTGGTCCAACTCCATTCTTGACAGAGCGACACGCTCAACAATCACTCCGTGCTCGTATAGATGCTTGCCGAAGGTCTTGCGGCGAGTATCGGTAACTCGCGTGATCATGAGATCCAGAGATCGCTGGGCAACACCAATGGTTCGCATGCTGGAATCGACAATGTCAGTATGGTACACTGACAAATCATGTATATCAGGCTTACCAGTGGTGGATACGGCCAGGGCCTAGATGTTATGTGCAAAGGTTAGTGAGATTAGAAAGTCAAATAGCCAGAGGACTGACCCAATCGACCCTGGATAACCTCGAATCCTCTTCCCCATCCTGCAATCAAGTTGCTCTCGGGGATTCGTACATTCTCGTACAGAACCTCCATGTGTCTATACGATATCTGTCAGCCCACTGCTGTAATTTGGAGGAAGAATTGATATCTCACCCTTCCGGAGCATCATCCTGACCCATGATGTGGCATGGGCGAACGATCTTGACACCGGGGGTATCGACAGGCACAATCACGATGGATTGGCGCTGGTAGACATTCGAGTTTTCTGGGTCACTATTAATGCAAAATGTCAGGACGCAGTTCGATTGAGTAAAAATGGATGTTTCCTACGTACCTTTGACCCATGACGAGGTGCACTCTGCATCTGGGATCGCCTGCACCTGAGATCCACCACTTCAAACCATTGACTATGATCTCCTTCTTTGCTTTATCGTGCTTGATGGATAGTCGGATGTTGGTAGCATCGGATGAAGCTACACCTTTTTCAGTCATCGAGAATGAGGAGCGGATCTTGCCCTCGAGCAAGGGAGTAAGCCACTTCTTCTTCTGTTCGGGTGTGCCGTAGCGGGCAAAGACCTCTGCAAGAGAAACAAGATCAGTAAGATACTCCTATAAACCTTGGCGAGGCAGGCGCACCCATGTTGCCGGTGTCACTATGCCAAACGCGTCAGCTTTGTTTTGTAAAAGACATGTCAGGATTGCTTACGGAGCCGAGCAGTTACACGCTTCTGATGCGATCATGCATCTTCCCATGACTTCGGCCATCACGCTATACTCGAGATTCGTCAAGTCAATCCCGACGCTGTGTATGCGATGGTCAGTCTGGACTCGCAAACACTAGGAACAAGGTATGTGCGCACTCTGGGTAGTGTGCTTTAGAAAGGAAGAGATTCCATAGCCCAAGCTTCTTGGCTTTAGTCTTCAATTCCTCCATCATGGGAGGGACGACCTTCCATCTCTGAACGGGGTCTAGGGGGATTTGGGCATGATAGACGTTCTCGGCAGGAATACATTCGTTCTGTACAAAGTCTACGAGGGTCGCAAGCTTCTTCTTTGCATCTTCGGAGAACCTGAGGGTAGTTTGATAGCCGGTCCAAGAAACATCAGACATCGCGCGTTCGCTTTAACAAGGGCACACCCAGCATACCGTGGTTCAATAAGAGCCCAAGTTCTGTATGAATCGGTCAGCGAACACCATCTTCGAAAATATAGGTTAAGTCCGCCTACGAAGCAGGCATGAGAGCAGTGACAGGATGGCCATTCTGGACAGCTGGAGGACCGCTGGGTACAGGATTTCCGACGTTAGACATGGCGATTGGTTGGATTTTATATGTAGTCCTTGAAGAGTTGATGTAAAGCAGAGCCTAAGGTCCGAGGTTCTTTCAAGCAAGAGTCTTAGAGAGCACCGGCTTTTGTCTAGCCGACATCGTGGCGGCATAGAAAATATCGACATACGACTCAGGCGACATGCTAAACGATGAGCACTCAAGTACAACTCACAAGAGAAACGTTTGAAGCAGCTGCGACCGAGTGGGGTACTGCCGGAATTCAGGCACAAGGGTGGGCCTGCAGACGCGAGGTGAGTGCGAAATATTGTGCCGCAAGTATGCAGTGCTGATCCAACGATGCAGAAGTATACCGGACACGTCTATCTGGAACGCCTAGGCAACGCAGTCAAGATTCGCCCATCCTGTCAAATTGCAAAACCTGCAAACTGGAGTGAAGACGAGATCACCGAAGAACTGGACGAGGCATCTTTACCTACTCGTGTTTCATCCATTGACCCGCCGACTGGATCGGCAGACCTCTATGTGTCATGGTCGCCTGTGTATCAGGTTCCTACGATTTACTTCCGCGTCCGCGATGCAGGTTAGTACCTCTTGTTATGTTATACTAGCATTGCTGATTACAGTATTGCTCTTGATAGCTGGCTCTGCCCTGAATCTGGACCAGATCCTGACTTCATCTCTGTTCCACACATCAGCAAGCGACTTCTTCGCACAAAGCATGTCCATCGCTCCCGCTCAGGAAGATAGAGATACTAGCAATATTCACGCCCACTTCCCTGCTATCTCCCAGGGCGAACATCCTTCGACTGGTGTACCCTGCTTCTTCCTCCATCCATGCGAGACTTCGGCCGCATTGTCAGATATCCTGGCAGGCAATCAGTCATCGTTGACACCTCTGGATATCTTGAAGTGCTGGTTCATGATCGTGGGTAGTGTACTGGATCTCCGGTAGCGCAGTACTTCACACTGGAAAACAGGCTGATCTGTGGAGAAGCCAGTCTATCGGGAGTGCCTTCTGAACATGTCCTTAAACACATAGAAAAAGGTCTACTGCGCTTTGAAGCGAAGCTGGCCGGCGTTCTAGCCGGCTAAGCCCTAGCTCGCCAACGCACAGAAAGCAGTAGCATAGCACAGCTGGATACATCAGCACTTGTGGATATCATCTCTGATTGAGTAGATAACGAGCAGAGAACCTAGGTACAAGGGTAACAAATCGTCATGACAAGCTGGAAGAGCAGTCTGGAAGGCAGGGGAATATCAATTGGGCGGTATAAGCCTATTAGAGATTGCTGTTGCAATTACGTTGGAGATTAATAAAGCTTTGAGCGATGCTAGTGTATCCTAGGCTATTACAGCATGTTGTGAAACTTGACACGCTGCTTTACTTCATCCGCTTCTTTGCCGCGCCGTGACGTTTCTCATGTAGCTCCTCCAGCGTAGCCAGCATTTTCGAGCTAGCTTCCTTCACCAGTTCATCGATATCGGCATGACTGCTGGTTTTGCCTTGTGTCGTGATAGGCGGTAAGACCCTGATTGTCAATTCACCTTTCTCGAATCTCTTCCCTCTTCCATCATATAAATGATGATAGTTCTCCATGACTATAGGCACTATATCAAACTGCCCTTGAACAGCGAGATGGAAAGCTCCTTTCTTGAAAGGAAGCATGGCAGGCTCAGCACGATTTGTACGTGTTCCTTCTGCGAAGATGAAGATGTTCATCCTATTCGATTTCATGAATTGCGCAGCGCGTGAGAAGGTCGCGAGGGCGTCCGTCCTGTTTTTCCGATCTACGAAGACGGCGTTCGAAAGTAGCATGCTGGAATTAAACCGTGACTAAGCGCATTGTAGAAACAAAGAGGGTACATAGTCACTCACAATTGCCCAAGGAAAGGTGACCATTTCAACTCGCGTTTCGCCATGACCGACGTCCGTTTGGGGAAGATGCGGCCGAGGTATAATATGTCAATCATGCTGAAAATCACGGTCAGACATGTAGCACTGATTCGAACAGGAGTAAACATACGATTGATGATTGCCGATGAGGACGACTGGTCTATCTGTCTTTAGGTATTCCTCCCCTTCGACCTTGAGCGTCCAGCCTACTATTGGACTTGCGAAATAGTAGAACGAGCGAGCTACATAGTGTTGTATCGATGAATTATTGCCAGTAAGGGACATTGCCAGCGATAGAAGCACGGCCCACACGCTAGTCAATCCCAGAGTGGTGCAGTACAGCGAGAAGCGGTAGTAGTATCGGAAAGTCGAGCTCATCCTGTTTAGCAACACGACGGGAAGAGCCAGAGGAAGTAAAGGAGTGATGAGGGCTGAGACGCTGGCTGCAAGCGACGATGCAGACGACGCAGAACCAGAGGAAGATGAAGCAGCAGACCCGGTAAGCAGACGATAGGGCATGTAGACCGTCAGAAACAGGAAGAGCGTCCACTGCCAGAGCATGGCCAGGTCAAAGCAACCGGTACAAAGGCAAAGAAAGCAGCCTGAAATTGTCACGTTTGCCTTGAAACTCGTAACAACAAGGGTTGGCTTTGCTTCCACCACTTACAAAGATGACTTAGGACAAGCACTACAATATACTGCTTCTCACAGCACGCAAGATCCAAGTTCCAACTCTGAGACAGCCGGTCATGTTCGGACTGCTCAAGAAACTGATAAAGCCAGCCGATGCAGCGCAGAAGAACTTACATGATAGGCCTACAAACACGAAGAAACGCAGCTATGATGCAGCGAACGAGTATGAGTATGACCAATCCGAACAAGACGAGCCGGCTTCGAACAAGGCTGCAAGCCCTCCGGTGAACGATGGTGATGCAGTGATGGCTGAAGAAGAGTCTTCAGAGTATGTTTATCTGAAGCTTTATTCGATTCCTCGTCTGAACCCTGTGCTTCTCGGTTCCAGCGACGAGCTTGACGTAAATACTCACCTGAAGCCGCTTCCCAGCGGTCTTGTGAATGTATCTGACGAGCAACGGTACGGTCACTCGCACATTTACATCTGTATGAGCTTGTACTGACCTTGCTGTACAAAGCCCGGCCAAAAGAGCGCGCTCGACATCTCTAAACAACGACATACCAGAAGCAGCTAAAGCGCGTCCTTCTGCGGTAGCCAAGTCATCAATGAGACCTACTGCTGTATCGCGAGGCGGGAGAAGTCCTCTTCCTCGTCAAGACGAGGAGGAAAGCGAGGATGAAGTAGTCATGGTTGTTGCAACCCGAGCCAGCAAGCCAGGACAGAGCGCATCGACGTCTTTATCCGTCTCTCAAGGACAACAAACCTCGCGTAAAGGCAAGGAAAGAGCCGTGTCGGTGGAGCTGGAGGAGGAGCCTGCCAGACCAGCTTCAGCTATGGCTAAGCGTACAGGTGGCAGAACTTCCACTTCCAATACAGCCGGTCTGAGTAGCACAATAAGCCACGGGAAGGCAGCGCTGTCACGGAGCATGGGCAGTAATGCTGCTCGTGCAGAGGCAGGAAGCCAGCAAAAGCTGTCTTCAACAAGAGCCAAGTCACTTTCGCCTATACTCGTCCAGGCTTCACTTCCATCACTTCCAACGCAGTCTCAACAGCTACAGCGTGAATCGCGACCCATACTGTCCAAACCTCCACCGACTACTGTCAGACCGGCCATGCAAACCGCAGCTCCAGTCGCATCTACCTCTAAGGTCCCAATGACCTCAGGAAATGCTCCCAAAACTACGTCACAAACATCGACTGCTACAAGCGGCGCTCCTTCCACATCTAGCAAAGCCGCTGCCCCGCCAAGTACCGCAGATTCACAGCAACCTTGGCCACCTGAAGCCAAGTATACGTCGTTACAACAACTCAACAACTATACCACGAAGCCGCCTTACTTCTGGTGGATACTAGGCAGAGCTGCAATTCTGGGTGCTCCGGGAAAGAAGGCTACTATGCAGGATCTAGCTAAGGCTATAGTAGCGAAGTATCCGTAAGTACAGCGAGTTCAAGAAGAAGTGTAGTGTGCCTACTGAGTGTTATGCATGGTGAACAGCTTTTACGTCGAGGCAAAGAACAGCGGAGCTCTAGCCAAATCCCTTAGGTAAGCACGACTATCGAGACCTTGCTGCTGAAGCTAGTTGTTGATGGTACGAAATACGCAGAGCTGCCTTACATGGCAAAGCATGCTTCGAAACGCATAAAACCGCAGATAAGAAGACTTGGTATACGGTCAACGAATCAATCAATCCTGCGATCAACAAAGTCAGTAATGCTACCGCTAGGAAGAGCGATGCTAGTACTCTGGCATCAACGAGTCTGCAGCCGTCCGCCTCAACGAGTCTAGCTCCGGCTGCATTGGTCGGAGGACAGGCTTCGGCATCGACATTGAAATTGACACCCGAAGAAGAGCTGGTCAACAGATTCGTCAAGAATCTTCTGGCGAATCCTCCGATACTTCCCCCACTACCTCCCTCCGAACATCAAGTCTTTGCAACTTCGCTTACCAGCCTGCCTTCAGCAGAAGAATTGTTCCAAACAAACTTGATGGCTATGCAAAAGACTGGCGCTACCAGCATCTCAGTAGCTGCTATGCAGAGAAGCAACAATCTCAGCGACATGGGCAAACTGCAGAAAGTGCCATTCCCTTTGTTTACACTAGCGAGAGCTGCTATTCTCGGATCTCCGCATCGTAAACTACGCTTAGAGCCCATCGCAAAAGCCATCCTGGAACGCTATCCGTTAGTTCAGTCACCACCACATAGATGAGACTGTTGACCTGATTTCCACCCGGCCATTCACAGTCAGCTATCAAATCCAGAGAAAGACGCTGCTTTTCGGCGTCAATTGACGTGAGTTCAGCCAGTCGATACTGTCCATTTGCCGACTTCTGAAGCTGACTGAGGTCTTTCCTCAAGGCAAACTCTCAACAAGCATAAGTGCTTCTATCGAGCTTCCGACAGCGGCGGCTTCTATCAGAGCTCCTGGATGGTAGACTTACAAGTCGATCCTCGCATCATACGCCATGAGCCTACGGCAAACATGAATCGAAAAGAGACTGCACAGCATCGAGAGGCATTTTCAAAGGCTTGTAGAGATCTGGCAGATGCCGATCTGACAGCTTTGGACACTCTCATCGAAGAGCTAGAATCGCATACGGCGTACTATGCCAGGAGCGACGAGAGGTATGTCCTGGCTGCTGCTGGTCCGCCGAAATGTGATAGTCTTGCTGAAACTTGGGGATACTCATAGGATCACGGCAAGGAAAGAGTCTTTGGCTCTCACCATGCTCGGCCCGCTACAAACTTTACCTAGACTTCCTACTCCGCCTCCTCCGCCTAAGGAACGCACGCCTTCCCCCGAACTTGCTGAAGAGCCACCTCGACCACGACCTAGTCCTTCCAAGTCTGCAAGCAGGCCTACAATACGTATGCCTTCGCCAGAGATCCCTATTCCGCCTCCGTCTCCCGCACGCAAGGCGCCGACTACGATGTCTATCAAAGGCAAATCTGCAGCTCTGGCAGCATCACAGATCCCACCTGCGCCTGTTCGCGCCGCTGGGACATCCTCGCCGGAACCATTGGCTTTCTCTGGCGCCTCTTCGCGCAGAACATCTTCCCTCGAGCGCACAGATAGCAGGGATAGTCGAGCTGCACCTCCATCATCTCGCACTGCTTCACAGAGCCAACCAGTCATCGTTTTATCCGGTGACAGCGACTCCGACGAAGATGAGGATACGACTATGCTGGCACCACATTCGCCTGTCAAGTTGCCGTATGTCTGCGGATATACAGACTATAAGACTGCACTCATGTGCGAGGAAAGCTTCGCCGATAACGATGAGCGTCTACGACATCTCAGGTATGAACATGGCCAGATCCAGGCTCAGTACCTCGTGCCGCGCATACCGAAGGCAGCGCTAGCAGCCGTACCCAAACAAACGCAGAAGAGGAAGAGGAAGCCTGCAGTCCGAAAGGCTCAGCCTGTCAAACAAATTGCAACGAAAATGGCTAGGAAACAGTCTGCAGCAGCTAAAACGCCCGCGCAGAGACAGCAGAGCTTGGAGGTGTAGCATAGATTTAGCGGCTTTTTCCATCACTACCAGCCTTTACCGTGATGTTGTGACTTACTCGCTCCTATGCAACTTTGGCCACATTCGCCCAGCTTCACGAGAAGACTAACTTACGTACTTTGGCTTGTTATTGCGAAACCGCCCAGACACGCACCGATTCATCGAGGATTGATACATCTGCTGCCTCTGTAGCCATCAAGAAGCCTCAGCAATCCTGCTTGCTCGACTCTCGTCCCCCGACCGCCCAAAGAGACGATAATCATGGCCGCGCTGGAAGTCGCAATTCCCAGACGAAGTTTCTACGCGTTCGTTGTGCTCTATCTTGTCATGCTGTAGCTTACTGCCAGCTAACCTACTTCGGAAAGCTCCTCTGCTGCTTCGACTTCTTCTTCCGCCAGTATCGAAGGCTTTTCGTCCAAAAGCAAGGCTTTCCAAGCTCAATCTGCGAAGCAACGAAGCAAGCAACGACAGCTATCAGACGACAGCGCGTGCGAAGACGCGTCTTCCGCCGAAAGCTCGACCGATGTTCAGACCAATATCTCGGAAAACAAAGAACCTCTTCAAGTCGTTGTTCGCAAGACCATCTTGGCCTTTGAAGGCGAGGCAAAGTCAGCTGAAGACATTGCGAAAGCTACACGAAGCTCATACGCGTAAGCTCAGATTTACCCGCCGCGAGATATGGGAAGTGGCATTGGGGCTGAAAGTGTTGTACAGCCGTCATCGAAGCGCGAATCTCGTTCGCTTGACAAACGATATCGAACGCGTGCTGTCGAGGCAGCCATGCTTCGTTAAGGACTTCCTTCCTGATGGGACAAGAGTCTGGACGGTCAACGACCAGGTCTCCTTCTTAACGCACAACGAATTGCAGGCCAAAGTAGCCCTGAAGCAGGTTATAGAGTTACGGAAGGTACTCACGAGCGATCAATCGGCCAAGAGTAAGCTAGGATTTGGTGTCGCTGGGAAGCATCTGGCTAACGGTTCAGCAGTCTTTGCAAAGGCAGCGTCTCGGACCACAGCGAAGAAATATGTACACAATAAGGAAGCGGAAGATGCTACTAGCTTGGACCAGCTGCTTGATTGGAGCAGAATATGGAAGCCGCATTTCGAATGGCGGATTTTGGTATCTTGCGCCATTCTTGGCTCTCCGCGACGTATGTTGCGCATCGAAGACATTGTCAAGGCAATAAACCGGAAGTATCCGTAGGTGCAACGCATTGGCATTCGAAGCGGCAGCGTGCTCACTGTACCTTGCAGGTATCGAAATGTCACTGCTGCGAACGTTCAGTGAGGAACACAATCACTATAGAAGCGGCTTTCGCTGAAGGGACATGCAGAAAGTGCCTCAACAAGCGACCCCGCTTTTATAGCCTCAAAGACAAGCAGGGTATTCTCTGGTGGCGAGTAGATACTGAAATTCCAGGCTCATATATGCATACGTGGAAAGAGAAGGGAAAGCTAGCCACTACATCAGAGAGCCAGCTGCGTGCCAGTAAGTCTGCCTATAAACCTGAGCCCCTGGTGGTCATTGACCCATAATTTGTAATAGATGCCAGCACGTACGGTCGAAGGCTACCAAGCATACCAACCACTTATGCTCTGCCATTGGAGCTGCTGGAGCAAGAATTGTCGGCACAGGCATCGTATTACGCCTGGAAGGAAGCGAGGTCGGTTGTGGACAATTTCCTCTGATCTCGCCTAACTTGGCTTTTACAGATGCGCAAACCGGGCTATCTACGTGGATCCACGATGTGCGCCCACGCGAGTCGAAACAATCAATCTAGAGAATGGCGATGATGCAGCGTCGGTCGATGCAGGTTCCGAGAGCGAGTCAGACAAGGCACGCATCGGGAACGGTCCAGAGGCTGAGGAAGCGAGCGAAGCAAACGCACCTTCATTGGCCTTCAGCTCCGATGAAGCCGATGCTTCGAGCTTGGGTTATGATTCTGAACAGAGCAACTCGACGACCTTGGGCAAGCGGATGAGACAAGATGACAAGGAGGGATCTGCGACAATCGGTTTTAGCCCCTATGCTGGGGTCAAGCGGCGGTTGAACTACATTAGATCCGCTCTGCACCGGATAACAGGTTGATATTCCGATCGCGGCTACCATCTTTGAGGATACATTACATTGGTCGAACGATATTATTCCTTGTTGTGCTATTACTGGCGATTCTCACCTGAGATTACGCTGTGCTACTCTACAATGGAGAAATAACAAAATATAGAAATTGAGGTTCTGCTATGCGAATACTGACTAATCATTATCGTTCCGTATGTGATGCAAGGCTGCAATTAAGTCACAGCATTGTAAAGATAGTACTACAGGAAATCAAGTCGACAAGCAAGGCGCGTCAACGCTTGAGGCGGGCCCAGCCGGTTCGCCTTTTGTCTGCTTCCTTAGCAGCCAAGGCTTCTGCTTCATCGCGTTTCTGGATCTCGTGCTCAAGGCCATTAGCGGTAGCAGCCATCGTGTCGCTAAAGAAAGGTGATTTTGGCGTAACTAGAGCTGCAGGTGACCGTTGCGGAAAGGCACTGCCGCGAGGAGTTGGAGCAGAAGGACTAGGTGAGGAGGACGTGATGTGTATGCTCTGGCCCCGGGACTGCATCGATTCCGCCAAGATAGGAGTCGTCCTCTGTAGCGGGGCCGGAATAGTATGTCTGCTGATGGTGTCGCTAGGCTGAGATGCACCTGACTTGCGTAGGTCATAGTTGGACGGGAGGTGAATATCGAGAATGTCGGATGACATGTCTGCCTCCGACACTAGCCCCGCCTTCAGGGGTGATGTGGAGGGTTGAGACGGGAAAGCATTGATTGCTACTGAAGATACAGTATGAGAACGCCGCTTAAATCGTGATGGACTCTCTGGAGAGCTGGAGATGCTCCCTGTCAAATGCGAAAAGGCACGTACAGCATCATTGCCTGGTGCGATTTGCGGAGCTCGGGTGACCTGCCCAGACGTCTTTTGAAACGTGCTACGGGAGATTGTGGTGCCTCTCGACCTAGACGCGTTGTATCGAAGGGTAGTATCCGCTCGCGCAACAAGTGTGCGGCCGTCTATAGCTTTGCCAGATGACTGCAATTGTCCAGTCCGTTCCACGGCACGTACTCGGCTGCGTATCTTGTTGTTGACCTCGAGGCAACGCTGCACCAATTCGTAATGAGGCTCTTTGTGATTTAGCTCATTGGGTAGCTCAGGTACAAGCCGTGAGATAGTCGATGCCATACATCCCAGCTCTCTCGGGACATCTAGGAACAGCGGTAAGCTAGCAACACCTTCCTGCAGGAGATCAGGCTGTAAATTGAGTCTCCAGCTCATCGGTGTTGCGTAGCCCTCGTATAGCGGAGATGTCCATTCAGCTCGTGCTGCGGTGGAAGTATGACTGATATTCGCTATGAAGTCCTGAAAGCCAGACAGATTGCCTTGCAAGAAAGGATTCATGACTGCCATCCAGGGTTCTTTGCCACCAAAGCTTGCCATGTTCGCCAGACCCTGCAGAGTTTTTGCTACGAGGGTGAGAGTCCGTTGCGTCTTCACATCGGGTGGCTGTGCGGGACACAGACCGAAGAGACGAGGATTAAGGATCGCAGGGACGAAGAAGCGGAGAAATACGAAGGCACTGATACTAGTGAATGGCATCTTCTGCCTTTCTGAGGTTGTGATGTGTGCAGCCTGTTCAGGTGAGCCGAAGTGTTTGTCGACAATATACTGAACGCCTCGGAACAGGTCTCGCAAGACGCTGACGGAAAGCATCAGAGCCTGAAAACCAATGCGGCGAGTAAGAACAGAGAGACTTACTTCGGACAATGGTTCCGAGCGTTGTAGATCGCAGACCAGACCGAGTTGGTAGTGGCTTCCAGCATAGCAACCTGGTCTTGTAAAAAGCCTGAATGACCTGACTCTTCGATCCTTGTCGGGTCTATCTCGACTGCAACGCCATCTCTGCATATCCTGCGCAGAACGTCCCCCACGGAAGCATCGAGCCAATCAGCCCCAACAAGCCGCATGTAATACTCGACAGTTTTTGTTAACAGGCTGTTACCGCGGAAGAGAGTACTGGCCGTCATCCCGCCATGCACGACTTCGTGCCTAGCCATTGCAGTTAAGCGCTCCAGGATCCGCTGTCGTCCCATGTCAATTCTGCAAATATGCGGAACTATATCGTCGATGTCTATGCTCGACTCAGTGAGGAGAGAGTACAAGACCCCGCAGTCCTCGTCTTCGACCAGTATCTGGAGATTATGTTTAATAGCCGAATATACAATCACTGAAAGCTGATATGGAACTCACGAGTTCCAGGGGCTCGTAAATTTTGGCGGCGAAAGTAGTGTCCTCTCGAACTCGTATTTTGAGGTTGAGTTCGGCGTGTATATCGGCTGGAAAGGCTGTTTGCGCTCCGGGTATCGAGATGGGAAACCATTCTTCCACGTATACGTCGCGCTTGAAGCTAGGTAAAGGGATTTCGACTTTACCAACCAGCGATAACGACCCATCTCGGATAGTGCAGATGTGAATGAAAAGGGAATGGCGGTATTTGCCCAGATTGCTGCGAAGGTGGCATTTCAGAAACTAATCGAAAGACCAAACATCCAGACCGGCTGTTACCTGAGTTGAAAGATCTCCTGCCAAAAGACCGAGTTGTCTTCCTTTCTGGTTGAAGTACGGGCAAGGATGTCGCCTTCGCACCATATTTCGCAGTAGAGGAGCCGGCCGTCAGACGCCTCTTTCGCCCTCTCCTCACGGCCCTTATGTCCATCGTGCTTGATAGTTCTCCTTTGTGGAGCAGCTTGTGGGGAAACAGAGTGCGTGACAGAGGCCGTGCCGCCAGAGAGCGACCGAAGGGACGAAGAAGCGGCGATGTGACCTTCAGCAGAACCAGCCATCAGGCTGTCCTCACTCGACTCGATGGAAGCAGCGGATCCTGAAGCGATACTTGCACTTCGACGCATCTCATGCTGCAGCGATGGCATAGGGGAGAAATCGACAATTGGAGACGGTATGTTCGGAAGTGGAGCATAGGTTGCTGGCGGAGAGAATGAGCGCTCCTTGCTTTGTGTAAAGAAGCGAGCCTCATTGATCTGCAAAGTGATGTTCCGATAGACGCGAAAATGACTCTGTGCCCGCTGATCAGAGGAGCTGGAATCCCGATTAGGTGCTCTTCTCCAACGTGGTGATTGCTGTCGAGAGGAAACCGCTACTTCTTCACTATTGGTGTCCTCACCCTCAGAAGAAGAAGCTTCTGGCAGACTCGGTGGCCGCTGAGCCATGTTCTCTAGCAGCGCTGGATAGATTTCTGGTCTGGCGTGGATGTGCATAGCGCATAACCCTACGAGCACAATAGGCTTTCAGTATGATGCTTCCGTCTTGAGAACTCGCTCTGCTCACAAGTGTGAAGGTATACCCAAGTCTGGAAGGCCAAATGAATGGTATGGTAGGAGTTACTGTCTAGGACCGTAGTCTTGTGCGACTGGCCACGCTTTCCGTTATCTGGGAGCGAGTTCTGCATTGAAGCGAAAGATCCGAATTCGGGTGCTGAAGGTGAGGTAGGGAAGTGTGTTCGTGAAGATTGCATGCCCTGGGAGCTCCCTATCGTGGCAGCGCCCTTGGCGTATATAGCTAAACAGCGTTGACGACCGAGCAAAGATTGATCTATCTGCCGGATATCGGTCCGCTGCAAGGAGGTAAGAGGTACCGAAAGCAAAACGCTCCGCTGTAATTGGAGACAAGGTTCAAGATCAGGCAGAAGCATTAGCGTCAAAGGACTCACGTCATTGTAGTCGTGGAGGGAGAAGGCTCCGGAAGGCTTGAGAACAGCATAACACCTCTGCCATCTGCCCAACGGCAATAGGTTTGTAGCTAGCAAAAAGCGATGCGATTTCAGCTGGGAACGGGTGGCCGACTATCCCAAGTAGAGCCTACCTGATTTTACATGTTTGCCCTTGTCCTTCGATGAAGTGTCCTGATCCGCCGGTACTAGGCCCGCCCCGATCAGTTGCGTGCTGTCTCTGCGTGACGATTTCTTCTTTCCAGGAACGTTATTGAGAAATACTCTGCTCAGAGCTTTGACATGTCCTTGGCTTGTCTTTCCATTTGTCGTACTACTGGATTGTTCATCGGGAATCCAAAGCAGTACCACTTGCTGCATATCTCGGAGTGCAGGCGGGCTTGAAGATTGCACGGTACCGCCTACTGACGTAAATGGTCCACTGCTTGTAGACAGTCTGGTATCGTGCGATTGCGATCTTGCAAAGGGCGGAGGAACTGCCAAAGAATTGCGCGTCCGAGCTGGAGTAGATCCAAATATTGGAGGTGTCTGATCGCCCGACACCTGAAAATGCCCCAGAGAGGATAGACTTGCTCGACGAGACTCTGTGGGGGATGGGTAGCTTGGTTCATCCGAGTAGACATCGGGCATTGATGACAGAAGGTCGAGGTCCTCGTCCAAGGGTAGTGAAGATGCTGAACGTGTCGAAATGATACGCGGCCTCGGACGCAGAAGCGCCGCTCGATCATCTCTGGCTTGCAATTTTGCCTTTCTCACGGGTATTTGACTAGTGTAGGACTGCGAGCCTGAAGCGATCTGGCTTGACGATGGAGCAAAAGCATTGAGACTTGCTTTCGGGCTGGTACTCGTTACTCTGCCCAGCATCTGAAAGCTTCTCGAAGAGGAAGCTGCACTGTCCAGCGAATCGCGAGGGTGTACCGCCCGACTCCTGGTTGAGCTCCCAATAGAGTTGAAAGACTCTTTGCTACCTTTTCTTAGTCTCGTCTGGATGGGCTGCGAGTCCAGCTCTGCTATAATCTGCGCTGCCGTGAGCCTCTCCCGAAGTCTACCGGAGGACTCGTCTGGGAAGAGCGAGTCGTCATCGTCGTCTTCAAGCTCTGCATCTCGTTCGATAGCTTGTGGGTACCGTCGTCTATCGCTATATGGCGATGCGAACGGGCTGCGAGGCTGGAGTCGCCCAGGTCGATTTACTGAAGACCGACCAGATTGCAGTGAGCTAGTAGAATGAGAGGATGCTATTGTAGCAGTAGGATCGAATGTCGACACCGGCGAAGACATCTTCAGCGGATCGCGATTCTCGTGATCGTCCGTTGTATCGTTGGCCAAGCTATGTCCTGCCTTGTCCTTCCCGCACTGCCAGGACCCTTCTTCAAGTGGTGTATCTTTTGCAACGTCGTCCTCCTCCGCTTCCTGCAAAGTCGACGGCCCAGACGGGTATTGGAGGCTGAGGTCACGCGGGAAAGGCACAGACTTTCGCTTGAACCTCTTGGATGTACTAAGATTCGCTGAGTGATACGAATCGCTGAAGCTACGAGCCGTAGTAACGATCGAAGAGCTTCGTCTGGCAGCCTTTTTTGCGTCGTCGGCGACTTGATCATCTGGCGTAGCGACTTGCACTTCTGGCTGCGAGATACTCCGCTGTCTCTGGAGTGAACTGTTCCCTGCGCTACCGATTCCCAGCTGGTTGGTCGTAAATGACAAATGATCGCCTTCAAGTCCGGGTGCACCTGGGCTGATAGCAATCCCTCCTAGCGGTTGATTGGTGTGATAAGGCCGTCCAGATAAGTCGAAGGTAGGAGAGCGAAGCGAAGTGAGGGCGGATTTAGCAGGTAAAGCGCGGTCCCTGTTTAGCCTAGCTAGCCAGCTCTCGAGTTCGTCGACTTCGTGCTGAGTGTAAGTGCTTGCAGAACTTGCAGGCCTATCAGTGTATGACTTGCTACCCTTGGTTGTGCTGCGACCGCGATTCTTGTAGGCCAAGCTGCCGAGCAAGGTCATTGTGTATCAATCAGCCTGAGGTTTCCATTGAATCGACCAAAGACAATCTTGAGCGTTTGATGTCGACAGCAGATGGACAGGAATCAAGCTTTTGGACAGCTGGCTTCTCGCTGGTCCTCCTGCCTGGCTTTCCACTCTACGCGGCGCTTGTGCCCTTTAGGCCGAAAAGGCGACGCTTTTGTGACAGGGAAAGGGTGATTGTTTCGACAGAAAAGAAAGGAAACGAAGGAGATTGCGAGAAAGATCAAGCAAGATATCTTGACATCTTGACAGCTCACCTTCAGACCTGGGGAACACCGTCCTACACGACCACTTTACGCCCTCTTCGCGAACTGAATAGCCTTCAAGCGGGATCTGTACGCCTGCCTGCCAGACTGCGGGTGTTGTCCAGAAGAGAGGCGCTGAAGATGAGAGATCTCAAAATGGTTGCGCTTCTCCCACAAGAAAAGAACGAAAACGGCCTTTGCTCTGCCCTCAACGAACCCCTATCAGCCCAAACACGGAGGCTGCAGCGTGTGCAGAATGCGTACAAGCTGGCCTTTCTGATCTACGATGCACCAGATGAAGATTCTTACAGCCTGCGCTGTAGCACCGTCAATGCTCATCAACGAGCAGCGCTGTGGGCCAGTTTAAGCTGTTTTGCTTGCGAAATAGTATATCTGCTATAGCTATTCACGTATACGCAAGAAAGACAACAACCGCAAAAGCCTTGAATACTATCCAGACGACCTTCCTGACCGTGATTACCGACCGACCTTTTAGCTCGCACAACGGCAGGCCAAAGTATGCCACCTCCACGCTGGAATTACGGTACATGTGCCGAAATCAATCGACATCAATACCGCTTCCTCTCCGATATGAAGGTTCTTTTCGCGTGTCTTCTGACAGCTTCTCAGGGTCCAACTGTGACTGGTATGACAAA
The DNA here is from genome assembly GCA_001972285.1 of Erythrobasidium hasegawianum. Lineage (NCBI taxonomy): Eukaryota > Fungi > Basidiomycota > Cystobasidiomycetes > Erythrobasidiales > Erythrobasidiaceae > Erythrobasidium > Erythrobasidium hasegawianum. Next base: position 1,247,695 of record BCII01000006.1, on the reverse strand, counting down.
TGGTGTCGATGGGTCTCCATGTGCGTCACTCTACTGAGAGAAGTGCAATTTGAGTGATCAGCCATCTAGTGGTACTCATACTGATGCTCCTGGTAGATGTACCTTTTTTGGGTCGAGGTGGCTGACGCTCACCTAGGAACCTCACTGCGCCTTGCCCTGCTGTGTTGAGCGCTTCTGCTGCTCCTCCAACATGTCAAACGCACCTATTGTATCGAAAGACGCTTGGACAGCAGATCGCAAGTACTCGACAGGCCAACTTTTGGGATATGCAGGGGCGCGACGTCGAAGTTCTCGTCTGCGTCAACTGAACTCAGAAAATCGCCTAAGGGGTGCGCTACTACTCTCTGGACTGTTCTGGTACACCCTCTTTGCTTGGTATCTACCTTCCTCGGGAACTTCGACTCCGCTCAGACAAGCCTATTCACGTTATACTGCTTTCGTCTCTCGACTAGCTGGTGAAGACTCCAGCCTAGCGATCCTTGGAGTCGACGATGCTGTCGTATTGGTGTCCGCAAAGCAACCTGGCGGTTACACCTCTGTAAAGCTGCCAGCACCATTCGATGCGGAGCTGCTGCACGTAGTGACCTCAATACACCCTAGGAAGAGGATCAACGCTACACAAGATTATCAAGCTACATCACTGCTCCACCTGAAAGCGGGCGAGCCAACCGATCTGACCTTCTTCTGCAATTTTGGCAACGTTCGATATCCGGCGGAAATAACTGCGCTTCAGCAATTTCCTCTCGTGGCAGCCTCGACTTTGACTGTTGAGTGTGCACTCCCGCCATGGTTTCGATCTCTTCAACCTGGAGTATCGCTTGAAGCGCGCCGAGAGCTTTTGCAGAAGTTGATCCGCGGATCGTATGCCTTCACGCTGGAATGGCAGTCAAGGTCCTCGCCTTCTGTTGAAAGCAGGTTCCCTATACGATCGTGGACAACCCCGAAGACCGAAGGCACTGTGTCAGCTTGCACCGTCCCAATATCCCTGAACGATTCTCTGACCGCGGCGGATCTCATCGAATGGCGTGTGCACCATCTTCTTCAAGGCGTTGAGACTGTCCACTGGTACTCTCGTGATGCACGTTTGGAAAGGTGGATCAAGATTCTAAGCGGACACTTGGGCGTACAAGACAGCTTCAATTACGCGCCGGACATAGCTGCATCCGATAGCAATCATCACTCAGCTGCAAACGATGACCTATGGTATCAAGACTGCCTTCTCCGTCGCTCTTTCCACGATGATTGGCTCGTCCGGCTATCAGTCAAACAATACCTGCAAAACGAAGGCACCAGTAGCATCGAAAATCATCTCGAAAAGCAAGCAGCAGATATAGCTAGCTTCGAAGTGCCAAGGGTGTATGTGGGCGGTGATCGCTCCGAAGCAGCACCTCGCCTGGATGGTTATCCCAGCTTCCCGAGGATTGCTTTATCTGCTCGCATTACCGACAATGACAGTGGACCCTTAGTCTTCCGCGTCAGAGGAACCGTAAGCTTCGCCGCGTCTGGAGGTGCACAACTAGTTGAAGGCTTCAAGCGGCTAGATCATAGAGAAGTCCATGGCGAGATTATTGGCAGCATGAAGGTGTTGGAATCTGGGAAGATCTTGGACGAGAAAGATTATGACAAAGCAGAAAGCTTTTCACGGAAGGCCATCGATCTCTGGCAAGAGGAGGCAAAATACCTGAAAGCGTTGCGCAAGCTCTTAGAACTCCCATTAGCGTAGAGCCGTCCACCATGTGAGTCGTATTGAACGGCACTCCAGACCATAGTCATGACCTTGCCTTCTTCGTAGGTTTGCCAGCAACTATGCAAGGCTGCTTCATGATCGATACGGCCATACTGCACACCGATCTATGCTGTACTGAATTTCGAGCTCTAGAAGCGAGACATCGATACAACAACATACTCGAAGTCGATCAACGTCGCAGCCTAGTCCACATTCATGCTGGACGTACTATCTATGCCGAGCGGTGCCACCCACAGGCCCATCACAGCACTCCGTGCGGCTCTCTCCCAGACACTCTTGGCGATATCGAATCCGCCTGCAAGCTTCTTCGTATCACTTAGGAGGTCCTCGCTAGCCTGATCCCTGTAGCCGATCGAAGTAGCGCGAATCTTGAAGAGGTCGCGATAGTCATACCAGTTCTGATCGTAGTCAGAGATTGGATCTTCAGGCGCAAGTGCATCCTGCTTGTCTGCTTCGGAAAAGCTACTCTTGTTGAATTGTAAATACTTGCTGAGTAGACTTGGACGACCGGTTTCGGTATTTGGAGGGAAGTTATTAGATGCCATTCTGGCACTACTGCGCTTGAGAGCCACAGCTTTCTGTTTCTTGATGATCTTGTCCGCGGAACCTTCGCCTGCTTCAAGTGCCTTGATCAACTCTTTCTCGTCTTTCTCTTTCTCTATCCTGTCCAGCTCATCCTGCCGCGCGAACTCGGCGGCTCTCTCAGTTCGTAATTTTCGTTCCTCCTCGTCCTGCAGACGGATGAATTCGGCTCGCCTTTCCTCTTGACTGGCTTGAGTATCGATCTGCTCTGCATTCTCCCGTTGATACGCCAGGATGCGCCTGTCTGTCTCTTCCAGATCGACAGCATTGATCAGATTGAAGGCTAGCGGGTCAGAGTCAGTTTGGAACTGTCACTGTGGGACCAAAAACTAGGCGCTTACTCAGATCCTCCACCTCTTCAAGGTAATTGTTATATGTAGTGAGATCGGGGAAGTCCTCCTGTGTCTTGTTAAAGCTGTAATGTCACGGGTAAATCAGGCAGGTAAGACATATGCAATGGAATGATCTACTAACATCTTGGCTATACGCCGGCGTATAATGACCTCCTTCTCGACGTTCAGATCTTCGTACGTTTGGGGTGTGAATTGCGTCTTTCTGATAATCTGCCCGCAGATAGGGCAAGGCCCTGGACCCAGTGTAAAGAGTCGGTCAATGCATGATTCGCACCTGGAGGAAGTGCAAGGCTCAGCGCGTTGACTAAGCACGCGTAGCCGTGTTTCTTACATTTTATGGTAGCATTTCGAGACCAGAAGGCGAAGCGCAGGGTTGAGAAAGCGATCAGACGCGCATGCTGGACACTTGTCGTCTGGACTCTGGTTGGCCAGATGCATCAGCGTTAGTAATGAGACTGGAATGACCTGCCTGATCTTCTGTCACTCACGGAGAACTCGACCATCTTGCGCTCCTTGTCCAATAGATTCTGCTTGCCTGTAGCAGGCATAGAAGGCGGTATGATTGCCAGACTGCTAGAAGCACCGGCGTTGTTGCCCTTCTTTGCGGCCGCATTGCCTGTGCCCGTTGGAGTCGACGAACGCGAGCCATTGATAGGTCCGATACGTGATGTAGACGCTGACTTGAGAGAAGCGCCAGGCTTCTTGAGGGTGGACATGATGGAGAAGGTCCAGCTTGGATGACTTGGCGGGTTCTCGTTCTGACGACTGGGAGACTCGTCTTTGCTCAAGGACGCCGATATCAACGTCTGCACCTCAGCTGTCAAATGACTGTTATCTGACGATGATAGATGGCCTTATGAAGGTGCAGACATGCTGACTGATGTGGTCCGAAAGCAACCTCCTGGAACTGAGTTCTTTGATAGTCTTCGAACGAAACACCTGCCAGCCTATGATGCTTTCCTTCATACTATGCCCCTCCTCTACACGCTCGTGCTCGCCAGATGGATCCGAAGGCTTCTTTGGCCAGCCAGTCAAAGGATATCAAGCATTCGCGTGCGCTCCGCATTCAACACGACAATGAGTAGGGAAATAACCAAATGCATTGGAGAATGTACATTCTTCGTTTCTATATGAAGTTTAGCGCCAGTAATGCTGGTGTCGGCTCGAAGACAGGTGCAGGCAGCGGGCCAGCAGTTCTGGACTTACCTACTCACACTAGAATGGCTGTCCTTCCCCACTCTACTCATCAGCAGTCTCTATGCTGTTCTCTTCTATGGGGCATGCTGTTGCGGCAACTTCCTGGGCACATACGCGCGTACGCCAGAAATCGCCAGCGTCTCCGCGGATAGGAAGGTCTTCCAGGGCTCCTTTACGCCAAGGGAGCTTCGGAACTATGCCTTCGTGCTGCTATGGGCATGTATAGCAACTCTGCTCTGGTCTCTCTGGTCGTTGGTCGTCTCTGCCGGTCAGCAGCAGGAAACGCCCACAACTTCGGTTTCTCCGAAGCTACCTCGATACACACCTGTTGTCCACAGTTCCACAACGCAAGAATTCGTGGTGCAGCCTTCCAGACTATCTTTGGACAGGACTGTGTCAAGAATCCGGCAAGCGCTAGTACTACTGGCGTTCGCGATAGCCTTCGTCAAGAAGCAACATGTTGGAACAACTCTTATCTATCACCCGGTTGACTCTCCCGCACTCGGAGCTTTGTCTGATACTGCATACGACGACTTTCGTGGCCTGCGAAGCTCAGATAAAACGATTCTGGATACTCTGCCATACCCGACACATCGACATGCCGAGCCGGTAGTGCCTTCCATAATACATTTCGTCTTCGGTATGTCTAAAGACTTCGGAGGCAAACCATTCGCGTTCGCACATTATCTGTCTATGTACTCAGGTGGGCCAAAGCGGCGGGAGTTACCGATTGTTACTGATTTTTTGGTTGGTCTCAGCTATGAAGGTGGCCAAACCTTCGAAGGTCTTCTTCTGGTATCATTACTTGCCAGAGAAGGTGGAGCACGGTCGATGGTGGTTCGAGCGCATCAAGCTAGAAGCAGCGAACCTGGGGGTGGAACGTAAGTCTAAGTATCGGCTGTATAGCTAGGCGCAGAGCTGACATCATATCTTAGTGGTTTTTATGAAAGCCCGGTCGTTTGACAGCATCTTCGGAAACCCTATCAGCAGGTTTGCGCACAAAGCGGATATCCTTCGCTTGGAAGCGCTGCTTCAACACGGAGGGATCTACCTGGATCTGGACGTCTATACCATACGATCGTATGAGCCATTCATGCATTTTGACACGGTGCTAGGTCTAGAGGGCGGAGTATCTCCCCTACCCCGTCAAGGCCTCTGCAATGGCTTAATGATTGCGGCAAAGAACTCCACCTTCATTCAGAAATGGTATGAAACTTACAGGGCCTTTGATGACAATGATTGGGCGGGCCTGTCCATCAGGATGCCCCTCAAGATCGCTCTTCGACACCCTGAACAAGTACTTGTGATGGATCCAATGGCCTTCTTCTATCCTATGTGGAACAAGGGAGGGCTTCAGATGGTCCATTCTAGGTCTGTCCGGTTCAAGCTTGCTTCTCCCCTTTTAAGTGAGCTGACATATTTCATGTTCCATAGATATGCTGAACTCTACGGAGAAGGTTGGGATTTCGATGAAAGTCGCCAATTTGCATATCATGCTTGGAGTTCCTTTGCAAGTCGGAAATGGTTAAAGAGGATCACGCCGGACAGGATATTCGAGGTTGAAACTAGTTTCAACATACTGATAAGGCGTTGGACAACGGATGAGCTGAGAAGAGACTGGAGGATGGCTATAAAAGAAGGACTTGTAACCAAATAGACCCTGCTGGATTTAAGGGACCGAAGTGCCACGAGACCGGGAACTGTATTCTGTACTAGATGTGAGGATCGAAAACGATCTTCACAATTCTGCCTTCGAGTTGCAAGCTGTCTCCGATGCCCCTGGCGAGACCGGCTCGCGCCCGAAGACAGGGGTGGTCTGCCAGCCTTTCAGTCTTGCATCTAAACGCCCGTCTAACTCAAACCTTTATCTCTACTTCCTACGCTCCTCTTATTCGCACCAAACCCGATCGCTAAGCAGAGAGCGATGCCCTCTGCGATCTTGCGAGAAGATGATGTACCGAGCTCATATCCATTCAAATTCGGGTACGTAGGGAAGCTCCCACACATGGTTATGCTGAACCTGCGTTTCAGACGCTTCCGCCTACTCAAGTGACTCGGTCAAGGCTGTATGTACGCATTTTGTCGCGCAGGACAGGTCTGTAGATTGATCGTTTGCGAAGGGGTGTTCAACGTGTTCTTGGCGGAGCTCGTAGATCCTACAGCTTCTCCGACAGAGCTTCCCAAAGTCTTCGCATTGAAAGTAGCGGTCGATAGAACGCATCGTTATGCTGGCCACCACACCATCGAGAAGATAGAGGCTACCTTTGAAAGCCAACATGCCATTGGTAGAGCAGCCAAGCAACCTCTTATAGCCACAATCCTAAGCGATGCCACGCCTAAAGAGCAGCGCAAGTATGAATTGATAAGTGAAGCCGGAATCATGTCTGTAGGAAAGCTTCAAGAGTTAGTATCGCTGAAACAGCGTCGAGCATCTCTCGATGAAGATATGGAAAAGCCACGTACATACGATGTGTACATCGATGCAGCATTCAACATCCGACGCCAGGTGCTGCCTCTCCCATTCGTACGATACCTAGCTGCGCAGCTACTCCTGGCTCTGGAGCATCTGCACAGCGAAAGTTTATGCTGGGGAGATCCGCAACATAGTAACGTTATCATTATGCCCGACTTTACGATGCGTCTTATCGACGTTCACGAAGCCGACGGAGTACTGGACCAGCAGAAAAGGGATATTGAGATGCTGGTTGGCCTTCTGTACAACCTGATCGTTGGTATATCGCTACACTCACACGCTACGAGAGCTGAAGTGGTTTTGTTTGGCTATAGACAGGAGATCCGGACTTCCTCTTCAAGGGGACACATTGGCTGTTGCAACGCTTTGAGGAGCATCGTACCTCAGCGCCTCTCTTTTTTGATATGCTAGAGCAGCTGTTGGCAGCCAAATCTGTGCGCGAGATCTACTCGGCCAGCTTCTGGTTGTCGAATGCAATCGGCCCTAATATCGATCTGGCCATCGTTCAGGAGGATAGCATCTTCTCCAGCCTAGTGAGACTGAAGCAAGCTGGTTGGAATAGCTTGGGAGACGATGTCACTAATCTCCTGAAGGTGCGCGGAGTTGATGGCTCATGAAAGGCTATTTATCGACGCTTGGAAGGAACTAGTGTATCCGCTAGAGTATCTGAGACAGATTTGTTTTTCTTGCGAAGCCAGCTGGGCTCAGGACCTTGGAACAGGCGGCCGACTAGTGCGTCGTTTTGGTGACTATGCGAATGCTGTTCCCGCCGGACGCCTGGCATAGAGTCGAGCATGACCCTGAATCTCGTAGCCGAGTGTTGATGTCCGGCCGCATAGAGTTCTACGGGCACAAGAAGTTTGCTACCATCGCGGCCCAGATCGTGCAAGTGAACCGCTTGCGCCTGTCACGCAGGAATCAGTTTGGTATGCTTAGCATGCGAAGTCTGTAACAAACCTCAATCTGGTCTAGGTAAATATCAGCGCCCAGGACATGTTGCTCCAGTTTTGCAGTATCGTCACTTTCGCGTATGGCGGCCGTAAGCAGTTCTCTGGGTGTCCAGGCTATATCAGTTCAGTTCTGAGATTGAGTTTGTGAGAGCGCGGTCTGACTTTGTGCGAAACAAGAAAAGCCGTCTTCTTCGCTGACCTTCGAGACGAGGTGTAATGCGAATAGCCCGACGATAGAGAGCTTTAATGACAGAGGGCATGATTGAGTCAGAACCGAAGGGGCATTCTCTTTCTTCCAGATGTTTAGCTCGTTGTATCGCGTCAGCACTAATTGCACGTCAACTTGCCTGAGCGTCACGGGCGACCTTTGAAATCTGGTTGATCTTCAGGAAATCAAGACATCAAGACATCAAGAAAAGGGCAAAGGTGCAGAGTAGTGGTGACATCAAGAGAATAAGTAGAAGGAATCAAGGCAGGCAGGCCTACGCTGTCTGGAGAAGAGAGAAAAGCCCGTAAGACAGGCCCAAGGGAATTTCTGCGCCAAAGAAAGTAGGGAATTCGGGTCAAATTAGAGTCATATACATGATGGATACACCTTCAACACCCTCATTAGCTGGTCCTGCTCGACGGACGCGACGGGGAGCTGCAGCGACGCCTGCTGGATCCGCAACAAACTTTGGACGTCCTGGCAGCGCGATCAATGCAGCAGACTCGCCCTACGCCCGCCAGGCGCCAGCAACAGTAGCTTCAAGCCGCCCTAATCTGCGTCGCGATGCCCCAAGCAATACTCTGGCAAAACTCGAAGGCGGCCGAGATGCAGAGACCCCGGCTGCAGCAGCTAACAAGAAAGACAGGCGCAGATCATTGATGGGCGGTGTTGGGCCGTCAGATACACCTAGTCTACTAGGCAGAGTCGTGCGGAAGAGTCTAGGCTGGCTCGTAGGGCGGCCAGTCCCAAATCTCGACGATGATGATGCAGAGAGTGAGAGTCGCGGAGACGAGGAGACAGGACAGGCGCAAGGAACAAGCTCGAAAGGGATAGACAGACCTGCTAGACCCGCTTCCCTGGCTTTTCCTCCTCCACCCTCCAAGCGGTCGTATGCTGCTTCACCTTCTGTAGCATCGAGCTCGTTTGCATTCAACAAGGATCAGGGCAATGATAGTCCGGAGATTGTGTCACCCAAGCGGATGCGCACATCGCATTCGACGCTCAACCTGCCGACAGCACCAAGCGTTCCATCCAATTTGGCGCGTGCTTCAGCTGGACCTTCCTACGCTACTTCAAGGCATCGTAGTCCTGCTCGTAATGTGTCTCCTTCCCGGCCAAACGGTTTTGGGACAGGCCTATCGCGATCCAAGACTTCCATCTTTGCGGGTCGGCCACCACCTTTATCGCTGTCAGGCAACCTTCCTACCTCTGCGTCAATGCGCGATGTGTCTCCAGGTGCAGACAGTCAAACAGCAATGGCTGCACCCGTATCCGCTCCCTCCTCTACTTTTGGCCTGCAATCTCAATCTCCTTTCCGGATAGGTCGTTCGCCTGGATTACCTGTGGATGCTTTGAATATATCGTCTGGCCTTGCCCGGTCGCCTTCAGTACCGCTAGAGCGATTGGCTATGCAACAGCAACAGGCGCGACTGGGAGATCGGCTGTATCCATACCAGCGCTCGCCCTCAGTAGCATCGCAGGGCAGCAGACCGGGCAACATACCCTTCTCCTTCTCCATGGCAAACGGTTTGTCTGGCAATAAGCGATCTCACGCAGCGATGTCAACCTCACCTCCCCAAATATCCCCGGCCAGATCGAACTTCTCCTTCTCGCGCTACAACATACCATCACCTTCGCATACGGACTTTTCTGGATCAGATGGATATCACAGAGCAAAGAGACAGAAGACATCGGTGGTTTGGGATCCGGCTAGAGGCTTTGTAGCTGGCGATGAGCATGGCAACCCTATCAAGGATGAGCCCACGCAGTCAGCACCGCCCAAGAATGAAGCAGAGCGCATCTTGGAACGACTTGAGAGCATTCGCCGGCCGCAGTTGGATATTCTTCGGAACAAGGTATGCTTGTTTTCGCTTCACATAAGGTGAAGAGGTCTCATCATCCGTATAACATCTTGCAGAGTCCGAAACGCATCAACGTACCTCTGCCTGCTATTTCGACACCGGCAAACGACTCCATCTTTGCGACCCAGATTACAGCATCTCGCTCTGTACCTGCCTTGAGCAGTCATGCCATATCACCATATGCACGCCGTCAATTGGCTGTCGAAGAGCAGACCACCAGCCAGCGAGACAAACTGAGAAGCGAAGGCGGAATTGGCGAGCGCATGCGTTTGGCTGTGGTGGAACGGGAAAACCGGAGAAAACGCCAGGAGGCAGATGAGGACGAGATCGATAGGCTGATGAGTAGTACGGAGACTCAAGACAGAGCTAAGCAGCCAGATAACGGACGGGATCAGGAGGCAGACGATCAGGATGATGAGGCAGAGGAACATTTGTCGGACTTACCGCAGCCTCCTCGACGCAGAACAAGGCAGAGAACCCGTGAACTTAGTGTTATGAGCGATGCTTCCGACATGCAAGAAGATAGTCAGGCCTTTTCGCCTCGGCGATCTACGAGGCACAAAGGCAAAGGCAAGGCGCAAGAATCTGAGCCGGCTGATGTTCAGCCTTTAACTAAGCGGCGCTCGAATCAAACAAGGGCACCTAAGAGCGCGAAGGCCCCCGAGCCTGTGCAGACCAGCAAGAAAGCGAAAAAGGCCACAAATTTCGGTAAAGAAACGGACGTCGGAGAGGATGACTCTGCGACCGAAAGCGAGGATCAGCAGGGTGCGGAAGAAGGTGTCAAGACACGCTCAGGCAGAAGATTGCGTTCGCCTGGCCCAGCCTCGCCACCGCCTGCTAAGGCGTCCAGAAACAAGAAGGAAAAGCGGGCAACTTCACCCGCAACAGAAAAGACCACAGGACGGAGCGATCCACCTGCCAGTATTGATCAAGTCATGGCCTCCGGAAGCGGGCGATCCAAAGCCACAAAGGATAACTCTACTCAGACGAAGGAAGCCGGACAGACTTCTGAAAAAGCAGCGTCGCGGAAGAAACTTATGTCATTCGCAACGAGCGACAATGACGAAGACGAGGACGAGGACGAGGGACTCCCACCGCCGGATGAGCCAGCAGCTATCGATGAGGATGGACACGTCCCGCGACCCGAGAGGCTCGAGATGGCCAAGCTGAAGTTACCGAACTCTATCTTCACGAACCGCTTTAGCTTTGGCAAGACACCTCAGTCGCCAGTACTGGCAGCGCGTTCTCGCTCAGCCTCCGTGCTGGATGAGCAAGAACTACCGCCCGCTGTCACCTCTGCCACAGATAAGGGTGTCATTTCAGGCATTCAAGCGGCGACCAGCGAAAAGGCAGAGCCATCTGAAGCAGCTGCCAAGCCTATGTTCGCTTTCAATCCGCCATCGCTAGGTGCTTCGTCCACTGCTCCTCAGAGCACGTTGCCTACAGCATCCGCACCACCCGCCTTTTCCTTTAAGTCTACAGCTCAGGCCACAAGCAGCGACACAAGTGCGGTCACTAAGCCTGCATCTCTTTTCTCCTTCGCACCACCCGTCAATCCGTCACCACCATCAGTAGCGGGTACTACGGCACCTGCTTCGACTGACTCTACCAAGACGAACGAAGCTACTACTGTAGCAAACGCTGTTCCCGTCTTCTCTTTCGGCACCAAGCCATCCGAAGCGCAAAGTGTAGATGCAACATCTCAATTAACCTCTGCGACAGCCAACAAGGTACTATTTGTCTATCACGGAGGTATAGTTGTGTACTGATGCTTTGTGCTAGCCTAAATCCACGCCTTTCTCGTTCGGAGCCCCCAAACCTAGTACTGAACCTCCTTCCGTCAACGGTTCAGCGGCTTCCAGCAACCCATTTACCGCTTTTCCCTCCTCTGCCGGATCGAGCGCAGTCACAACTTCGTCCGATTCACAACCCAAAGCACCTACGTTCTCGTTCAACACTGGCGCACAGGGTGCAGCTGGCGGCGACAAGCCGGCGTCTGTCCCCTCCTTCTCGTTTGGAAAGCCTGCTAGCAGCACGGGAAGTGATACTACACAACCCGTCACCAAGTCAACTTTCTCTGGCTTCAGCTTTAAGCCTGCCACGAGCACAAGTGGGCCTGATACGCCAGCGAAATTGCCTCCAACAAACGACGCAGTGGCGACAAGTGGATCTATCGCGTCTCCAGAAGGCATGCAACAGAGTCCTCCGACCTCGAAACCCGCTACTACAAACGGGGGACCCTTCTCGCCTGTGATAGCTCCAGCTGCTTCAGTATTCTCTTTCGGCTCGTCAGCATCGACTGCACCTGCGGAGACAAGCAAACCAGCGTTTAATTTTGGTACGGCCCAAACCACGTCCAGTAGCCCACCAGCCTCTGCGTCTGCCGCCGCCCCTACATTCTCCTTCGGGGCGCCTAGTCCTGCAGCCACACCAGCTCCTACCTTCTCTTTCGGCAACACTGCTACCTCAGGACAACCATCTTCATCTGCTGGGGCCAGCACCGCTTTTGGGGGTAACACTGCTGGAGCGCCATCTAGTAATCCATTTGGCGCTGCAGCGACTCCTGCTTTTGGTGCATCATCCCAGAGCTCTGCACCTAAGCCTGCTTTCACCTTCGGAAGCGCGACACCATCGCCGTCTACCAACACCGCTTTCAACTTCGGAAACAATGCCAGCGCTGCAGCGTCCACACCCGCGTTCACTTTCGGTAGCGGGGCTGTACAATCGACTACACAAAGCCAGCCTGCCTTCAGCTTCGGCGCCAGCGTGAACACTGCTGCATCGACACCTTCCTTTAATTTTGGAGCAGCAACCCCGTCATCGGGAAGTTTCACGTTCAGTGCTGCTCCAGCATCTGGCTTTGGCGGTAACACCACACCTGGCGGTACCGGTATTCCGGGAGCGTCTCTTTTCAATGCAGGTATTGTAGGGGACGAACCAACGAGCCCGAACAAGGGACGGCGGCCTATCAAAGGCTTACGAGGGGCTCGCAAGCCGTAGATTCAGAAACAATGGATTGCGAATATAACCTTGATAAATAGGCTTGAATGTGTGAGGCGATGTTGTATCTCTGGCGAGTATCTCTGGCGAGCAAGTTTAGGGACGCTACTCGTGTCCGGTAAATTCAGTCACAAGCAATCCAAGAGCTGTAGCGATGCATGCATAAATGACCTACTAGGACTTTGCTAGCTCAAGCAGAAACTATTCGTGCCAAACACAGGTCTCCCGAAATTGACAACCCACAGAGGAAGAGCAGAAACTGATGAGTTCTGTGCCAACCCGGAGGCTGAACTAGACACTGAACACTTGCATACTGTACTCTGACCTTACAGCCGTTGATCTCACTACTGCACCATCTTTATGACAAACTCCCACGAGAGAGCCCCTATTTTCGCTTCGAGGCATCGAAGCATCACCTCTGCACAACGAAAAGGATAACGCTAAGAGTCAAAAGTAGAAAGTGACTCTGCCTACATACGGCAATACGTTGGTCCTTGTTGCTGGCTGCGCTTTCCTTAAGCGTACCTGGGCTTGTTGCTGATCGCCATCGGCATGCCTTTGAAGGCCTGCGACCCACAAAAGTGCGATCCGAGTTTGTCTTGTTTATCAAACGTTACTGCGACTTCTCTGCTGGCTATGCACTCCTTCGTAGCGTTCTGCCTACACCTGTAACCCTCCTGCGACACCTGGCTTGCCATTGAAGTAGGCAATCCTGCAAATCCGACCTCGTACGGCTTTCTCTGCGGTGCGGTTAGAATCAATCACGAGTCTTGGCCAAACTTTTCAGCTGCTGATAATTGCCTAATGGATGACAGATGTCGGACCAAACAGAGAACAAGCCTGCAACGGCCGACTCGCAAGGCTTCAAGCTACCGCTTCCTTCTCCGGTGAACTCGTTGACGGACGACGATGTCGAAATGCAAGAAACGAGGCAAGATCCGCCGCCAACAGCCGCGACGCAGCAGAGTTCAATAATGGATGAACGAGATTCTGGACTCTTTAGCTTCGACAGACCTGGCTCGCGAGCTGGCGCTTCCAGCTACTTTGCTGGATCTGGTTCACGGCTCAATACAGGCATCGGCATTTCTTACGATCAACTTCCACCGGGGACTGGGATGCGTGGTCGCCCATTGACATCTATGACTATACCGGAAGAATCTGCGCTCGACCTCAATCAGCCATTGTCTGCCGCTGCTGCTCTCGCCGCCGCTTATCGTGATGGCAGACCAATACCGCAGACAGCAGCTTCGAATCGTCGCTCCCTCGGTACTCCAGTTATAGAGCTAGCGGAGCATATGCGTTATGCCTCCGAACGGGAGGAGGGCATGGATTCAGAACTCAGTAGCCCTGACACAGGCAAGACAGAAGCCGAGTGAGTTGGAAGCGATGTTGCGCTCATCAGTACACTTACTCGTTCTCTCATAGCACTATCAAAAGCAAGAAAAGCCAACAAAAGGAAACAAATCCATACGAGAACATGAACCCAGAAGAACTGCTGAAAATGGCAGACCAAATCGACTTCCTAGACGGTCACGGCGACCGTCTAACCGGGGATGAAGAAGATTCGCCCTTTGCAGAAGTGCGAGCAAGCGTTAGCAACTTCGACGATCCAGACATCCCTTGTCTAACCTTTCGAGCGCTTTTCCTGGGCATCATGTTCACTTGCTGTGGTGCTGCTGCCAATACGTACTTTAACGTGCGCTATCCGGCACCTTTAGTCACGCCTATGGTGATACAGGTGCTATCCTACCCTTGCGGCGTCATGCTGGCACGAATTCTTCCAGTTCGCGATTTTCAAACCCCCAAACTACTTAGCAAAGTAGGAATGGCTACCGATTGGTCCCTCAATCCAGGGCCTTTCAACATAAAGGAGCATACTGTCATAATTATAATGGCAAACGTCGGTATCGCGCCCGCGTTGGCTGTCCATACCGTCCTAGCCATCAAGAAGCACTTTGGTGTACCTACAACGTACGGCTTCGATGTTCTGGCACTTCTGTCCACACAGGCGATAGGTTTCTCCTTCGCCGGGCTATGCAGACGTTTCCTAGTATGGCCGGCTGCCCTTATCTGGCCACAAACTCTTGTAACATGCACGCTTCTTAACACATTCCATGCCGAGGACGACGATGGATCAGATGGGTCGCTTACCAGGTATCGGTACTTTTTGTACCTTTTCTGTGCTGCGGCAATCTGGTACTTCGTGCCTGGTATGTTGTCTACTTGTACAGACGCTGAATCATTTAATGACCTTTTCGCCAGGCTTTCTCTTCGTAGGGCTGTCGGCATTTTCATGGGTCTGCTGGATTGCGCCCCGTAAGTGAAAGGGACGCAGTTTGCGAACACGGCTCACACTCTGGCTTGCAGAAAACCTCGTCGTAAACCAGCTTTTCGGCGTAATGTCAGGTCTCGGCATGGGCTGTCTTACGTTTGACTGGTCTCAAATCTCCTATATTGGCTCTCCTCTGGTCGCGCCCTGGTGGGCTATTGCTAACGTTGTCGCTGGCTTTGTTTTGATATACTGGGTCGTCCTACCGGCTCTGTATTATACCAATGTGAGCTCATGCTTCCAACTCTCGGATCTTGCTAAGGTATTATCTGTAGACTTGGGGCAGCGCCTATCTGCCGATTTCTGTCAATGGCGTTTTCGATCGATATGGGAACTCCTACAACGTATCTAGGATACTCACGCCGGAGGTCACATTCGACGCAGCGGCTTACAATGAATACTCGCCGATGTACTTTCCATCCACCTATGCCATGCTATATCTATTCGCCTTCGCCCTCACGACATCAGTACTGGTGCACACTGCACTTCATCACGGTTCAACAATGTGGAAGACCTTCCGAAATATCAGGGCAGCGCAGACTGACATTCACGCTAAACTTATGCTCGCATACCGTGAAGTGCCGGCTTGGTGGTATGCGCTGACCATGTTGGCCTTCGCTGCCATGTCCATCGCCCTTGTAGAGGTGAGCCTTGCTTTCCATGATTCGAAGTGATGCTGATGACTCTATTGTAGGTCTACAAAACCGAACTACCCCTCTGGGGTGTTCTCCTTTCTTTGGTTCTCCCGGCTCTCTACCTCATCCCCTCCGGTTTCATATATGCCCTAGCAAATCAACAGGTGACGCGCAAGGCAATCAGTATCGTTCTCGCTTTTCAGCTGATATCTATCTAGACTTCTATCAATGTTGTGTCAGAACTTGTCATTGGCTATATCTTGCCCGGCAAGCCGATTGCAAACCTTGTGAGTTTGTCCGATTGCATTCGCTGGCACCACTAAATTTATCGGGTCTCAACCAGATCTTCAAGACTTTTAGTGCTCAGCCTTTACAGAACGGGCTTTATTTTGTACAAGATCTTAAACTTGGCCATTATATGAAAATCCCGCCTCGAACTACATTTACAGGCAAGCCTGACTCCAAGGAAGCGCTTTCGAATGCACGCTTATCAGTGCTTCTCTCAGTCCAAATGTTGGCGGTTGTCTTAGCTGCTTTCATACAATCTGGTATGATAGAGGGTCTGGATAGAGCCGTTCCCGACTTCTGCCAGGCGGATCAAGCACAAAATTTATCGTGCCCAGCAACCAGGACAACCTTCAACGCCTCCATCATTTGGTAACGCTGCTCTTCTGTGACATCCAAAGCTGGTAGCTGAGCTGTTCTGTAGGGGCGCCATTGGACCAGGCCGCTTGTTTGGAGCTGGGTCTCCTTATCGAGGCCTTCTATGGGGGCTTTTAGCAGGGGCGATCGCGCCTATACCGTTCTGGTACGCAGCAAAACGGTATAAGTCTGCAACGCTGGAGAAAGTCAATTTCCCTGTCCTCTTCTCGGCGATACTACTCATTCCTCCTGCCTCGGGCATAAATTACTCATCTTGGGGCTTCGTCGGTTTTGTCTTCCGTAAGCAACAGCCAGCACTTGGCTATTGTGAGAGAATTTTACTGACGTTGCAACAGAATTTCTGTTAAGACGCTACAGATTCCGATGGTGGTCGAAGTATAATTTCATTACGTCGGCTGCCCTGGATAGCGGAACCGTCATTGGCATTGTTCTCGTATTTCTACTACTACAGCTTCCCAAAGGCGGCTTGTCTCTCAATTGGTGGGGAAATAGCGTTTTCCTCAAGACCTTGGATGCCGATGGGCTTCCATACCTGACCGCGTGAGTCACGGGTCCCTAGGTTACGCATACGAGACTGACGACAGCATGAACTTCAGACCAGAGGAAGGCTTCGGAAGGACAAGGTGGGCGTAGCAATGTAAAGACAAAAGAGGCAGTATGGGTGTTTATTACATAGTACGACACATTAGAGACGTAGCGCATATCAGGCACTGTAGAGCGTGTTGATAACATTTCGGTCGTTGTATATGGACGTTGTATATGTATGTGCCGTCAAAAGGGAGCATGAAAGCGGGCTGATTCCGTACCAGGATCTAGCTTGGATGGTACCGGGATTTCTGCAAAGGAGCGTCAGATAACAGTCTGGACTTGAGACAGAAGAAGCTGACCTATTCGCGGCCGACGCTGCCTCGTCCCCATCCGCCTCTGATAGGAACAGCGCCGTCACCGAGTTCTTGACGTTTACCAACGCTGCCCCGTCCCCATCCACCTCTGACTGGTGCGGCGCCGTCTCCGATTTCTTGACGCTCAACGAGCTCTTCGCGTTTGCCGACGCTGCCTCGTCCCCATCCACCTCTGACTGGTGCGGCGCCGTCTCCGATTTCTTGACGCTCAACGAGCTCTTCGCGTTTGCCAACGCTGCCTCGGCCCCATCCGCCTCTAATGGGAACAGCGCCGTCTCCGATTTCTTGACGCTCAACGAGCTCTTCGCGTTTGCCGACGCTGCCTCGTCCCCATCCGCCTCTGATAGGAACGGCGCCGTCACCGAGTTCTTGACGTTTGCCGACGCTACCCCGTCCCCATCCTCCTCTAACGGGCGCAGTACCGTTACTGAGGTCTTGACGCTCCTGTTATAACATGACAGTCAGTACCCATATGCGGCGATCCAGGCCTCCGGAAAAGGAAGGAGACTCGCCTCGATGACTGGAGCTGCGAATGCAGCGGCCGCAAGAGCCAGCACAGTGACAATAGTGAACTTCATGAGTCGTAAGCAGTGGTCGTAACGAGCTGTGGATTTTTGGAGTGTGTATGTCTGAGGACAAGGAACGTAAGAGCAGCCTCAGGCTGAAACTAGTGCGCTTTAAGCATCGGAAAACTCGGCACGGTTCTTCTCTTGCCCAAGCTCTTTCTGCATTGTTTCGCCACACAGACTGTGTAAGGTTTGACAGCAATCAATTACTTTTGTTCAGTAATTGAGGCAATTAGACGTCACGGGAAACTTCGATCACATGGCCGACGCGTGCGTTTTTTGCGGTCGGAAGCGGATCTTAAGTGGAAACGCGTCCGCTTCATCTTTGTATCAGCGTTGAAAGCTGCGCTAAAGCTCGAACCTCAAAGGTTGTCTTTGTTTTGCTTCGAGCAGAGACTCAAGACTTCGAGCGCTGAGATGCTGGTGGCCGGTATCGCCCTTTGCCTTTCGGAGCTTGGGGGACGACCTTGGCAGTCTACCCAGCGCGACTTAAAACCTGCGTGCATCGGTCTGGACTCGCAGACTCAACAGAAGATTGACGGGAAGCCAGTCCGACCTTTCAGCGATCCGGGTGCTGTAATCAGGCGCTTAATGTTCGCTAACATATACGGTGTTGGATTAGGTTTAGAGGTCTAGATGAGCTGAAGTCCTAAGTACCTTCAATTTACGTGTCGTCAGCGAACTGGACCTTGCACAAGGCTGCAACGTTCAGCAGCTCCGAACGGAAGGCCCGTCCGAATTATGCATGCATGTATTGTATACTCGTGGCATCGCAGAAGACAGCTTGGGCAGCAGAAGACGTGATGGTAGGCCGGGAGTCGCCTGAAGGTTATCTCCAGCAGTATCAGCTCCCGGAGTGACATCAATGCCTAGCTAGCTGCTTTGCGCGAAGGTGAGACGGCAGGTGCTTGTGTGTAAGCCTTTGAGGAAGGAAGTGGACGCCCGAGCGTTTTGCCATGTGTTCAAGGATCCCGGCAGAATTTGCTACCCTCACGCTATACCCGCTTGTATGATCCACTCGTACCGCAACGTGCTTGACTTTTGCACTCGAACGATTTGCTTCATCAATGCTCAGAGGCGGATTATCCAGGCGGGTCGGGCGACAAGCCTAATTCCGATGGTCGGTACTGCTTTCGTCCTTCCAATGATAGCGGAGTAGCAAGGCTTGTATGAGGTGTGCATCGGTGTCGAGAACAGCTGACCTACGGGCAAAAATGGATGCGAGAGAAGTGAAATGGGAAGCGCTTAACAGAGCAGATCAGGCCAGGACAGACGCGCTTGGATTACCCTCAAAGATGCATCCCGGTGCGCCTGTGAGTGGGCAGTACCTTGAAGTGTCTTGAAGAGCAGCGATCTTGAAGCTCTTGTCGTCAGGCGAAGCGCGACCTGCTCGCGATATTGCAGGTACACAGCACTGCGGCTCCCTGATGGTCGAAGCACAGAGTGTGGCAAGCATTCTGCTCCTCTTGCTGATGTGCTTTTAGCACTTGGAGAATGCTGCATAACGATTATACGCAAGGTGTACAGAAATCGAACGGACTTAGTACCATATTCTAAAATACTGGTGATACACTGAGCGTGGAAGAAGAGAGTAACTATCAGTACCATGACTCTGGCCCAAATCCTGCTTCCGGGGTATCTGTCGTGTATTCTGCGTTAGCAAGTACTCGTGGCTGCACTGACGAGATGCGAAACCCTTACCGCGATACGGTACTCCCACCCAGTCCGCAGTCCGCTTGTATACGTCGTTCCCCCACCATTTGCTGGCATTCCGTCAGTATCGATAAAAGTGGCTGTAATGCCTTCGCTTACAGTTCGATAGTCCCCTCACGAGGCAGCTGTAGGGCAAAGAAGATGAAGAGCGCAGATAGGATTGTGCCTGCTTCCAGAGCACAGGATGTGACGAAGTTAAACTTTGACCACCATCGGAAGCGCCGCCTGCGAAGCCAAAACTCTGTTGCAAGCAGGTCGAGCTTTATAGTCGGCTAATGATGTCTCTGCATCAAACAATATGGAAAATCAACTTACGAAATACAGCGCTGACCAAGAACCACGAAGAGTAGTTAATCCCGGTCGCCGGAGGGATCCAGGTAGCGCCGTTGAGCATTACTGGAATATTGATATGCCTAACCCAGCTTTCTGGCCATTTTCTCGCCATAAAGAAGAAAGGTATAGGTAACACGATACCGAGCAGCAGTAAGTAGAGCAGAGGACGGTAAGGTGAGCCATGTCCGAAGAATCGTTCAGGACCGATGAGACCCCTAGAGAGCAGGCATTAGTGTTTTTTTCGCGACAAGTGCAATTGAGTACTAACCAGATAATGGAGGCTTCGAACGCGACATGCGATATCGGGCAGACCAGAAGAGCGTGCTGATCCTCCGAGCAAAGATCTGGTACGAGCGACTCCATGGCCCTCTTCATACCGACTTGCACGAAGCAGGAGATGGTGATGCCAACCATTTGTGCTTTGACGGACAAGTCAGTAAGGTAGCCCAGCGCGGACAGCTGTGATCTCTACCTACCAATAAAAGTCGCCCTCGGCGGTATCTTCATATAATGCCCGAGCTTCAAGTCTTGCACGAAGTACAAGCCAGATTGTAGGCCTTGCACACTGAACGCTTTGAAGAGCTAGGTTTGCGAGTGTCAGCTGTATTCCTTTCTTGATTTCGAGACCTGTCTGCATACCATATTCGCGACAGGACGGCCTGGAAGTGCATAGCCAGGTATGACCTCGGAAACTAGATTGACAGTGAGCTAATGGGCCAATCAGCTTCATTCGCCAACGCAGAGAAGATCAGGTATTGCGCACGATCTGAGCTGTTATAGCGAAAATGTAGCCTCCTGGAAGTATGTAGAGCGCTGGGACCAGAATAGCCAGGAAGAGGGCCCACACCGTCAGACCGGTATCGTAGACCTGTCATGAAAAGGTTGTCTGTCAGCCCGTTCATAGGGTCTGAATCATCATACTGACCTCCACTGCAATGATAGCCAAGACCGTGCATACTGCAAAGACGACCCAGTACCACCAATCTGCGACTTCCGGGTAGTTTCGCATGAGCTTCATGTGGACGTCTTCATCTTCTGATGCTGTCTTTCTGAACTTCTGGTATATGTCTTTCCCACTATACAGTAGCACATGTACAATAGACGCTGTCGCCAAGCAGAAGGAAATGCCATAGACGATTGCATAAGTCGTAGACATAAACAAGGGCGAATAGGCTTCGTATTTCTCTTGATTGAAAGTCATGTCGTCGTTTGTGACCATTGAGACGTTGTAATACTGCCCAAAACGATCGAAGTTTCCTGAAACACTGATGGGCATATATGCGAAGTTCCACGCCTGCGCGTTTGTAAATCTCAACTTGTTTACAAAGCAGCCACTCTCGGTAAATTAGAACTTACGTTGGAATAGTACAGAGCAGGGACAATGATCCAATAAATGATGCAGAAGCCGGCGAATATGTTGACTGCAGCGAACCAAGGTACGACCAGAGGCGATCCAGTATATGCAATCTGTGCCCAATCAAACGTGATGCCAGACATGCCTAGTCCAGTAGAGATACCGAAGAGTTGGTTGACGACTTTCTGTCGAGGGAAAATCCAGCATATGTAGGAGAAGACGCTGAGACCGGTGAAGAGGTAGCCTGCGAGCGAAAGCTTTCGTCAGTGATGCTGTATATTCACGACTACGCCAAAGCGCCTACCTGGGAGCAAAAACCAGAGGAAGCCGGCAATGATAATGTATGTGAAGTAGCGAAAGCGGGTAAGCGACCCGTCTGACCCATCATCATCTTCTGCGTGAAAGGTGTTAAAGAGCGTGCAAGTGACCAGATTCTGCGGCCAGACCATGCTTCCCGGCCATACTAGATATCTGCGACATAGTCCTGCGAAAGAAAAGCCGATAATCTGCGTAGAGATGACAATCAAGAAGTCGAAGCCTATTCCTTTGGGCTGCTTGTAGAACCTGTCCAGGACTAGAGTGAGGTTGAGAGCATACGGAGGGGAAAGGGTGACGTTCGCAATCATAACTACGATGGTGTGCTCTTTGATGTTGAATGGACCTGGGTTGAGTGACAAGTCTTCTGGAAACCCGATATATCTCAGCAAAGACGGTGTCTTGACTGATTTGGTGGGTAAGGTATAGCTGAGTAGCTTGCCAAACGGGTAAGAAAGCAGCTGTACCGTAACTGGCGAAATGAGAGGCGAAGGAAAACGGATATTGAAGAAGAAGTTGAGGCATCCACCGAGGATGAGGAAGAAGATGCCCAAGAACCATGCGCGAAAAGTGAGGACTGGCATTTCTGGATCATCGATATTCGATACGCTTGCCCTGACTTCGGGGAATGGAGAATCTTCATCTACACCTTCGTAGAGATCATAGCCGGAGATGGAGTGCTTGTCGCCATCGATGGCAGAGATGGCTGTTGCGCCTCTACTGCTCAGAGCAGCCGTCATGGGTCGACGACTTGCAGTATAGCCGATATCTGGTGATATGTTACTTTCTCCCCCTCGACTCGTTGGAATAGCTGTTGAATATCCTCCGTTCCGACTCAGGTCTTGCATAGCATACTCGTCAAGCTTGTACAGATCGGGCGAATCTTGCCCATCCCATTCTTGTACAATCGCCATCCCACCACATCCTTTACCAGCTTTTAGTGACCTGGATCGCGATTTACTCATGAACGAGCTGCCTCGAGTCCTGTGACTATACCCGTCCTCCTCGTTGTCTAGCTGCGACTTGTATTCTGGTAAAAAGGTTGAGACGGGAGTGTTTTGTACTGATACTGGGAATGTGGATCCTTCTGCCATACCGATGACTGGGGTGCTTTCACGCTGAGCAATGGGAAGATCATGCTCATTAAGATATTCCTCGCGATTCTGCTGATAGCCAGCACCTGCGGTGGTGGTGTAGATGGGTGACCCAGGGTAGACAAATGGCTGCCTTCGCTTACCCAGACCGCTCTTTGTAGATACTGCTGTGGTTGGCCTGTTACCACCTTGTACCGCCAGAGCATAGCGAGCAGCGGGCGATAGTCCATCGTCACCGGGAGCGTTCGCATCCATGCAGACGTACGGATTTAGTGATGAAGAAGCAGAAGAGAAGGGAGGATGTAAGGATTCGGCGTGCTGCTGGGATTGCGAAGCTGAAACTCCAGTAGGTGGAGTGGTCGGAGGAGGATGGCTCGGATCAGACAGTTGCTGCTGCTCGTTCCCGTCTGCCGCTTGAGGAGGTGCTGCGAACTTGAACATGCCATCGTCATCATCGTCATCCTCCTCTGGCCTTTGCTCGGTAGTATCGGGAATGCCTGCTGAAATCTCTTGCTCTGCGTCCTTCGAGTGGGGATGTCTCTCGTGATGCTTGCGAATCATCATGTCGATGACTTCTTGCGCTTGCTGGTGCTGTTGCTGGTCACTAGGACTAGGACTAGTCTGGGCTGAGACGTCGTTATCTTCTAGCGCAGCGCCAGCGTTGACAGGCAGATCTTGACTGTCATTCCGCTTGTTCTTGCTGGCTTTCGCCTTGCTGAACAGATTGACCATAATTGATACTGATACTAGCTCTAGCTAGCTAGTAAGGAGTGGTTGTCGCTAATCCAAGGCGTGAAGTGTCGATACTGTCGCTTGCTGACAGGTCGCCAGGCCAAGGACCGGATCCCGAGGTCGGTGCTGCCCTGTTATCGCGATGCTTCGCGTTTGACGCTGTCACCCAGGATTGCTGCTGCGAGCTTGTTTCAGTTGAAACTGTACGGATACGAAGACTTCAGAAGCTGTAAAACTGCACTTCAGTCAGGTCTTTCGCAGGGCTGTTTCCCGCTCCTTCCCTCCGCCGGTACTGCTCCTCGAGGGGGGGCAGATGCATGATTGGAGACTCGCGAATGTAATCAGCTTGTTCAGGAAGCTTGTCATGAGCAGTCAGTTCGAGTGTCCGTCAGCTTCTTGCAGGCTTTCGAGCTTTCTTCGCGCTTCTTCCTGGGCCATCTTTCTTCTCAGAAAGAAGCTCTTCAGGCAGAGCTTTCGCGTTCTTTGCTTTCTTCAGATCTCTCGCTGCTTGTACACGATTTCTGTAGAATCATGGTGTCGAGATCTTGTTGCGCTTCCTCAAAGACAACTACTCGCCTCAGAGCTGTCATGAAAGCACGCTCGGCCGCAGAAAGCCGGTTACACTTTGCTTATCATCACGATAACTAGATTTACAGCTTGAAGTAACAGCGATATTTTCAGGTTATATCGACATTAAACCACATCTACATCGCGACAAGGTGAGTGCTGATTGCGGCTTGTATCAAGTTCAGAAAGCTGATTAGAGAACCCAGAGGAACACAACATGGCTACTACTTTGAAGTACGAGACTATCGACGGCCTGGATGTACACCTTGAATATATCATCCCTGAATCTGCTACGAAAGAGAACAAGGCCCCCATCTATCTTTGGTTTGTAAGGCTCACCGGATCCTGGCTGGACACCATTCGAAGCACTGGAATGACATTGACTACTTCTTCTTCATACTAGCATGGAGGCGGTCTGCTTCAGGTATGAAGCGCTATGCGTTAGAAGCGACTCTGGCTCGCATAAGCTAACATACGATTCACGTAATGGCAGGGTACACGCAAAGGTAGGCTAGACTATCACAGGTATTACATGTACTGACAAGAACTTTCCAGGCTACCCACACCACTGGAAGACAGCGCCAGAAAAGCATGGAGTCTGCGTAGTTTCGCCCGACTATAGATTGGCTCCTCAAGTACGGCTACCAGGCATTCTTCTCGACTGCGCAAATGTCATGCGATTTCTGCGATCCGACGAGTTCGAGAAAGCGACTGAAGGGCGAGTCGATACCTCGCGTATCTGCATCAGTGGGGGGAGTGCAGGTACGCCTACAACACCTAAACTTCACTCAAATCTATCAAGCTTATTACGTTCTCAGGCGGCTGGCTTGCTCTCCTGACGGGCATGGGCATCGGTTTCGAAGCATGCGGTATCCAGAAGCCAGCTCCTCCCACCTCGATCGCAGCCATCTATCCCATCTCAGACTTGAATGATCCGTTCTGGCACACCAAACAACACCCAGTCTCATACATGCCTCGAGTAATCAAGGAGGAAGAGTTGACGGAATACTTGGATCCTTCTCAACCGATTTCCGATGCGTCACCGCTGGATTCGCCAAGAAGCATGTTTTACCATTATATGATCCAGGAGTGAGTGTATCCCTTTGGTTGCTTGCTTCGCTAACGCGATGTATCTTAGAGCCATCCTGGAGAACCTCCTTCTCGATGGAACAAAGCTAGATCCCTCCGAGTTCACAGTCGCAAAAGCCATAAAAGAAGGAAAATGCTACACCCCACCGACATATATCACACACGGTACAATCGACGACAAAGTACCTATCGTACAAGCTGAAGATGTAGTCAATGCTATGAAGGCCAAGAATCTTGAAGTCGAATTTGATGCCGTGGAGGGAGCAGACCATCTCTTTGATAGAGAGGAGAAATGTTCAATGGATAGTATGTACGAGTTCGTAAAGAGGACTCTGGGTGTGAAAGCATAGCTAGAGAAGATTGTTGTGGCGGCCATAAGAAATCAGGTTCATCTTTCTGGGACGTCGTGCGCACAACTCTTCATTGATTGATAACAATGCTCGTTACTTCCTGCTGCAATTCGCTGCGAACACGTCGAGAACTCACCGTGCCTAACTTTGCCGGTGATTACCGGTGTGTATTCAGCCAGCTAGAATTCTGTTTCTTACACCTTTGCTCTTGACCATCCAAACCTGTCTCGTTCATACAGACAATAACCATGGCTCTACAACAGGTTAAAGACTTTGGCAGCTCGCTCGCTGGAAAGGTAAGGTCCAGCATCCGTCCGCAAGAAAGGGAGACTGATTCTTGAGAGTGCGCGTCGTGCCATGTTCAGGCTGGCAAAGCATACATTACCACACCTCTCCCCAACGACGTTGTCATCTGTGCGCTCAACCTTACCTCCTACAAGTTCTCCGGGTATCAGTAACTGACGCAGCTCTGATCCGGTCCAAACCAACTCTTTGTCATGATGAATCACAGGCGCCGCTGTCAGAACACCTATCACGAAAGCCAAGAAGGGCGGTTTGAAGGATGCTCACCCTGAAGATCTCCTCGCTACCGTTCTTCAAGCTGTCCTCGCAAGATCTGGGCTTGACCCAGCGCTCGTAGAGGATGTTGCAGTAGGCAATGTGCTGCCAGCTGGAGGTGGAGCTACGACCGCGCGTATGGCTGGTAAGTTGATCTTACATTCGCCACGGATTACAATTGGCTGACTCCGAGAGCTTCCTTCAGCACTCTATGGTATGCTCAGAACATGACTTGTGTGTGAGGAGGAGTGACTGATGACTGTATTCAGCCGGCCTGCCCAACACTACCGCTGTCAACACTGTGAACAGACAGTGCTCTTCCGGTCTGACCACCGTTGTGCAAATCGCCAATGAGATCACAGCCGGACAGATTGACATTGGTATCGGAGCAGGAGTAGAGAGCATGACTAAGGGCTATGGCGCTGGAGCCATGCCCAAAAGCTTCAGCGACGACGTCTTGACCAATCAAGAAGCAGCAGACTGCCTAGTCCCTATGGGCATCACTAGCGAGAATGTCGCCAAAGAGTTTGGCGTTACTCGAGCTACTCAAGACAAGTTCGCCGCTAGATCATACAATTTGGCCGAAGCAGCTCAGAAATCTGGTAAATTCAAAGAAGAGATTGTACCCGTCAAGACGAAATGGATCGACCCCAAGACAGAAGAAGAAAAGATGATCACAGTCACTGAAGATGATGGTATCAGACCTGGAATGAATGTCGAGACCTTAAGCAAGATCAAGCCTGCTTTCGCAAAAGATGGTTCAACTCATGCGGGAAATGCATCGCAAGTGTCTGATGGAGCCGCTGCTGTACTTCTGGCTAGAAGAAGTGTGGCAAAGAAGCTTGGCCTACCCATCTTGGGCAAATTCGTCACGTCAGCTGTCGTCGGGTGCCCTCGTGAGTCACAGCCTGCACTTTAGACAATTACACTAAGTAGCTTACACCTGCATATTGATTTTCAGCCAAGATCATGGGTATCGGACCTGCTGTCGCCATCCCTAAGGTACTCGAGAAAGCTGGAATCTCGCAAGATGAGGTCGATTACTTCGAGATGTAAGCTCGCGTGCCGTGACGTACCTCTTCGTTTGTAGACTGACCTGTTATGTTACTAGTAACGAGGCATTCGCATCGCAAGCTGTATACAGTGTTGAACACCTCAAGATCCCTCTCGAGAAGGTCAACCCAGTTGGAGGTGCTATCGCTTTCGGTCACCCCTTGGGAGCTACGTAAGCAGGGTTCTTCTTTGCGACGGTATTCTTGACTGACTATGGTTACTCTTCTCATAGTGGATCGCGCCAAATCGCTACAGCTTTCAGTCAGGCCAAGAGAAGCGGTGCCAAGATCTTTGTCACTTCGATGGTAAGTAATCATTATATTCTCAACTTATTGTTGCAGTACCTGACATTCTTTGCGAATGGCTTGCAGTGCATTGGGTCAGGTGAGATGCGGCAGCCTTATATTTGCTTTCTTCGATAACTGACATTCTTTTCTCTATTTCACAACGTGCCAGGTATGGGTATGGCTGCAGTCTTCGTTAATGAGCAGTAAATGCGATCCTCTGGGATGATCGGGTTGCGATTCAGCGAATAGCAGACCAGCTGTCACGGTGTAGCTACACTCCTGTCACCATACACTAGTGTGTCCTGAGACTTGCAATGTATCGCTCGGCTGTTATCATCATGCCAGCCTCGACTTGTTCGTTTGCCTTTCATCCGGATGCCAACCTATGCCTTGACGGGTCGAGTGCGATGAAACAGCGATAGCGCGAGTGCAGGCTTTGCGGTCCAACACGTCTGTTCTGAGCTCGCTAAACTCTCTCGTGCAACAATCACCTCGTATCGACCAATCTTTCAGCTACAAAACGACGGACAAATGGCAGCACCCACCGCCTCTTAAGTCATAAGGATTGTTATTGAGCATCACAAGACCATTGAAAGACCGGAAATCGTCAAAGTCTGAAGTACCTAGCTGGCCTCCGTGCTTCACGCCTATCCCAATCCAACACGAGTACTGCAACTGCTCAAGATGTCGGGCGTACCGAACGATAAGCAGGCTCAAGACAGAGCAGTCACCGAGTCTACAGTCAACGTGTCGAGCAAGACAGTCGCGGAGACACTGCTCACCCAGGCAGGCCCTTCTGGCAGTGAGACCGCAGCTCCATCTCCTTCAGCTAACAACGCACCCAATCCTACACCGAATCGATCCACAACATCCGCATCATCTGCTCCGTCTGGGTCTGATGCGGCACCCAAGTCCCTTTCATCTGGCCATGAACAAGGTGGAGGAGGAGGAGGACTTGCGACTGGACCTGCTATAGCCATAGGTCTAGGAGTCAGTCTCCTCTGTACTCTCGCAGTTATTGCTGTTCTGGTCGCCAGGAAGAAGCGCGAACGGCAGAAGAAGCAAGGACCGAATCGCTTCACTCGATCAGACAGCTACTTGGAGCAGATGAAGACTATTTCTGATGGGCAAAGCATCGACTACAACGATGTGCCAGCCCAGAACTCCGACCGACCACCAAGCTGGCCCGACGCTGGTCAAGACCCCGTGGCAAACAACAAGCTCGACCAGGATGCAGCAGCTTTGCCTGCTATGCACATGCCTCGACGACAATCTTCCACAAATTCGATTCCTCAGTCTGAGGCCGGCGCCGGTCGCACCCAGCACTCTAGGAATCCCTCCATGACTTCGCTTGGGTCTCATGCATCAACCGTCGCTCCACTCCGTTACAACAAATCTCCCTTCTCAGACGATAAAGCGGTCAAAGCCAGCAACGAGAGCGCGCCTGAAGAATTAGAACTACCGCTGCCGCTACCGCCAAAGCCAAAGCCAACTCATGCAAGCAAGGCAAGTTTGGCCTCGTCTGTCAAGACAACAACTACCAGCTGGTATTCCGAATACACGCGCAAAGATTCTCTATCTGTCGACATGACGAATGCTAAAACGATGTCTTCGGTCAACCCATTTTACTACGATTCAGTCTAGATATGTCAACTAATCGAATGTATGCAATTGATATTTTTCTGTACAAGCTCTACAGCTCACCATTCGTCGTCACTCTCGTAATTCCGTACGTATTGAACGAATTCACATGTCTAGCCGGTACGGTCAAGGATGGAGATGCTCCGGTAGCTGAGTCTCCCCTTGCACAACCGCTATGCAAGACGAAAGGGGATCTACTGAACGGTCTAGTGTGCTGCACCCCTCATACTATCTCGTTCTGCTCTACACCCCTGCAGTCTCTTTCATAGTAGCTGGTCTACTCCAACTCCTCGTATCAACATACAGCCGTCTGTGAGTATGTTCTTTAGCTCTACTATCTTTAGCCCCGCCGACTGTGTTCAGCAAGCAATATGCCGATGCAGGTCAGTCTAAATCGGCAAGGAAAGGGCACAACCACGATACAAGCGAGTATGAGGGGTGGCACGATAGAAGGAAGTGTCAGGCGTGGCTCAACAAGGCAAGCTCTGAGTGTGCAGGGTGCCTAATGACTTGTGCTGATGTGGACTCAAGCATGAAAGCGTCCTTTGACGTTCACAGGCCCACACTTAATCGCAACGTATCTTCTGACGCTGGTGCCCGCACGCGACTCGGCAGCATGTCTGGCAGCGGATCCAGCGGCAGACGGGCAAGTGCTTCAGGCGCATATTCTGCGAGCTCTGGCGACTGGTGGTACCGTCCTGGAACACCAGACCCCGTGAACGGTAGTAGGAAGTACAGTGTGGCCTTTGATCAACCCAGTCCAAACCCACCTCTAACTCGGCTCGGGTCGACTACTCATCT
The DNA here is from genome assembly GCA_001972285.1 of Erythrobasidium hasegawianum. NCBI lineage: Eukaryota > Fungi > Basidiomycota > Cystobasidiomycetes > Erythrobasidiales > Erythrobasidiaceae > Erythrobasidium > Erythrobasidium hasegawianum. The sequence continues at coordinate 1,218,341 of BCII01000006.1, read as the reverse complement.
TCAGTATGCACAGAATCGCACGCCAAGCGTGTCGAGCGCTGCATCCAGCAATGCCAACAATCCAGTAAGTAGCTTGAGGGGGTTAATAGTCCGCACGCCTATGTCAGACTACTCCGATTGCAACCTTATGCCTCGAGCCTTCTCTCAACCTGGACTTTCTGCAAAGCAAACGCAGGACGCCCAGATGACTAGGCTGTCTCGACCGAAACACGTCAATAAGAAGCACGTTTCATCTGGTAGGTCTCTCCTGAATACAGGCAAGCATCAAAGCGTCGGCGATATGCAGCTACAGCTGCTATACATGGAACAGGAAATCGACAAATCGTACACGACGCAAGGCTACGAGGCGGTCGACTGGCCTCCCTTGCGACTACCTCCCGGAACTTCCTGGGCCACAAATGCCTTGTGGAAGGCTCATGGAGTCCTATTGAAAGACGCCGTCGACATGAAAGTCATATCCCTCATTCAGAAAGGGTGGCCGGATATGTACAACAAGCTGTTCTGAGCTGCGCGAAGTCTTGTACTCCCGTCAAAAGCCTTCACGATCTGCTATCTGTACTGTTGACAAGGTGTCTACGAGCATCTCTCGGCTAACGTCGAGTAAATGGGATTTGACTAGAACGACAGGCTATAACTGAATGCCTGGAAAGCACTACGAGGTAAACCTCTATTATCCTTTACTTCCACCTAACAAGGTACCCTTGTGCAAGTCTGAAGGGAGTCGGAGCTGTGCTGCACTGCCGACAAAAGGACTCAAAAGCTGCTGCACCCACCTCCATGGCTCTCTCCTCTCTCCACCTCGCGTCACTTCAGACTCCAAGCAAGGTGCGTCACATCTACACCCTCACACATCGTTCTCGTGATACTGACTGACACAGTGACAGCTGCTCTCTAGACCACGATGGCATTCCGACAACCCCAACAGCCTCAATACTTCGAGCAAGGTACGTGTGCACCTGTGTCAATGCTCACGCGAGTGACACTGACTTGATATCTGCCTAGGCCCTCCTGTTCCTCCACACGGTAGTCGCTACGCTCCAGGCATCCAAGGTCCTCGCCCTATGCCACAGCCTCGACGCGGTCCCGTTGCACCTGCTTTCTACGAAGGACCTATTACTCCTGGATCACAAGTATTCGATGGACAGCCTTCTACACCCGGTGCTCCCAGACGAGGTCCTGCTCCTCGGGGCCCTGCTTTCGGCAGACATGGTTCAGGGCTGTCTGTAGTTCCGGGCGGCAAGCGACAAGGTATGTCACAAACTGTGCTTGGACACGCCTGTACATTGCTGACATCCAGGCTTACAGGCAACAAGAAGCCGAAGAAAGTCAATGGCGTGTCGTCTGGTGCCATCGCTAGTCCGGTAGCTGTCCTCAAGGAGTTTGGCAACGCACTCGATGCCGCTCCAAAGGCTCCAAAGAGCTTCAGCTTCCATACTTCAACGCACCTCAACAGAAAGGGAGCTCAGCATCAAACCGTCGATATCAATGCCAAGTGGGGCAGTCGCTCTGGATCCATCAGCTCTGAGGATTCAATGACTGATAGCCTCGTCGATGCAGCCTTCCTTGAAGGCGCTATTACCGGAGGAGCTGCCGTTGGCACTCTACTCGGTGAAATGGTTGGCGACTTTCCGGATTCGCGCCGCTCCTCTCGCAAGAGTTCAAATGCTTCATCGTCCTCCGGAAGCCTCTTCGAGCTACCTGGCGGCGTAAGCGTAGGCAGACGCGACTCGATGGGCTCTACCTCGACTGGCTCAACCGCATTCATTCCTGGTCACTCCACATCTGGCTCTCCGCGACCTTGTATGCCATTCAAGCACCAGAGCTCCTCAATCAACGATCTGTCTAAGCCTCGCGCTGGAGTGCGCGAGAGCAACCTCGAGCGCATCGCAGAGCTGAACAATCGAAATCACTCGAAGAAGCTCAACATGGGTAAGAACGCTCGCAATGCCATCAAAGCAAACAGCAGCAGGTCCAGACAGCCTTGAGCTGAGAGCGTTGACTGAGAGTCTTTCTACCACCAGAAAGTCTCTTTAGCTATATCGCGATTGTTAGCTTACTCAAAATTAGGGCATATTATGTCTGCATTCTCTGCTCGTAACACGCTATTGTCTGCACTTACAGTATCAACTTGCTTCTCTTGACCCGTGTTGACCTTGTTTCAAGACACTTGTTCCTTGTGCATTAAACCGACTTCATCATGGCCAGAAGGTACCGTGACAAAGGCTCCAGCCTGGAAGTAATACTGACCATTTACACTGTACTCTCGATGTATTCAGATATGGTGAGGCAGCGCCTACATCGATGTATGTCCCAAAGCAAAGCAACGCTGACGACGATATCCAAAGACTCGCGAACGACGACTTTCTCGCCAGAGGGGCGGCTATATCAAGTTGGTAGCACACAGAAGAGAGACGTACAAGAACATTAACTTACATGCCTTTAAACAGGTCGAATATGCCATGGAATCAGTGTCGCACGCCGGCTGCGTGATTGGGATCCTTGCGCCTGGCGAAGCTGGAACGACGCTCGGTCAGGAACTGGCTACAGTCAGTATACGACTATCTTGTCTCAACGGTACAATGCTGGAGCTGGCCTGACTTGCTACTCCTCACGTCTGATTTCCAGGCCGAAAAGAAAGAAGATGACATATCTGTACCGAGTGCTGGGACGACCTCATCGACAGAAGCTGCTGCAAGTACCAGTGGTGCTGCAGGGGACCAAGACGTGACCATGGGCGAAGCAACTGGCTCGAGCAGTACAGCAGAGGCCTCGTCATCTACAGCTACAACCGACAATGCAGCAGCTAAACCAAAGACAAAGAAGAGACAAGGTGTCGTTCTTGCTGCAGAGAAGAAGGTCACGAGCAAGCTGCTCGACAAGGCTGGCGGCGGTCCCGATGAGAAGGTCTTTGTGATCAACGAGTGGGCTTGGAATTCCTTACCTACTGATGTTGGCTCTAAGACTAAGATGATCTGTGCTCACACAGAAACATCGTATCTGCGGTTGCTGGATACACGGCAGATGCTTCATCACTGGTCAATTACTGCCGAAACGCAGCTCAGTCTCATTTAGCCCAATACAACGAAAATATGCCCGTAGAACAGCTCGTTAAGCGCGTCTGTGATATGAAGCAAGGATACACTCAATACGGTGGTCTCCGTCCGTTTGGCGTTTCTTTCCTCTTTGCGGGATACGATCCTATGCACCAATTCCAGCTATACGCAAGCGATCCCAGTGGAAACTACTCCGGGTGGAGGTGAGACAGTACAATCACAGAACTATTATCAGAGCTAACAATGTAGTCTGTCTAGAGCGCATTGCATAGGTGCCAACAACAGCACCGCGACAAGTCTGCTACGACAGGATTACAAGGATGATATCGGATTGGAAGAAGCATTAGAGCTTGCAGTCAAGGTCCTCAGCAAGACGATGGACAGCACAACGCTCGATCATGAGAAGGGTGAGTGTATTATCAGGCTTCATTGGACACGGAGTTCCGCTTATGCCTGGCTACTTTTCCAGTCGAAATCGCGACCATTACCTATTCTGAAGAGACTAACCAGACGATAGGTCATATTCTTACGCACAAGGAACTCGATGTCCTGTTGGAGAAATGCGGCGTGGCCAAGAAGCCTGAGCCCGAGATGTCTGACCAGTAGGGTCTCAACGGGCGAGCCAGCTCACGCGCGTGTATCTACCAAAGAAGCAGTGAAGTAGACCTTGATGATGGGATACCAAGCTAGAACTTGCGATGTAAACTTTTCAGCTACTTTCTTATCAGTATTGTCTTGCATTTTGTCTCTGTTCCCCAATCACCCCAAACCACGATGGCTTCGCTCGCTGTTCGCTCTGCAGCTCGTCGCGCTGTTTCGACTTCGCTGGCTCGTCCTGCCGTCGTCGCTGCTGGCTTCAAAAGCTTCGCTGGGCCTTCGTCGTCGAGCCTTGCGCCAAAAGTCAGTTGGGCCAAAATGCCAGCCTGAAATGATGGCGATAGCACGAAGACGGCTTCAGATACTGATGATGCATCTAACACTCCTGTCTTGCAGTCTGCGAAGCGAGTTCCTGCCGTCTTGTACGAAACAATTCCCAGCTTGTTGAGGACAAGGTACTGACGGTTTGCGCAGCTCGAGGAACGTCTCTGCAAGCGGTGTACACTCGCACATCGATGGCGTAAAAGTGCCGGAGTCCGAAGATGAACCTTTCACTGTGCGCAACGCTTTGCTGGGCTCCCCTTAGGCCCAATTTCCTGACAAGGTACTGTTGTGCGACTCTAGGTCTACCTCAAAGAAGATTCTTTCCAAGGACACAGACTAGAAACACCGGCGAATGAAATCCAAGTTACAAAGAAGCAGCTCATCTGGATGTTTGCGAAAATGACCGAGATGAGGAGAATGGAGATGGCAGCAGACCAGCTCTACAAGCAGAAGCTGATCAGAGGTTTCTGCCATCTCGCTATTGGACAAGAGGCAGTGTCGGTCGGAATGGAGAGCGCCATCAAGCCAGACGACAAAGTCATCACCGCCTACCGATGCCATCCTTTCGCCGTTCTCAGAGGAGGTACCGTCAAGGGAGTTATTGCAGAACTATTGGGTAAGGAGGTTATTGCAAAGTATTCAAACTTTGCTCACCCTCCTTTGGCTCGCAGGACGCAAGGACGGAATGTCGCACGGTAAAGGCGGCTCTATGCATATCTTCACAAAATCTTTCTTCGGTGGAAACGGTATTGTCGGTGCTCAAGTGCCCGTCGGTGCTGGTATCGCCCTCGCCCAGCAGTACATGGGCCAGGCCGATCAGCATGCTACCTTCGCTATGTACGGAGACGGTGCCTCCAATCAGGGTCAGGTCTTCGAGAGCTTCAACATGGCCAAGCTGTGGAACCTTGTGCGTAGCTTCAATCTCCGACATGTGCTCTCCGATCGTTCTTACAGATTTTATGTCTCCTTCAGCCATGCGTCTTCGTCTGCGAGAACAACTTGTACGGAATGGGAACACCCGCTTCCCGCTCTTCCAGCAACACCAAGTACTTCATGCGAGGAGATCTGATCCCTGGTCTGCAAGTCAACGCAATGGATATCCTGGCCGTTCACGCTGCCGTCAAGTTCGCAAAGGAATGGACACAATCAGGCAAAGGACCTCTATTGCTAGAGATGGTCACATACAGATACGGTGGACACTCCATGTCTGATCCCGGTACCACCTACCGAACAAGAGTGCGTACTTTAGATTACGCAAGTATCGGAGACTAGCGAACTGATGCCATGTTGCGTGACTGTAGGAGGAGATTCAGCACATGCGTTCAACAAAAGACCCTATCACCGGAATGAAGCAGCGTCTGATTGACTGGGGCATCATGTCTGAAGATGAGGTCAAGAAGCTCGAGAAGGACATTCGAGCGGAAGTCGACCAAGCTGTTGAGGAGGCAAAGGAGTCCCCAGAGCCAGAGGTAAGTTCCTGTACCCACGCAAATGCAGGCAAATACTGACTTCTGTATGTGCTATCAGGCTGGAGACGAGATGTGGCGCGTAAGTATCGCTGATCAAGTGGAGCGTCTGTACACACACTGATCCATATCTTATCGCAACTACAGGATATTTACTTCGGTAAGTGGCCTCGAATATAGAGGAATAACGCTACAGATTGGCTAATCACGGTTGTTACAGTCGGAACAAGCCCACCGACGATGCGTGGCCGAGAAGCCGGAGAGATCTACAGATACCCTGAGCACGAGACTCAAGGCACACCTCAGCGAGAAGTTAAGTCGGTCGCTCAATTGGGCTCAAACTCGTGAGTATAGCCGTCGTGTCTGCTTCCACTGCTCAATTTTGCTGAGACATGCTCGCAACGACATATAGGGAAACTGACGCTGCTGGACGACTCGTCTAGTTCGCTGACTGGTTCTTGTAGAGCTAGAGATACTTCGTATTTGGGGAATAGAGAGTCTCTTTCTTGTACAAAATCATTTCAGTCCCAACTCGAGCCTTTTCAGCACAGTCCTTTGCAATAAATACTCTGTTCCATGATAGACAGAAGTATCACAACACCAGAAGCCTTACGTTTCCTGCGATATGTCTGCCAGTCCAGCAATTCGGACGGTTTCTGCCCAAGTCTGCCGCCAATGTCGCAAAGAGCAGCTTCGCAATACAGCTAGATGGACGAGTAGAAGGCGCTTCTCATCATCTCGTACTCCTCTAGCTTCAACGTCAACAGCGACACCAGCTACAAATTTCTTGAACAGGCTGCGTTTCGAGGTCGGGCAAGCGGATCCATCGTTGGCAAGCACCTGGAGAAGCTTGAATGCTGTACACGATGAAGAACCAGCAAAGCTCTCGCCAGATCTGGTTCGACAGGCCATCCCAATCCTCCAGAAATTCAGAAAGCCCAGCAGCACCTTTCCAAAGGTGTCTGAAGGCCCGCAGTACAGAGAAGAATTGACGGAAGAAGCGGAAGCTCTTTATATGCGATATCGCTTCGTTGCATCAAGGCTGCGTGAGACGGGAAGCGAGCCTCAGTCGGTAGCTCAGATACTCTACTGGCTTCAAGGCTTGAAAGCGTTGTCATACGCTCCTGCAGCATGGAGAATATGGAAGGACGCGCTGGAAGAAGCTCGGCGGAAGGATACACTCGTTGCGAAGCAGATCAGCACGCTCGTTCTGGTCGCGACGGCCAAATGGTTATTCTTGCTGGTAGAACACACACCGTCGACGGCAGCTATAGCCGAGGTGAGATAGCTAAACGAGAACGTTAGAAAGTGTCTGACGCCATGCTCTGCCCTGATGTAGGCTCGCAAGGAAGCCGATGCAATACTGGCATATCTAGAAGCGAATGGTCAGGTCGACGGGACTATCGCTTCGTTACGGATCCGCATTATCAAGCATAGTGCCAGCTATCAGGAGTTCGCCAAAGCTGTCAAAGCAACTTTCGGATTGGATCTAGAAATGCCATGCGCGCCGCCTGGTCTGGCTTTGGACGGGATCATTCGTGCAGTGGACAAGCATTCTCATAACTCGGTCCTCTCAGCTTTGGGAAAGCAGAAGCAGTTTTCCACAATGGTGTCTGTCTTCGAGACTTTAGCTTATCCTTCCGAAGCGCCATCCGCTGTTTATCCGGTACAGATGGCCGAACAGAACTCCTTCTTCTCTCTCAGCTTCGATTGGTTTAACAAGTCGCGGCAGCCGGAGGAGCCCTTACCTCCTCAGGACTCTGCTTCTGTGGACGCCGCGGCGGAGTCCGCTTCTGAAGGTCTGCAAAAGACGGAGGAGGTATTGACGGAAGATAGCGCTGTAGAAGGCAGTATGATACCTGCAGAAGATGGACATTGTCCGATCATGAAGATTGGTGCGCTCAATACGCGCACTTTCGAATTGATGATCGAGAATGCTTTAAGAGGATCATCGCATGGCGTAGCTAGACATTACATGTTAGAGATGCTTGAAGCGTGGGAGCAGGAAAGGCAGAGGTTGAGGGCGGCATATGCAGAGCTGGCTGCTTATAGGGTCCCGCGACCTACTTCTATACTCGGGTCTTCCGGAGGTCGTCGACGCGCTCGCCCTAACTTGGCCAAGATGATCCTACAGGACCCTTCGAGACCATCGTGGGAGCGGGTTTGGCAGACAGATACGCTAGGTCCTGCCATAGGGCCTTCCGTCCATGCGATCTATCGTATATATGACGAGCTGGCTGGCGAATGGACTTCTGGATTACCCTGGCTTAAACCTCTCGAAGAGCTTGTGAAGGATGTCAAGCGCGTACTTGAACTTGTTCGTGACGATCTTCAGTTCTGGACCGATGTTCATGACAAGCAGCTATCGCTGGCGCATGCTTTCAAAACTCTACCACAAGAGCAGAGGAGCCTGCATGCAGGTGTTGAAGAGCACAGCGACCGTATCCATTTCACAGGCAGAGACCCAGACAACTTAGTCGGGTATCAGAACCTTCCGTTCAATACACAACTGCATTTGCTCATTCTCCGAAAGATCGAGGCCGAGTTGAACGATATACACCATGAGATGCATCATCGGCATAGGCATACTGCCGCTGGTCAGTACGTCAGGAGCATGCTGAACGAGCTCAAAGGCGAACGCAAGACACTTAGAAGCAGCCGACTTGTGAATGCCATTAGAAGATCGGAGGCATGGTGTCGTGCAGATGAGGCTGCAGACGAGCAACGCGCAGAAGCTATCATGAGCCTGAATACTCTATCGTACGCGAAGAAGGACAATCAAGTGCAGAAGATGATCAGGATCGCTGAAGGCAGGAGACAAGCAGTCAGACGGGCTATACTACGGGCCGAGGGAACCCTGATGGAACTCAAGAAGAGGCCGGAAGATGAAGAAGAAGACGAAGGACCCGCTCAACCATTTGTGCAGGCTGTGGCTACCCGCGGTCTAGCAAGACAACTGCGTAAGCCACGAGTCGCATCTCCGTCTAGTCAGTCCAGAAATTCAGCGAAGATGCAGACGGCGGAGGACACGATAGAAAGTGGGGAGGCCGAGGATACTGAGCGCACTCCTACGGAACCTAAGGCACGACGAGTCCGCGTGCAGCTAAGTGGACAGGACTTAGGAGCGCAGTCCAGTGTCGCTACGACGCCGAGCGGGGCACCTGGCGCGTTATCAGACGGATCACATCAGCTGTAGGCTGACAGCAGAAGCTCCCGCATGCTTCGGATCGTCCACATATTCTGTAGCAGCCAAGGGCGCAAGACAAACTCTCTTTGGGCTGCTCAGTACCAAGGGTCAACTTGGACCAGCCTGACCTGGCAATCAGGCGTATCTTCCATTTGCAGTTCTCGCATCCGGCCAGTCTGAATACGTACCTTAGTATCAGAGTCTCTTCACTTGTTGTTGATATTGCATAGTAGCGCGACAACGGTGAACTGTAAATGATGATGGTTTGCCATCGATCTCTCCTCCCCTACCAAACGCCCAGAGCAATCATTCAGCAAACAAGAAGTTTGGGGCACTGGCATCGCAAGAACAACCACATCTCGATACTATAAAGAGTCGCATCAGATTGCTCTGGTTTACTCCATCTGACTTTCCGCGACAAAAACGGCAAGGTTCCAACGCAGCTGGGACTTGGGCTTGTACACAAGAAAGTCGATACCTGTCAAGCGTATGGTTGCTCGTCTCAGGTAGCTTGTAGCGACCGCGTACAGACCTGCGGAAAGCAAGAGAAAATGGAGGATGGAAGTGTGGACGAAGAGGTCAGCAGCGATAGCCAGTACAACCAAAGAACAGCAAGCTGATGACTTGATTCATCGTATATTTGTTCAACTACCATCTTGTCGTGACTTCTAACGCGAACTCTTCCGGCATCTATCTTTGAAACCGGAACGATACATCAAACTTCTGGCCCAATGCCGTTCGCAACAACCTGTCTGGGATACTCTTGAATGCCAATTGTCACTCCTATCGATTTTGATTGTGCGCTGCCACTTTTTTGGACTCTCTACCGATCTTTCTTTACCCTGGGCCGCCCATCACAATCACGACCAACAGCTAAGCGACTATGAGGAACTCCGACCTGCATCGAAGAAAGGGAAGAAAGCGACCGACAAAGCAGCGAAGGGCAAAGGGCGGGCCAACTCTGAACAAGCATCATCGAAATCACAGCAAGGTCAGCAAGATGATCCAATGTGAGTACCAAGTGTAGCGAAAGGGGTAGTATGATCATTACTGATGTGCAAGATTGCCTCGCTAGGGGAGCCTCACAGCGGAAAATCCAGAATCGAGTAGCGCAACGGGAATTCCGGCAACGAAAGCTTCAATATGTCAAAGACCTTGAAGCACGGGTCGAATTTTTGAGTGGATCGAGAGATACCCAGCTTGAAGCGCTCAAAGCTATGCTTCGAGGTAAGCTTTTCGTCGGATGCACTCCTGTCTCGCAGGTTGTATCTCACAGATATGACGTGCGCAGGCGTACTCGAAGAGAATAAGCAGCTGCGGACGCTGCTTCAACAGGTATCGGCCTTCGTCGGGAAAGGCTTAGGAGGACACAGTCACGAGTTGGGCTTTCAGAACGTAGAGGATTTCGAGGAGTTCGTCAACAGACACGATCGAGATACGTTACATCGTATTCACGAAGGCTGGAAGACAAAGTATGCTAAGAATAATAAAGTCGAAACAAGCACGAGCCCGTCCGGTAGCAAGGACAATCAAGGTCAAGACACGGCACAGTCGATGGAAGGATCACAGCGGCGAACAGCATCAATGACAGTGCAGATACCCGGCGACGCAGCTGCTGCCTTTCCATCACCCTCTACAAGCGCCTCTCCTATAACGGCTAGCCTTAACAGTGCAGAAGCCGATGCGGGTGGCAGCAAGCAAGCTGCCAACGGCACAGTAATCAGTAACTCTCGCAAGAGGACTCGAGAGGCAAAGTCGACGAAAGATGGCGAACAAGACAACTCTGCGAACAACCATAACCGACCATCGAGTACCTCAGCCATGGCATCGACGACATCTGCAATCAACAGCTTCGCCATGCCTGTCACAACGGATCTATTTGCGACTTCCAATTTCGGCAACAATTCCTCCTCTTCCTTCTTCTTTGACTTTGGAGAGTCATCGACAGCCCTGCCTTCGGCATCCTCTTACGCGGACTTGTTTGCTGCCTTCGATAGCAATGCCTCCTTCTCTATAACATCCCCACTAGATCCGACCGCCTTTACATGGGATACACCTACGCTACCCGCTTTTACGACAGCTCAAACCATATCGCCAAGTGCTGGCACTTCCATGCAACTCAATAACAGCCCAGGCCAGGCTCTAGGCCAGCCGCAGAGCACCTTTGCAGCCAGGCTGGGTAGTACGCTAAACACATCACCGCGGGATGCTGGAGAGCCGAATCCTCTTTTGCAGGCTATTCAAGTCATTTCATCGTGCGTATCAGCTGAAACTCCTCACGAACCGAACTTAGGCTGATCAGCTGTCCGATTGCAGGCACCTGCGGAACAAAGCCACTAATCCGCTGTATGAACTCCCCAAAGCACTTCAGCCTACTGCCTTACAGCTCAGCACACCGCACGATTCGAGAATAAACAGCTTACCGTGGGCCGGCATGCGTGACCGGCTGATTTTGAACCCAGAGTACGATCTCAATGAGGTGTTACCTGAACTACTACAGTCGGCGGACTTGCACAGCACAGAGGTGAGCATTATTGATTGGTAGTCTGTGATGCTTCAAGTCTGACTGCATTACTTGTGCTTTGCTGTAGGATATCTTAAACCCGGAGTATTGGGAAATGTCGGAACAATTCTGCCAGCGGTATAGGTACGAGTCTACGAACTTGTCCAGGCGTTGACGGTATCTAATATATCATTACTGGTACAGGGCGCTAGTCACGCCGGAGGCGCTGAGGGCAAGCAATTACTGGAGGCAATTACGAGGGGAGCCAGAGATCAAGTTGTAGCATTGGACTAATATGTTGGGCGCCCATATAGGCCAGCGGTGATCATAGGCATCATATAATGCATAATTTTCGATTACAACACAATCGACCTGTTTTTGTCTGCATATATATCGGCCTTTTATTGCTGTTGCTTTATGCTTTATGCTTTATGCTTTGCGCTTCCAGATGCTCAGCATCTCTTTGCCCTCCCTGCCTTCGGCGATGCGTGTTGGCTTTTCGAGGTAGACGCGGCTGCATTGCTTGTCTTAGCAATCCATTGAGACGGGACATATAACCACTTACTCGAAGTTGTCCTGCAGTAGCGGAACGTATATCTCTGGGGACAAGCTATAAGGCGGACCACCTTCTCTGTCTCCGTCGATGGGGAAGACCAGGGCTACAAGGAGACCTGCATGGTTTCGAGGAGAGCCAGGGATAATGAGCTGAGTCAAAGTGATTGCGGGCGGTACTGACCTTCAGGCGCGATTATTTCTGCATATCTTTTGCCCCAGGCCTCCCTCATCGCAGGTGGAAGAGCGCACAGAAAGGTGTAGTCGTACGCCAAGTTGAACTTCTTGCCATCCTCAGGAAGGTCGAAATTGAAGAAGTCAAGAGCTTTGAAGTATACGTTTTCTGGAGGATTCGGTAAGGCTGCAATATACTAGACATCGGTGTAAGTCAATGGGAGAGGATCATTCCAAGAGGAGAGTGGGTGGATACCATCTTCGCTGCATCTACAGCTGTAGGAGAGATGTCTACACCCCAGCTTTCGTAGCCCAGAGTCGCAAAGTACGCCGCGTCATAGCTGAGAAGCTCGCATCAGCGGTCCAGCTTGCGGAATTCACGAGCTTCTTGCGCACCCTCTTCCGCATCCGGGTACGATAGCTCTTCCGCCAGAAGGTAGAGGATACTTGCTTTCTTCGACAAGTTCAAGAAGGGGAGCCCGAACATTGCCGGTCTGGGAGTCCCAAGGAGCTGCGACGATAGGCATATGTTCATGATTGTAACGACTGTTCGTCAAGTTTGCTCACTGATGCCGGCCTTCCAGGCAGCTTCCCTAATGAACGCGACAAGTTTGGACAGATCATGTCAGCTCGCGGAGTCAGTAGCGTCAGCGTCGCAGCTTGCCAGCCGTTTGATCCTTGCTGGCTGATCATCTGTCGCATCTTGTGTATGCTTTCTGACGGTCCCGTCGCTGCTGCCATCTTGCGTTGTATCCGTAGGCCTATGTTTGTTGACCGCAAACAACCAAAAAGATGCTGAAGCATCAAGCAGAGCTGCTGACAAGGCGGTAAGCTGACCAGATCTTAGCCAAAGAAGCAGAATCTGAGTATGTTGCAGGCCACAAACGCTGGCTCCTCGCCGTCTTCGTGGACCTTGTGCACGCTGCGCGTCTTCGTCGTCGTCTTCAGCGCCCAATCCTGCAGGCTTTCCGGCACCTCCACCACCACAGCGCCCCAATATCTACCGTGATCTCTGGCCGTCTATCATCTCATGTCTCGGGATGGGCGTCGTCGCATTCTATGGCCTCGAGGTGGAGCTGACCTTTTTACGCTGGAAACCCCGACAGTGGGCTGATGGTTCTTACCTGTTCAAGCTATGGCGTACGACATTAGACTACAAATGGCAGGCTCATGACTATGCAATCCAAATCGAACAGCTTAAAGCCCAAGTAGAAGACCTTAGACAGCAAGCGGAAAGCCGCGAGTCGCAGACTATCTTTGGAGGCAGCAAGAATAACGATCCGGGACGTAAGAAGTGGTTAGGCTTGTTTTGAGCGCCATTACAAAAGCAAACCGAGGGATACAGCCCAATGCTGTAGACCCGTCGTTCGCCAATCGCTGCATCTCCAATTGCATATATAGAAGGGCTACATTGTTACAGTGAAGAACTCTAGCAACAACAGCACTGCCTGAACTACAGCCGTGGCCTTACATGCGAGCGGGGTTTTCCTTCTTTACTAGATCAGTCTAGGTTCCTTTAGTATCGACAGGTTTAGTGCGAATGTATTCTGGACAGTCGTAAGCTCTCCGACCATACCTATGTAACTATCTGTGAGCGTAGGCCAAAGTATGAGCACAACGCCTTACCTGGGAAAATCCAATAGCTGCACTCAGTACTCCTGCGACAGCTCTTACAGCTTCACTTCCGCTTGAGAACTCAAAGACGTCGTATGTCGCAAAGATGCCATCCGCGATAAGTCGCAGTCGCTCCCACCATAGCCATGTCAACCGGCCTCTCAAGTCTCGCAATGTCCGTCTCTGACTACGGATATGCCGGAGGTGCTCCTCGTCCTCTTGCTCCCATTCTTGCTCTTGTGCGTCCGCCGAGGGTGTTTTTTGACTTTCCCTCTCCCTTTTCATGCGGGTCACCAAGACTTCTTCATCCCGCATGAGGCGACGCACTTTCTTGCCGAATTGCCATACTTCTCGTCTTTCCCATTCAGCTAGGCCTAGCGAGGTCAAAGTGCTCAACAGCCAGAACAAATCCGCAAGCGTCTCTGACCGCTGAAAGAGCTTGTTCAGAAATGACCTATGTCTTGGAGAAGTGGAAGAGGGAGCTGATGATGTCTTGAAGCGTTGGAGAAGCTTGACTGGCAGTGTCATAGTTATGCCAAGTCTGGCGAAGAGAGCTACGCCATCTGCGACCGTGTCGAGGAGAGACAAAGTCGTCTCTACGCCCTCTAGCCTAGCCCGCAGCTGTAGACTTGCTTCATCGGAAGCAGGAGGATATGCGACATTGCGTGAAGTTGCTGAATGCGCAAGAGGTGTAGCTGCCCAAGCGTGTTTCTCTGTCCATAGCCAACGCGTAGCACTGACGCCTCCTCCCGCTGGTATCCTGCTATACGAGCCTGTCAGACGTCCAAGCTCATCGCTAAGTTCGAAAGAACCCGCAAAGTTGGTCAAGCGATTATAGTATTTTCCATCTGTAAAAGGTGCCAGGATCTCGCTTAGATTGCGCAGCTTCCGGAGTGATGAGATAACGAAGACAAGGAGAAGGAGAGAAGCTGTCTTCAGAGGTGTTTTGCGAAGATGGACAGACGCTTGGCGTCGTAGTTTGATGAAGATGTAGAAACGGAGGATATTTTGGAAGAAGCGCTATAACAGCTCATCAGTACATGCGATGGTAGTTTTGAAAGTATAGCTTGTACGCTACCAGAGTACGCTCTCTGCCTTCGGAAGTCTTGAGAAGCAGGGTCATGGCAGCGTGCCTGCTCAATTGCGGCTTCGCATGAGAGGCGACTGTCGCAACCGACTCAGCTTGAACATCACCAGACTACCTCACCCCCTACAGAATGTTGTATGAGGTGTGTTGATTCTGAGCGTTCGCGACTCCGGCACGCTTAACACCGGTGGTAGGTCATGTCGCTTTAACGAAGTCTCTGGTGATGCTGGACCGCTGCTGTGGTTCCATTCGACGCTGCCAGACTCGCCGTCTGCCATCTGGCCAGGTTGGACGAAAGGTACAAAGCTATGTAGGTGGAGGTCTTGATCAAAGATGGGGCTCTGGCTAAACAGATCTCGTCTCAGACTACATGGTGTGGGTTAGTTCGTACGTATATACAACAACAGTACTGTCCTTTACGCTTTCCTCATTGAGCCGCACTTCAGGTCTGTGGAAATACTGGATAGTCTAAGCAGACCTACCGTTATTCACGCGCTTCCTATACGCCTAAGCAGGTCCTTCTGCTTCAGGCACGGTCGTAGCCAACTTGACGACCAGCGCAAGAAGGGCGCTCGTATCGCTAAGCGCATGAAACATGACTGTATCCGCATGCGTTTTCTGGTGTTTATAACTGTTGCAGAACAAACAACTCAGCTCATATTCACCGTGCAGGCAAGTAAGCGGCCAGACATACAAGTTTAGCTCAAACTTCTTGAGGAACTCGTCTTCTTCTTTGACTGAGAAGGTAGATAGATCTTCGCCGTTTGCGATGGCTAGATCGATGGCTGAATTGAGCTTGCCAGCTGTCTTGGCGAGTTTGCTCGCATATGCTGCGAACAGATTGCATGTCTGTATGAGGCGTGATTGAAGCTGAGGACCGATGCACCATTAGCTTTCAAATCAGAATGAGGCCAAAGAGCACGCACCTTGAGCATCTTGTGATTCGTGAGCATGCATTCATCCAAGCACGTTTGCAGGAAGTCGCTATGATATTTCAGCAACTGATCCACCGTTCTAACACCTTGTAATTTCTCCATCATCTTCCTCCAATTCGTCTCGAGTACATCGCTGACAGCGAAGGAGTACATCTGCTGAACAAATGCCAGCATTCGCGTCCGTAATGTGAATACTCTTCTTTTCCACCTTTCTACGGGAAGACAGTTCGTTCGTCTCCGCCAGGCTGGTGATTTGGTATGTTCTGTCCATGTTGTCGTAAGGACTTGTTCGAGGTGTTTTAGGGATAATAAGTGCCGGAAGATCAGTTGATAGCCCAATATTGCTTTTCTTGAAATGACCAAAGAGAGTGGGAATTCCACGTTGTAGTCTAGCGAAAGTGCTTCGATACCCGTGAGAGAGTGTTTACTATCATCTCCCTTCTTGTCTTGTGTAGCGCTAGCGGGCGTAGCTCCTGCATTTACATCCACTGCGACTCCTCCCTGTTGATCTATAACCGCACCCTCGACTTTGATGATCGTCGTCAACCAATCTATAAGCGTGCTACTAGAAATCGCAATCTTGATATCTTCTTTATAAGGATCGATATTTGTTCCACTTGTACTGGATGGGTTTCGTAATGCTACATCTAGTAGACTTTGTAGTTTACTGATGGATACGTATTTCGCTTTCTTGGAGAGTTCGTGCGTGGCTAAGTCGAGGAAATGAGTGAATGAATCGCCTTGGTCCATGAAGAATGTATGCTTTAGCGATTTCAAGCGTAGGAAAAGGCATTGATCGTTGATGAGAAGGTTGAGAAGTGCTGTATTTGCAGAGAGATAAGCTGTATTGATCCGCTGGCCGAAGGATACGCTGTCCATAGCTATATCCTGGTGATCCGCGGCGCCCTCTCGCTCGGGTTGATAGTTTGTAGCTTGGATGATATCTGTATTTGATGAAGCACCAGACTCCCGAATGACATTCAGGTATTTCCCAGCCAGCAGGATTTTGTATTTCCATTGGTCGAGGAAAGTAGGAATGATAGCACCTCCGCCGAGTCCTTTCTCTCTTTTGACAATTCTCTTGTCTAAGAGATCCGTTTCGCCTCTTGTATTACTCGTAGCATTGGTCGTTCCATCCAGTAGAGCGCCAGCATGGTAAGATGTATCACCAACACCGCTTCCCTGACCAGCAACAGTTGCATTCGACGAATATGCATAAGATGAAGAAGAGGACGAGCTAGACGAAGCGTCCCGTAACGTGTATTTCTTCTCCCAATATTCATCCGTATAATCGCCTTGCAGAATGGTTCTATCCAGCGATTTCGCTTCTGAAGTCATGAATTCCGAATGGATATCATTTAACTGTCCTTTCGATATCCAATCTATCAGAATCCGCGCATAAGGCTGTGAAGCCTTCAATAATAATTCTGAGTATAGTTGTTTGGCGATAGGGTTCCCGCTTGTCCGTTGGAGGAGTTCATCGATTATACTGAGCACTTCGCCGCCTCGTACAATACCACCGGAACTCCAGGTTGCGCGCTTGTCTCGTCTGCTTTGCGGCTTGTTCTTGTCGATGGGATCTGAATCGCCCATGTCGGCCCGCATTCCTTTGATAGCTTCCTTCAATGCTTTCCCACCAAATCTATCGTCGTCATCATCATCGTCGTCCTCTTCTTCTTCATCTTTGTTCTCCGCACCGTCATCTTCTTCCGTAGAAGCATCCTCAGAATCTGCCGGCGATGCCAATATGTTCTGGACGAGGTTATAGACCAATAACAATTTATGCATCATAGGTTGTGCAAGCGTATAGAAGCGTTGAAGAGAAAAAGAAGTGGAAGACATGAATGAATATTCGAGTTGCGCGACTAAGACGAGGTGGTCGGAGAGTATGTTGCGCAACGCAGCGCATAGAGCTTGATTTGTGAGACCGTAGGTCGAGGAACTGTATGTCTCGATGAAAGCTTGGACGGAAGTGTAGTATTGTGCAAGAGGAAGAATCCGCTCGGCCAAATCGCACAACGAAGGATCTGCGACCGCACAGAATTAGCCATGGAAGCACGTTGGTAGAGGAAACTATGCCCACCGACTTGATCATCTATGATGAAGCGAGCTCCGCGCAGACGGTCGTATGCATCTTCTGGCGAATAATCAGGATCGAACTCGACAAATTGGCCTTGTATGCCCTGTAGATACGGACGCACGATGGTCAGTACTTCCTTCTTTGAAACCTTGTAATCAAGCAGGCAGCGGGGACGCACGATGATGACGGTGAGCAAGTCCTCCATGAGCAGTGCTTCCTGGATTTCCAAGCCCGCATCACTTATGTCCTCCCTCTCCCTCTGACGAATAAGTTTCTCATCCTCTTCATGCTCTGTATACTGCTTCAAGTCTGCTTCGTCATCGTCTTCACGGGTACCGTTCGCATGGCCATTTTGCAGATCCGGATTGCTAGTATTGCTTGCTAGGATCTGGCGCAAGTGAGTAGATGTCACAGCCTGTCTGTTGTGCAATAGGTGTGATTTTAGACGGTCGTTTGAGGATGTTGTGGACGTTATTGACTGCCTAGGTCTCGACGCGTCTTGCTGGCCCCGGCCATTGGGATACTCGTCTGTAGCTATACGCAGCATCAGTACTTCGCTTCTCTGTAGATGATAATTGCCCTGCTCACCTCTCTGCTTGCCCTTGATATCGTTTCTTCTCGCAGGAAACGCTTGAGGATGCAGCTGCTGCTGATGTAGCGGTCCATCCACCAACTCCTTTCCCTTCTTCTGTACACTTCTGAGTACTTGTTCAGCTCTATCTAACTCTCTTGCGCTGAGCCCTAATCCAGACGTTGAATGCCTTGTTTTGGCTGCTCTTGATGGTGCCACAATAGGAGGACCTGGTGTCTGCGGCACCACTTCTAGTCCATATGCATTGTTGTGTATACTGTTTGCGCTGGATGGCCGCTGCTGCTGCCTGCTTTCACGGTGGTCTTGCATGGGCAGGTAGGGGTTGCTCGACGAGGTCGCAGAGAGCCTTGACGCTGGCCGGGACATGGTGTGTGTATATGTATGTTACGATGCTGTTCTCTATCGTGTAGCAGCGTCGTAGAATGTCATGATATCCGACTGATTTCTGAGTTCAAGCAACAACAACAAACAGCTCTAACGCGTTCGCATGATCCAACAGCAACGCAGATTCAGATGGAAACAAGGCTGTAGAAGTAGGTGCGTAGATGTAGATGTAGATCTAGATATCCAGACAGCTCTGCCGAAGATCATAATTTGACTTGCACGAAGCAAGCTCAAGCTCAAACTTGACTTCATTCGCATAAAGTGTATAGACAATTCAAGACTTCCCTTAAGACACAGTGAACGTATTATAGTTCTCACATTCATTAACACACTGCATTACCTTTCGACTCTCAAGAAGTACACTCACACTGCACGTCACGTCGTCAAGTCGGGTGTTTGGGCAGCGAGAAGCACGCGAGGAGCACGGGCTTGGCGATGGTACCTACTGCGAATACATAGACTATCGTAATTCTGCAAGATACGTTCAAGACCAGCTGGCCTGCTTTCTCGTCAACCTTCATTCGAACTTCCATCATGCATGAGCCAGTAGTCAGGCTGGCCATGGCTCCGGACGAGCCGCCTGAATACATCCCAAAGCAGTATTCTACATCCCCATTCCCTACTTCCATTTCTCGCAAACATCTCATAGCTCTTCCTATCCTCGCTGCTGCTCTCGTAGGGCTCGCGAGCCTCTTTTCCTCCGATTCTGCACTGCCGGCAGTATCGCACAAGCTACAGAGCGTCCTTCCAGCATCACTATTAAAAGCAGATACAAGTATAAGTGACGACTACTATACCCGTCCTGGAATTCTCCAAGTCGATAGACGCGATGAGGTCCCCAAGCACAAACAGGCTAGATGGCTGCCTTTGAATGTCCTAGACTCGCTAGTACAGAACAATCAGACGGGATTAGAAGGAGGAGATGATCAACAGTTCGGAGACGGCTGGAACTTGCTGGACGAGTATACCAGAGCCGCATCAAACAGCGAAAGCGTACAAGACGATGACCGATTCAGCTATTTGAAAGACAAGACTATCGTCCTGATAGGGGACAGCGTCGATAGAGGCGCCATCGATGCAATGTGCGAGTTCTTACATGGCAAGCTCACCTACCGGCAATTCGGCGACTCTTCGCAAAGTCTCCTCAAACAACACCCTCGTGCAAAATGGAGGAGCGCGCCTCATCATTGTCGTTTACCTCAATCTGAAGGAAGAGCAGGGAATACGAGCATATGGTCGTTTATGACTTATTCAAGCATGGCGGATGAAGAGCTGTTTGAGGTGCCGCTTAGAGGCCTACATCCGAGGGTCTTAGACAAGAGACTGGAGTTAATTGCGGATGCCCTGAAGAGAGTGAACGTGGTGCCTGACTTGATCCTCTTCCACACTCTGTAAGTCTCCTCCGTATACACGCAGATTACGCTGATCTTCCGAATAGGGTATGGGATCTGAACGCACTCAATCTTATGGACGCGATTGCAAACGCACCACCTTCCAACGTACTCAGTGTAGACTATCTCGTCGCTTTTCGGAAGAAATTAGCTTCAACGTTCGAACTCGTCAATACGCTCTTTCCCACATCCAAGAAACTATATCGTCTATTACACAGCGTCAAAGTCGACGAGGGGGATTGGTGAGTTGCTGACGTTCTTGCGTTTCCTCAGTTCGATCGGATGACTGAATCTAGTTGCTATATACAGGTTCATGTCCCATACACCAAAAGGAACTCAACATATCTCTCGCATCCCTTACGCCAACAATAAAGGAGAACAACTCAATACTATCGTGCGCAGCCTCTCACCAAACTATCATTTCAATCTATTCGATTTCAAGTCTGTGCTAGCTGGATATACAGGCGATTGTGAGTCATCTGTTCACTGTTTGATAGCTGTATGAAGCTGAGTCGTCGACGTGTGATGATCAGTCCAGGATGCTATACACCCTGGAGGTGTCGGCAAAAAACTCTATACTCAAATGCTGCTATACTATCTCAAGAAGCTCACCTAGCGAGCTTTTGTCATTCTTGCATCCAATCAAAAGAGCAAGAGACGCACTATCCATTTACTATAGTGCGCTCGTTTCACTCCCTTTCCTGACGATGGAATCAATGCTAAGTACCGCAGTACTGAGTACCGTAGTTGTTTCGGCAGGCAGAGTAGTGGAATGCAGTATCGCCTTCTGTCCGTGTCGAATCGTCGATAGTGACCAATGTAGCTCTAGCGTAGTGAACACAGAATCTAGATTACCTTCTTTCAGCACGGAACAAGGCAAAGGCTTTCGATGCATGGAAGACGCGTCGTTTTACTTTTGAGTACAATATATAGTCCCACGATGGGAGAGCAGTCAGAAAGTGTAGTCGTAGCCTGTTGGGCTGCCCGAGAAGCTTTACTCAGCATAGCTCTCGAGGTCAACACAGCTCGGACTTAGCAATCTGGCTCAGCTAAACCACCCCAATCACGCATCTATCGTCTTTTAAAGCAGTCTTGACGTCCATCCAACCTCGCGCCAATATACTCTTTCTGGCAAGAAGAACGCGCCCTAAAGTGCATGGACCAAACAGCCTAACTGCAAGAAGACGTGCGGTTTGAGCGCGACAACGACAACTAAAAACCTCGAGCAATATTCCCAACCCACATCTGTGTCTTGTATCAAGGCTACCGACAGTTCTCTTCGCGAGAGCTTTGATTCAATTCGGGCTTCATCATGCCTGGACCCGTGAGATTCGAGATTGACGACGAAGACCTCGGCGGTAGCAGCAGCAGTAGCGGCAGCGACTGGAAATATGGCTTCAATTACACCAACACATCTCCCTTCCCTACTTCTCTCTCGCGGAAACACCTCTTCGCACTCCCTATTCTTGCAGCAGGTCTCGTCGGCTTAGCAAGCTTAGTCTTTCCAAGTACCACTCTCCCTGCAGTTTCACACAGCTTGCAAAGTATTCTTCCCTCTTCTCTCTTAGCGTCAGATACGGATGCGAATCTGGATAAAGAGGATTATTATGCACAACCGGGGTTTCTGCAAGTTGACAGACGCGAAGAAGTTCCGAAACATAGACGTGCAAGGTGGTTGCATCTGGACGTACTAGATTCGCTGGCGAAGGCCAACCAGACCGGACTGGAAGGAGGGGAAGAGCAGGATTTCGGAGACGGTTGGGATCTGTTGGACGAGTATACCACTCTTACAGATCAAAACAATACCTTGTCGATAGACAATGAGCTGGATGTAGACGAAGAAGATGATCGCCCGAGTTATCTGAAGGACAAGACGATAGTCCTGATAGGGGACAGCGTGGACAGAGGGGCTATAGACGTAGTCTGCCAGCTCCTAAACGGGACACTCACATATCGTCAATTCGAAAAGGCACCACACAATCTCCTCACTCATGAACCAGACACATCTTCATCAAAGCTTGCTAATCCGCATAGCTGTCAACTACCCAAAGCATTGGGCAACACGACGATTTGGTCTTTCATGACTTATTCCAGTATGGGAGACGAAGAGCTGTTCCATGTTCCGCTCAAAGGAAGGGAACCGAGGGTCCTGGAGAAGAGACTGCGGTTGATAGCGATGGCTCTGGGCAAGATGAACGTAGTGCCTGATTTTATTCTATTCCATACATTGTGGGTCTCACTTCCTACAGCTTGATTGATTCACAGGCTGATGTACATGTGTGATCCGGTAGGCTGTGGGACCTCAACGCTAACAACCTTATGGATGCGATTGCCGAACGGCCAGCCTCAGAGATCCTCACGTTACATTTCCTATCCGATTTCCGAAAGACGCTGCATTCTAGCTTGGAGCTCCTAAATACCCTGTTCCCGAAGGCTCGAAAGATGTATCGTTTACTGCACAGTGTCAGAGTTGACGAAGGGGATTGGTGAGCGAATAATTACTCTCCAGTAGACCAGGTAACGTAAAGCT
Organism: Erythrobasidium hasegawianum; assembly: GCA_001972285.1. Lineage (NCBI taxonomy): Eukaryota > Fungi > Basidiomycota > Cystobasidiomycetes > Erythrobasidiales > Erythrobasidiaceae > Erythrobasidium > Erythrobasidium hasegawianum. The sequence goes on along the minus strand of BCII01000006.1, from coordinate 1,195,872 downwards.
AATTGTGTCGTTTGCTTCATCTTCAAAAAACAGGTTCATGCCCCATACACCGCCTGGAACCAAGCACATAGCTCGAATACCCTATGCCGTCAATAAAGGCGAACAACTTAATGCCATAGTCCGCGATGTCGCTCCGCAGTATCAGTATGCATTGTTCGACTTCAAGACCGTGCTATCTGGATACCTCGGCGACTGTGAGCGTCCTGCTTCTGCATCAGCTTGCACAACACGATGTAGACTGATCTGAGCTCACATATAGTTTTGGACGCCATACACCCTGGCGAGATCAGCAATACTGTGTACACGCAGATGCTTCTGTACTACCTCAAAAAGCTCACTTAAGCAAATACTGAACGAACCTAAAAAAGCATTAGATCATTGAAGTCGGGAAAGGTCGTTTAGGAGTGGGATGCATCGTTCTCTGCAGTATTACAGACTGTACGTACCTCAGTCCGGGCAGGATCTGTTGTTTGTAGCCATAGTAAGCTCCGCATTGTTTTGCTAATGCTACGCAACTCGATATGCGCACATCCACTCAAGTACTCTTCATAGCAGACTCCTGCCTGACCCAAGTAAAAGTCGCTTCTACCAATAGGCTAATGACTCGATGGCTTTGCTAACTTTATACTAACACAACAACTGCCGTACAATTTGGTAGATACATATAGCGTATACTCTCTAATACTGTTTACCACTTAACTGCCCATAATAAACACCAGCTAGCTATGCATGAATGAAGTAACAGAGGAGAACGAGGACACAGACATACTGACTACTTCAGGCCCCGGGCTCCTCTCTGCCGAGAATCAATCTGCTTGACTTTCGGATACTTTGCTTTCTTGGCTGATATGTCGGAAGAAGATGCTTTCGCAGCCACCCGAGCCACAAGTTCCCAGAGCGCATCGATGATATCGCTTCTAAGCTTTGTCACTGGCGTAGTCGTCGTCGTAATCTCCCCAAGGATCCTATACCAGATGGCTGAATCCTCTTGTCCAAGATTGGACACTCGCTTTAGGCCGGGTATATCCTCAGCCATCAATGGTGCATTCTGCCGCTGCCGTTGTTGTTGAGGATCGAGTAAATACCGTAGAGGGTCGTCACTGACTGTTTCAGCCGGGAAAGCGATATCATCTGCGCGAGATGATTGCATAGCTTCCGAGATAGGTACTGCCAACGAGCGCACCCATGCTACGAGAGGTTCGTCGCTTGTAGACAGCGGGACTGTGGATAATCGATCCGCTACTATCGTTTGGAGTGAATCGGGAGGAGACGGTAGCTTTTCCGCTTTGAGAGGCGGCAGTTCAGGCTGTTTAGCAGAGGCATCGCGTTTCTTCTCTACTGTCTCTTCTACTTGCAAGGGGGTCTGAACCTTTGATTTCGCTCTCAAAGTACCGGGGTTTGGAGGATTCAATCTATCCTTTTCCTCTTGTTCTGCCTGCATAACCGCAACTATCCGACTAATGAGCTCCCACAATGTATCCATATATTCTTGGGTGATCAAGTGACGGGTACGTGCCGATCTGCCGACCGTTTGCTGCAGCACCGACACCCAGAAGTCGTGTCGAGGGTTCTCTTCTGCTTCGCTTTGTAAGAGAAGTTCCTTCTTTGAGGGGTTCTTCTTTAGACCTTTTGGCGCTGCTGGAGGGAGAGCGTTCTTGAACCTGTCTGCATTTGTCCGCTTGAGTTCTGCCAGTTTCTTCGCTATCAAATTGCTGCGGAGCTCGGCTGCTTGCAGGAGAGGTTCTCTGAAACGCTCCATCCAATTCAAGAGAGCATCGTTGTCCGTTGTTATTGGGAACTGAGGCATGTATTGGCTGAGGAAAGTGACGAGCCAAGCTGGAGGATTTGGGAGACTTTCCGGTTTCGACATGTCGAAACTGTACGCTCGCCGTTGTGGGACACTCTTGACGATCGGCTCATCGACATGCGCTTCCTTCAATAACTCTGCATCCTGCTTGGCCCACTCCTCTTTCCGCTGTTCCAACTCTGCTTTCTTAACCTTCTCTCGTTTCGCTTTCGCTCGAGCTAGCTCTTTCGGAGTCTCTTCAGAAGCATATTGATCTTGTTTGATATGAGCCGCCAAAGGAATGGTATTGAGCTTGTTCTCTGACAGCGATCTTGCGTAGCTGAGGACGGGTTCCGTTCGTAAGTCTCGCTTCAAGCGTTTCATAGGTGCAGAGTGGGTGATGGAACAATGTAGATAGTCCGGCAAACTAAGAGATTGATTAAGCCCTCCTCGCTGCCAGCTGGAAGATATTGTAGCCAGATGTCAGCATCGTCCAGAAGCTTCTGCAGATGTAACGAGGTGTCCTTACCGGCATCCTGTACATTGACCTCGTCTTGTACATCCATGCATGAAAGTTGTTGGATCCGATGAGCAGTCCAACCCGATTCCATCTGTGACGCATCCACCGCAAGTTTCGGGCGCAGTAAAGTCTACACACTGTGGAAGAGCTCGCTTAGCAATGGTCTTGATGGCTGATTCCAGCACCAATAGCCTACTCGATAGTCCAAGCTGCCAGGATATTTGGGACAGAGACCTTCGTTTGGCTTGCATTGCGGCAAGGGTGCATAGGGAAACCTAGTGTCCTGCTCTCGAGCTGCAGCTGCTACTGCAAACAGTAGGGAGGATAGCAACGAAGTCGCCAGATAAGCACGTGCGGGCTTGGTCCGCCGCCGCCGTGGTCTTCTAGAGCCGCCCATGCAAGGAAGAGGAGCTGCTGGCATCTAGGACAGAGTCGCAGTGGATGTAGGTTGTATGACTACGCTCTTCCGCAAGAGCTGAAGTCTTCAGGCCAGCTAGAGACTGCCTCGACGCTGCCTATGTATCAGTCTGTTTGTCAAACTTTGAGGATCTGGCGGATCTGAACGTTTACCTTAGTAAGTTATACTAGCCTACTCGCATACCCTGCACCGTAGGCGACTCGGCGCGTTCTGAAGACTGGAAAAAAGTAGCGCTTGCATACAGCGAGGCATGCATACGCGATAGCTGCGATGCGCGCCATAAAATAGGAAAGAGATTGAGAACCTTCGCGAAGAGAAAAGCTTCTCGATGTGACGCTTCTGCTAGCGTCGCGTACGGTACCGGTACATAGCGTGAAGTACCTTAACTTATGTACTGCGCGTCGTTGATACTCAGTCCGGTTGTGGTTCGCCTGTTCTGTTTGCGCGCGTAAATTGATTAGCTCTGCATTATTGAGGTTATGCTTTTTAACTGCGACACAATGACGATGTTAGCTGGGTGACTGCATCGCGATACTGAGAACGACGACGAACGCGGCCTGATTCGCCTGAAGCTGCCGACATCAGCTTGTGAACGAGGCTGTTCTTCGGCAAAGGGTCACGTCGTCAAGTCTAGAATGTTAGTTGAGCTGTGTGCTGCAGACAGAGCTGAATCTGAAGTGTTGTCAGAGGTTTGGCAGAAGGGCGAGAGATTGTCAGATGTCTCGATGCGAAAGTCACAAGTTTGCAAAGCAGAGCAGGAATGAGTGAGAAACTCGAAAAGCTCTAAATTGATGCGGGAAACATTCGGTTGCAGACGATGTTTCCCTAAGGATTACCCTATCTACACAGAGACGCGAGGCAGAAGGAAAGAATGCGTCGAGCTGTCTAAGGAGAAGAGGGATGGGTCGTAATATAAGAAAAGCACAAACCAACTAACAAAACTATAAAAACCCGAGAACTGAAGAGGGTATCTGACATGATTGAGGGAGCAGAAGGGAAGTGATCCAACGTTGAGGTGAGATCCCAAGGTGAGGACGATGGATGCTTCATCTGCGAGTGACCGTTTACCACTGAGAGTGGTTGTGGCCTCTCTTGGTGCGCATCATGCGGGCACGCTGAGAAGGAGCAGGTGCATCGGCATCGTTGACGAGAGTGCTGTTGGGGGTCTCTCCGAAAGTGAAGCCAGGGCCACCGAGCTGGGTACCAGCAGCCTGTCGCTTAGCCATTCTAGTGGAAGATCCAGAAGCAGTAGGGGCATCGTTGGCTGGGCTGGGGTAGATGCCACCGTTGCCGAGTTTCCAGCAGCTGTTGAGCTCAGAATCAGACTTGAGGAGGTAGGCCTGGCATGCGGCTGGTGAGAGAAGCCAAAGTAAGTTATGTCTTCTTGCAAAGAGCCTACTCAAATGAGAGACGTACCGTCGGCGAGGCAGACGGCGGAGCACTGGCTGGCAGTCATAACAGCAGGGACGGCTTGGAAACTGTTGGACCATGAGACTGGGGTAGAGAAGGTGACAGGCTTGTCGAGAGGCTTGGCAGGGGTGATAGCACCGGGAGAGACCGTGTTGGGCTCGCAAACGAATGCATTGGCACCGAAGTGACGACCAACACCGCAAGTGCATGCACCGCTGGATGGGTCAACTGTGTCCAAGCTGTACAAAGACTGTCAGCGCAAAGTCGCGGTGTAGGAGTGAAAAGTATAACTGACTTTCCCTTGGTTGCGCAAGTGGGGGCACCCTCTTCAGAAGTTCCGGCGTTCTGGAGGAGCATGAATCCCTCGGGAACAGTGGTGATGGCTGCACCGCCGTAAGCAGAACCTCCGTAGAGCGTGCATACGGGCGCGGCACCATCGAAGGTGTATCCGAAGCAGGTGGCTGATATGAGACGTGAGTAAAGGCTTGTCGCAATGCAGATGTGATACTCACAGGCATCAGCAATGCATGCCGACTGGCAGTTGTTCTCGGTGACACATGAGGCGTCGCTGGATTGGTAAACAAATGCGTAGGCATTGTCTGCGAATCGGCCACCGGCTGCGAGCGAGATATAGCTGGCATCGTTCTGGCCAGCATCGGGCTTGCAGATGTCGGGCTGTCCGTAGCTCTCGCTTTGACGTCTGTCGTGCTGGTGCTCTAGGAGCTCGAGGAGGGCAGCGCGTCGCTGGATGCGGGAGGGGATGACTTCGGAGGCAGCAGCCAAGAGAGGAGCGCCGAGGAGGACGGTAGCTTTGATGGAGAGCATCTTGATTGTTTGGGTTTGTTGTTGTATGTTAGATGGGGAAATGGGCTGTTGGTGCTTTGTTGTATTACCGTAGAGGTGAGGAAGCTGTTGTCAAAAGAGTGTGGGTTTACAAACGAGTGTGTTGTAGATAGGGCTGAAGGGAGAGGGAAAGAAGAAGCTGTTTGGATGAGAAAGAAAGCAAGAGAGAGCAGGCAGAAGATGAGCGGTATTTGAAGGGTGGGAGGGTGCTGGAAAAACATGCCGATGAGGCATGGACTTAGACCTTGCGTGCCAGCATCGAAATGCATGCCTTCCCTCGATAAGGTCAAACTTCAGCCGCGTTGTTATGATGATCCTTAGCGTGAAGTTTGAGGCCTGTTTTCCCTAGCCTTGCTTTTTCATGATTTCGCGTAGTTTCGCCTCGGCATTCCGCGAGATGTTCACGACTCTGATGCTGCTTTGTTCGAGTTTGTTGACACCAAGGTGGTATGGGGGGAGATTCAGGCGCGTGATCGAAGGTAAAAAGGTTCAACGCGCGGGCTTTTCAGACTCTGTCTGGCCTGCTGCGGCAGCATGGAGGAAGCTGTAAGGGTGAAAAACGTGTGAATTAGGAAGAAGGTGAGTCGACTCTTTCAGGCCCGTAAACAAGGGCATCACTGATTCGCTGGCTTCTGTTTGTTTACTTTTCTGCCAAGAGGTGTGGACGCATGGCAAGGATCCCTGTCTGCTTGCCCTATCCTACTCCTGCAGTGCACTCGCAACAGGCCACAGACTACAGGTCGAAAGCCAGGCCAACTGAGCTTCGGATCCCTCGGACAAGGTCAGAATCGTCAGCAAGCTACGTTTCGTGCAGTTCTTGAGTCACTGCGAAGAGACACCAGAAGGCAAGAGAATACACGTTGTGGGAGATGACTGAGAGATTGGCCATGATGTTGTTGGATGTTCAGCTAGGAACGGTCAATGCGCAAAGCAGTCGTCGAGAGTCAACCTCGAGTAACTCTCAAGAGTTTTCAACAACATGGACGCCATCGCAACAGCGTCCATTTGCAAGCTACCGACAACGCCCTTTATCCGCTGCTGCAGAGCTCATTCGGCCAGAGCGTGCTTAATCGACTCGTAGTACTGGCCGTCCACCTTTTCCTTCAGCTCCTCCCTTGTGCACCATGCAAAGTCGACCAATCCTTCCTCTTTGTTCGGTTTCGCTTCACCTCGCATGATACGCGCCGGCATGAAGAAGACCTGGAATCGACATATCAGCACGCTTGCCAACCCGCTTTTGACAGCCAGGGCGAGATGGCACACCTTGGTATTGTCCTTTCCCTCTGCTGATGGCTGCGCATGTGGATATGCGTGAAACGCCGCTGGCAGTATCCCAGTCTGCCATACATCGAGCTCGGTCCCGAACTCTTCTTGTAACTCTCGAAGCGCGGCTTTGACGAGGCTCTCAGACTTTTCCACTCCTCCTTGTGCTGCAAAATAATTGAATAGTAAGCAACCTGTTCTAGCAGGTGAGACGGACTATCGACATACGGAACTGCCAGGCGTGTTGTTCGCGATTCTTCTTCGCCAGGAAGTATAGCGTTCTGTCCCTCCTACGTTCGAGACTATGCAAATCTTTGTCTGTTTCGCTGTCCTTCGTACTATCTGTGTCTTCTAATTCTTTGCCCTGTTCCGCTGCATCTATAACAAGCCAGACCATAGCCGCATCAGCGCTGAAGGAGTTGCCCAACACTGAGGAGGTACTCACCAACTAGCTCTTTGTACGCTTGCTCTCCCTGACTTCCTTTGCGAAAGTACCATTCTGGCTTGAATTCTGATCCGATAGCTCGCTGGATCCGCCTCGAATAGCGGTAGAACTCCCTCTCGAAAGGTGTCAATGCAGTATGTGCACGAGGAGGTCTGCTCAGCAGTATAGCAGCGACAACGCGGGTAGTCGACCGAGAAGATTGCGATGGAGAGGGAGACGAAGAAGTCGAGGCAGTTTCGGATGAAGAAGACGAAGGAATCGAGGAAGATGTAGTAGCTTCAGAGATATTTGTCACTGCCGCTTCAGTGCTTTGATAGCGCCTTGCAACGTAGCCTATACCGCAAATCGCAAAAAGTTGTGTCAGAATTGCTGGACGTCTGAAGAGGCCAGCAAAGCGCTTACCTGGCTGCAAGCGGGATGTGGAAGCTACTGCATGAGCGCAGAACCTGCACGAGGTGCGACTGCGAGCGAGAGAAGTCATGCCAGTCGATGCAAAGTAGACCAAGCTCGTCAGTCTGAAAGCCAAATTGTTGCTTGATGTTTGCGGCTTTCAACGTGAAGAGTGTTTATATATGCTACATGAATCTAGTATCACAACAAGTGATTGGGAAGATAGCTAGATGAGTATCTGCAGGACGGGTACACCTAAATCTTCATTTCCCAAGACACGCCGCATCCACACCCTTTACCGCTCGCTTGAGGATTGTCTATGAGTCTAAAGCTGCTTCCGATGAGCTCCGTGGCGTAGTCGAGAGTAGAGCCTTTGATGAGCGACAGGGTAAGCGCATCGACCAGAAGAAGACCATGCTTGACGGCATCCGAGTTTGACGATGTTGCTCGAAGGATACTGTATGACAGATGCAGTTAGCGAATAACGGTAAGAGCCTGCTCTGCATATACTCACTAGTCATCTTCAGCCCTATCGCTTGCTACGTTCGCAAGCTGGAGCTTGGTGCTATAGCCATGGCATCCACCACTCTCGACAAGTATCCTTAGTGCTAGATTTGGATCGTTGTCTCTCTGCTGTATGAGCGCGAGTTGCTGTTCATAAGCCGGTCAGCTCTGCTGATCCAGCATGTCCAGGAAGCAGTATCTAACCTTTTCGGCGGCTGCTGTTATGGTCAGAGTACTCTCTGGTGATTCACTGCCTTCCTTGAGTACTGGTTCTGGTAAATCTTCTTCAGGCGCTCTCGGTGGCTCCACGACCGTCGCAAAAGACCTTCTTGCCGCAAAAGACCTGGCAGCCGCTGGAACTGCTGTATGATAAGAGGACGATGTTGAAGCTTCCCATCGTGCTAGTCTGAGCACTGAAGGGCGGTGTGATGAGTAGCTTCGTGCTCCTGCAGCCGCTAGGCGTCTAGCTGTCCGAGGTGCTTGGGCAGCCAGCTGATGTCCGCAAAATGTACACCGTGCAAGAGAGTGCGCACGTCCGAGGCTCTTCTGTAGAGCTGCTTGCATTGTTGTTATCAGTCGGAGTGTGCAAGAAGGCAAGACTGATTAGTCAGAGAGGTACAATTAGATGCTCTGCCTCAGCAGCAACAACAACAAGTAAGGAGTGTGGTCCGATACTGTTCTTTGGAGCATTTTCCGCTGAGATAGTCCTGCGATCGGAAACCCTGAAAATAATCCCTACATGAACATCGAATATATCTGACCCTATTACTTCCGTGTCCTTATGCGCTAATATGTCAACATGCCCAATAAGAGTCTGTAAGGGTTGTAGTGTCTTTGCTGCAATGTTCGGCAAAATAGCTTCTGTTCCAGGTATTACGAGCTGGCCATGAGCTGGGATGCATGTAATTAGCTGTCGCTTACAGTATAGCAGATAAGCACACTTACATCGACAAACTGTGCAGTTACGCCTGGATAGTCGGAGTTCAGAACCAAGTTGTGATTCAAACCATTTTTGATCTGCAGCGGGCATGTGGATTAGCAAAGGAAAGTCTGTGTTCCAAGCTTGGTCACTCAAAAAATTGAACCACATCAATCCTTTATAGTTGGGCATTGCGTTGCAGGTGTCCTGGGAGGTGCAGGTCTTCACCCATTGGAGGTTATCTTGCGTCCGGTTCGATCGCGTCCCCGTTTCACCCTGGATTAGTGTATCAGTGTCAGATATACTCCCACAAAGTCTACAAATGTTGTCGTACCAGCCAGAATGACTTGTTATGCGGTAACGCAAACTCGTCGTGGAAGTCTTGGGTGAAGCCGAGAATGTTGTAGTAATCGCCTTGGGGTGCATTGAGATAGGTGTAATAGTCAATTGCAGTGCTATGTACATTAATCAGCGAAAATGTCAAGCTAGCGAATTGTAACAGGCCTTACATATCCACATATTCCGGACCAGGCCAGAACGGCCGGATTTGATCATTCGGAGCAGTCTGACGACACGTATCAGCCTGTATTGATACAATGGCCTTGTGCTCGCACTCACATTCGCGCACCACATGAGTTGTACGGAAGGCAGAGCTGCTTTGACCTTGGTGTAGACCAATTTCCAAGACGAGAGGAAGTTGGCTACGCTTGGATCGTAGTATGTTCGCTTGTGGTTTGGATCAAGGTCATCTGTACAACGTTTGAGACCCAAACATCAGCTTGATGCGCATGGAGTGAATGGAAAGTTCAATCACCCGAGCCCTTTAGGGTGTACCAATTGAATTCGAAGGCGTATCGCAGCCATACGGTGACTCCTTGTTCTACGAATGCTTGAAGGACGGTGATCAAGGCATCCAGATTTTGCGTATCGTTTGGCTGGAAGCCTCCGTAGCCGTGAACAGGCTGGTGAGGGATCGAAAGTTAGCACATGTAGGTATATAGTTGCGGGCTACGCACATTCAGGGATGCGACGAAGACAGCATTAGTAGCCACGGCTTCTGGTAGGAACTGTGCCCATTCGGATCCGTTGAAATGGGTAGAGGCATCAAGTGGATCGTAGAGATCATTGTCCTGTGTAATACAGTAAGCATTTTATGCTGCCTGAAAGTCTGATCCTACATACCTGATGGGCATACCCTCCTACTGCAAACGAGGGTATTCCGACAGCTGTGTTGATTTCTTGGAGTGTATGCTGTACACCTGTCGATCCGTAGACTCTGTTGCCATCGTCTGGGAACCAGCCTTGATGCCAAAAACATCAGTTCATGCAACTGCTTCACGTGAGCCAAACAAACACACCGAAGTATGCACTGCGGCATTGACGATATTAGCTACTTGTGCATAAGTGCAGATCGCAAGAGGTCTCACCAGTTCCTGCTTAGTACGGCTGTTGTATTCCTCACTGGCTCTTGGGGATCCAAAGCCAGACTTATGCCCTTTGCACCTTGGGCAATCTGACCCAGCGGTCCAGCCAGAGCAGTCGCAGACAGCAGAGAGAGTAATGCAAGCGTATATTGGAAGACCATGGTTGCTTGCTTGCGCAGGAAATGCTGGATTATGCAGGACCGAAGACCGAGCGCAAAACCTTGTGGAAAATCGAGGATTTCTCTTTGAGACCTTCAGCAAAGCATACAGGAGATCCAGCTAGTTGTTAAGCGTTGACGTGCGAAGCGCTGCGACCAGAAGAACGACGAGAAGGGTATCGAGAGGATAGGGGCAGGGGAAAGGCCTGAAGCGACAACCAACTCCGACAAATGCAGCGAAATGCCCAAATAACAGCGCAGAATCTATCAACTGGCAATACGTGTGTTATGGCTGTGGCAGCATCCGATGCGCGAAGTACTTTCTCAAGCTAAACCTGCTGTCCTGGCGCACCTCTCTTCCGGATAACCCGGCAAAGATTTTGGCTGATCTTCTAGTCTCACTTGGCTGAAGCTATGGGACTTCTCTCCAAGACTGCAAAGCATGCTGCCCAAGCTTTCAGTACCGAGCCCGCTTCCTACGGGAAAAGAAAGGATTACGTAGATCTATTTAGCTTCTAACCTGGCAATTTTCCCTTTTCCTCATCATGCCTCTCGTTGTACAGGTCCTCGAAGATGGCGACAAAGCTCTACTTGGCCTAGGAGGGTCTGCTCGTACGCGATCTATAAATATGCAAGGCTTCTGAAACATCATACTCAAAATGAACGTTGACAAGGACAGGCGTAGTTCGAGCCAAGAGTCTAAAGCTCAATCACGATGTCGCAATGAAGATCGTTCGGAAGAACGCAATAGTCGACCATAAACGTTACGTGCGGATCGTTAAGAAGCAAATCATCTTGGACGGCGCAGGGGGCCGCGTTCGTGCGGTATATTCTTGTCTAAATATATAATAATATGGCTGATGTCCTGTCTGCCCAGTTAAGATGTACGACTGGTACGAGAGCTCCTCCCACTATTATCTGGCTCTAGAACTAGCAATGGGAGGCGATATGATGGATCGATTACAGAAGTACGGTGCATGGTCGGAGGATGAGGCGCGTGCAACGCTAAGCAGGCTTCTGGTGCGCCCTCCACCTTTCTGGTCAAATGATGCCTGATCAGTCCATCATAGGATGCTGTTGCATGGATACACTCGCAAGGCGTTGTGCACCGAGACATCAAGGTACTGCAATACTTCGATTAGTGACCGTAACTAATTCTGCAAACGTAGCTGGAAAACCTCCTATATCGAAACCTGGACGACCCGCTAGACTTTGGTCTTGCTGACTTCGGTATAGCGCATGTATTGGATACACCGTCAGGCGAAGACGACTACGATGCAAATCCAATTTACGATATCAGCGGAACACCTGGTGAGCCTACCTCATGGAAGATGCATAGGCTCTCGCCACGTTACTAAAGGAATACATATTAGGCTTTTCGGCTCCTGAGATCTTCTTGAGAAGAGGGCATGGCAAGAAAGCAGATCTGTATTCCGTGGGCATATTGGGTAAGCCCAACAGCATCGGCCTTTTGGCCATTCGAGCCGGTCTTCGCTGAACGTATCCATGCATAGGCTATACCATCCTTAGTAATTGGTCACCGTGGAGCTCTCGGGATATGAGAAGCATGATTCGCGAATGCACCCAGACAGACATTGTTTTCTACGAGAACAAGTGGAGCCATATTAGCGAAGCAGGTGAGGGCAGTGCCAGTCTTGATGTGAGCGTCAGCTAACATCTCATACTTGCAGCGATGCAGCTTATCGCAGATTTAGCTGCCCGAAATCCGAGACATAGGCCTACGGCTTATGCTGCTCGTCAGTATGCCTGGTTCCAGACGCCTCTCGATGCTCAGAGTTCAGTCGGTTCTACGATAAGCAAAGACGCAGAGACAGAAGGAGGTGCTCCCAAGCGACAGGAAACGTTGCGCTCTGCAGAAGAAGGTGGGGGCGCGCCTGCTCAGGTGCTCACTCGGCTGCCAACTCTAAGAGATGAGGCTCTCTTCTCACAAGATGCGGACGAGTCTTGAAGAGTACAGCCATTGTATTAAACAGCATCGTTCGGTAATCCATGTAGCCGTAGGCCTTGTCTGCATAGTCATCAAGCATTGAATCGCATAGCAAGCCTGATATGATACGAATCAAGATCGTAGAACCTCTCTTGCGAATCGTGTAGATCTGATCTTTCGAGATGTCTTGTCTTTCTGCCTCCTGCTCATTCTTGCCCATCTTCTCAGCATGTCTGGTGCATCCGTCCGCTTCTGCGGTGACTGCAACAATCTGTATGTCTACACAGCAAACCCATACCTGCTGCTTTAGCTGAATTCTTTGGTCGCTCCAGGCTGTATCCGAAGGCAGACAAGGTGCACAAGGTCCTGCTTTACTCGTGCAGAAACTGCGATTGTACGCTGGACGTTACGACAATACTTCGCGATATATCCTGAAGGTTGTCATAGGGTTCGAGGAGACTACAAACATCTGCGTCCATCGAAACGAGCTCATCACAGAACTCAAGTCAGCCTGCCAGCGGCAAACATGTTGGACGATACTGATCTACAGTTGTTCTGCAGGGAGACTGCTGGTGTTACGCAAGATCTGCATACGGATCCGACGCTGGTGTGTCCCAAAGCCTGGTCTCTGGTTTACCATGGCTTATTCAGAATGTTGCCTTCAGCCGCGTACACAGATGCAATGTCCTAGATGTGGACATCCAGAGTGAGGCTACTTACTCCCTGGTCAGAGGATGCTAGCTAAGCTCTCCGTACGCAGGGCCGTCTTCTACCAGGATCAGCAGACCAAGCGAGCCGAAAGTCGTATGACGCTCTTCTACGTGTGCACGTAAGCTCATTCACTTATTATCTCAAAGCGAGAGAGTAGGCTAAGCTACTTGTTCACAGCCAATGTAGTAAGGCTTTCCAAGATCCAGTACTCAAAGAGAAGCGCGGGCAGTAATAGAACGGCGCCGTAGCATCTCCTTATATGTCTCGTCGTGTTGTTGTATAGTCAGTCGCGATCAAGCAAGTTTCCTCTCTGATCAAGAGTCCAGAGACCAGCTTGGCTTCGCATCATCCCGTCACCTTGCTGCAATCATGACTGTCGTCGACGATGAAGTATCGCGGTACATTTGGACGACTTATGCCTCTCTGAACTTCCCGCTGAAACCTCGTCAAATGCTAGCCTTTGGGGACTACTCACCGAGCTGTCGGCCCAGCTATCAGCGAACAGGGAGCACTGCGAGTCGCTGAAACGCCAGTGCGAGCAGCTCAAGGTGGGCTATAACCTACGACATCAATAAGTACTCGAATATTGAACCTTGAGTTCACGACAGACCCAAGCTATCCATACTGGCATCGGATTCACCCTGCGCCGTTTCAACACCGACATCACAAAAGGTTGGGCTGTTTCACGATACATACAATGGTCTGTTGCATCTACTTACGCGGATGCTCTACCCCAGAACAATTCGAGTCTGAGCTTGAACGGTACAACGCGACTCTGACGCTGGAAAACCAGGCTCTGCAGTATGAGAACCGACAACTCTCGATGCTGTTGAAGGATTATGAGGGGACTCTGGACAACGTGATGGCGAGGTTCAGGGGCTTTGCTGTACGTCGACTGGCCGTCATGCTAGGGCCTGTATATGGAAGCTGAATGATTGGATTCCGCAGGCATCTACTCAGCAGTTTGAGCTGGATTCTGCGAAACATTACGAGACACTCCTATTACAGCATTCAGGCTCTTCGGCTCTCCCACAAACAAGCGCGATGTCCCCATCAAGCGATAACGCGACACTCTTACCCATACCTGGCCAGCAGAGCGGAAGTGCCCCTCTAAACCAATTTCAACTACAAATGGCACTCTCGAACCTAGCTGCTCTGCTTCGGAAAGCCTTACGGAGTTCGCAAGGCGAAGATCCCTCGGACGACGAACTGTCTTCGGAAGACGAGGATGACGATTCATCCTCAGATGAGGAAGTAGACAAGATCTCAAATATTGATCCGATGGGATTATCAGATAGCGGGCCTGGCAAACCTGATCTGAGCAGTCTAGCTGCGTTCGCTCGGAGAACAGCAACGCGGCAAGCCAGTGTACCACGGTCTATAGCGAGCAAGAAGTCCTCATCAGGTGGAGCGAGCAGTCAACAACGGAGGAAAAGAGCAGATTCGAAATTGGATTTATATGAAGGTGGATATCTCAAATTGCTAGCTGAGGATGGGCAGATGGAACTTTCGGCTGAAGCGCTCGAGAGGGATACGGAACTTGTACGCTTGGAGAAGGAGAATCAAGAATTGAGGAAACTGTTGGGCATCTATGGGGATTTGCCAAGTGAAGCGGCGACCTCTCCACTGGCGGCGATCAGCAGCCTGAATCTTCCGTGACGGAAATGAAATAGATGTTTTCTGATGGTCGTACAAGGCCTCCGATTCGACATGGATCTTCAGTGGCATGATCAGATCCTTACTTGTTGTTGTCGATAGTTATGCTAGACCAGACCGCTCGGATGCGCAAGGCAAGCGCGTAATATACATCTCTCTCTATGTAGCTGTTATATATTGCACAAAGCTTCTGCGATTCTTGGCCTATTCGTTCCTGATTTGTAATACGCCGTTTTGCATTGAGCTCTTTGCCATCCTTCGTGCTTCTGACGATAGGCTGAACCCTACTAAACCACCATCACTATGGCCATCACTTCTGCTTCACTGTCGAATCCACCACGTACTGCTAGTGCCGATACAGAAGAATCGCCGCTTCTGAGGCAGAGAGACGGAGACGACGTTGCGCAATCAGCATCGACAAAGACGGTCCTGCTCAGACAGAACTTGCTGGGCAATCCTAAAGCATTGATTACTCAGGTAACTAGCATTTCAATGCGATACTCGTCGCTGAGCGATCCTGATGATTTCCGTCAAAGATCGCGTGTCTGGCTTTACTCGTCAGCGTACTCACAGTCATTATTCCCAATCCAGCTGGTAGTCTACCTTTCTCATGATTACTCTCACCAGCTAAAAAGTCTGACCCGATCTCTTGATTCAGGTCTCTTCTCCTATCATCCACCTCTTCAGACACTTTCCATCATTTTATTCGTACAAGGCGTCCTGACACTACAGCCTACTAGTACAAAGCATGATAAAGCTCGTGGACTGGCTTTGCACCAAATCTTCCAGATCCTGGGGCTTGCGGGCAGTACGTTACCTATAGGTTTCGGTTGTGCTGGACTGTCTTGACAAATCGATCTGTTTGCAGTCGCAGCAGGTGTCTCAGTCATGATAGCCAACAAGGCACTACATGGAGGTGAGGCGGATTTCTGTGTCTAGCTTAAATTGCCTATGCCGATAAATTCTCTGTATGCAGCCAAGCACTTCACATCATGGCACGGTCTCTTTGGCCTCATCACGTCCATCCTACTCGTCTCTCAAGCTTTGATAGGTGCTTTACTAGCATATAAGCCAGGCTTCGACCTGTTCGGCAGTGAAGCTAAAGCAAAGAGTTTCTGGAAGTATCATCGTGCGTCCCACTCTCCATGTTGCTTAAGAATCCAAATCATAGAAGCTGAAGTTGATCTGTGCCAGGTGCTTCGGGATACCTCATCCTCCCTCTTTCGCTACTGACGGCAAGTTTGGCGACGACAAAAGCTAGTTGGGTGCTTGGCCATTCTAGTACTCTCCAGCGTGCAGTAATGACGGGGAGTTTGGCTGTCATTGCTCTTGGTCTATGGAGCGGCATGAGGTGCGGCATCACTCGCTGCTGATTCTAAGGGCGACTTGCTGATTCAGAAGGTTGCTGCAGCCTGAAGAAGCTTGGACTGAAGGCTTGAAGAGCGATACATAATTACGCGGACTCGTATTAGCTGTCCCGTGTTCAATATATGATGTTTATATCGATATAGCGTTGTCGACGCTGGCTATCATAGTACGAAACAGTTGTAACAGTAGCGACAAACAGATCAGCAAGTAAATGCATAGCAGATAGCATTTGGTCATGTAGCGTTCATCGTTCAGTCTTCAGCAAGTCAGCGATGTACGGCCCAGTCATTGCGACACGATGCGTTCGCTGATAATTTGTGAAGCGCATCTTTCTTGATCTTGGCTTTGGTGGGATAGAAGAGAGGCATTATCGAAGGGCGGGCGAGCTCTAGATCAATGGCTCAGACTCGATTCTTGCATGTTCCCATGCGGGTTTGGCGGTGTTCTCGTAATCTATACAAGCATCTTGAGGCCAGAGAGCACCAACAAACGACCCAGAACATGGAAGCTGTCAGTTTGAGCGCACGGGAATCGTGAAAGAGCGCATTGGCAGAAGTATGAAAGAACGGCCAGAATCCATTGCAGAACGAACGGTCATATCCGGCTTGTCGAGATAGGTACGAGTGTCTACACCGTATCGATCTCCTGCATAACGATGGCCACGAGTGTTCTCCTACTCCATCACTCGCTGAGCCGCATCCATCCACCTCCACATCTCAACTAAAACGATTTACGCCTCTGCGATGCGAACAACAGCGTCAGTAATGGCCATAACTCGGTGATATACGCCAGTATAACGCACTGATGGCATATGCACGCTTTGGGAAGTGGGTCTGTCTCTTCTTTTGCCTCTCGGTGATCTGGGAAGCCTCGTGCTGTGAAGGTAGCGCATATCCAAAGTCATTATCCTGTTTCTGTATATATGCAATCTTGCTGCTACTGCTCGCTGACCTTGGTCAATCGCCTTCGGAGTGCTCTCGTCTTCTTTGTGCGCAAGTCGAGGGGGGTGTATTTCTTGTTCTTGTAGAATTCTCTCAAGTTTTGGCGTTGTTTCTGGTTGATGACAGTAAGGACTCTTGCGATGCCTCTTCGTACTCCGGCGCTGTGCAATTCAACCCAGAAATATCAATATCTGATCCTGAACTCTTCGCTTTTCCCGGCGTGCATCCCCTCACATCTTTGTCAATTTGGCAGAGTTTCCCCCTGCGACCTTCTGTACTCTGAGCTGGAGTAGCTCCTGCTTGAGCTCAGTGAGCTGGCTCTGCAGGTCGGCCTTGCTCTTGCTCAGCAGCTCGTGCGCCTTGACCTGCGGGAAAACACCACAACCTCGTTCATATCTCTACTGTCTTGTATCTTGTATGTATGTGTATTCCTCACTTCTGAAGGGGCCATTCTTGATGTGTCGTTTGATTGCTCGAGTAGGCTCTCCAACAAAGCCCTCCCTCATCCTCGTCCCTCCAACTTTTTCGCTTCTTCCCTCGATCATCTACGAGGTCCAGCTGAAAATCCGCATAATCGCCACGAAAAAAGGGGAAACATCAGTCTCTGCTGTACGAGAAAGCAAAAGACGCTTGGTTGGGTTCTTTTTGTCATGTCCCTCTTGCTGCTGGACGGCCTTGAAGACATCCCGCTGTCTGTGTGAAATTTTGACTGAAGCAGCTGAACGAACTCTCATGCCTTTCTGGCATCGCATGCTTCTCTGAACGCTCTATACTATCACATATCATCTATCAACATCGGCTGCTAACCCTCTCGTTCCTGGTGCTACTCTCCCTCTTCGTGAAGCCCGATTGACACCAGGAGAGACGCAGATCAGGAGGCTGATTGCTATCACAAGGGACTCTCGAGCACCGTGAAGAGAGTGAGATGCTGTATCCCTCTCCTATCATCTCGAATGCCACGGGCTCTGCATAGCCTTGACGTCAGGAGCTTCAAGATCGCAGCAGTGACTACAGCTGCATTTGGGCAAATCTAGAGCAGTTCCCTTAATCTTCAATCTTCTTCAGACCATGCCGCACTGTCCAGCAGTTCAAGGGAAGTCGAATGAGGGTCGCACAGTTGGCCTCGGCTCACACACTTTGTGTCTAAGATCAAGCAAGTCATCCGCAAAACCCTGCCAGAACCTTTTATGGCTTCGTGTATATAAGAAGAAGCGCTACATCCCGTCCAATCTGCAAAGTATTGGCTATCTAAAACGATTTAGGTATGGGCAGCGAGAGACAGAACTAGATATAGCCCTAGAGTCAACGCCAGCCACTGAACAGTGACATATACATATACTGCAGCATGAGTGTACATCGACATTCCGGCAATACGTATCCTGCGTAGAATCATGGAAAACAAGATGCTGCTTGAATAGTCTCTATTGCTGCTCTAAGCGTAAGAGCAGGGCAAGCTCATTACATGCAACATCTATAGACTCTCAGAGCAATACAGTGCAGACTACGCTCTACCATCTTAATCGTTCTCCTTGACGATTGAAAAAGACGGCGCATCCAGCCGCTGAGTACCCTTCAAGAAGGTCAACTCGATAAGGAACAGGTATTCGAGGGTGTTCCCTCCTAGTTTCTTAATCAATTCGCCTGCGCCGTATGCGGATCCACCTGTTGCGATCAAGTCGTCGATGACTATACAGGTCTGGCCCGGTGTGATTGCGTCTTTTTGCATCTGCGAATAAACAAAGATAAGCATTCGTAACATGGAACAAGGAGAGTGTGAGCGAACCCACCTCAAACTGATCACTTCCGTATTCCTTCTCATATGTGACGGTCACGCATTCGCCAGGAAGTTTGCCCTTCTTTCGAACAGGCACGAAAGCAGCTCCTAGACGCAAAGCTATTGAAGGACCCAGTAAGAAACCGCGTGCATCCAGGCCAACGACGACATCTATCTTCTTGCTTGGCGACTTATGGAGGGTAGACGTGACGAGGTGGTGCATGACTGGGAGAAAAGACTTGACGTGAGATATGTAGATGAGGGGATGATGGATGAAATGGCCTTACAGCATGTCAAAAGCGTTTCGAAAGCTAGAGGATCTCGAAGGATAGGGAAGAGATCCAAGAAGACGATGCCTGGTAGGAAGTGGGATAAGGACGATTGTTTTTTCAAGCATTGACTCTATTGAGTATCACCTTTCTTCGGAAAGTCGGGACTGCGATATCAAGATTTTTATCAGCCCTCTTGCTCTCTCCCCTATCTTTAGCTTCTCTTGCGGACTCCATCCATCGCGAACTTACATGACTCCGAGCATTGAGCGCAAGAGCTCTTCTGCTGTCTTTGCATCCTTCTGCGCGACTTGGCTCACTTCGGACGTCGACATGTTTAGTTGGCCGTAATCAGACCTGGCTAGGTCTGTCTCAGCGAAGAGGTACCCGCATGGATGCTGCTCCTTTCAAGACCATCTGATACACCTCATATACATGTACAAACAAGCTCGCATGCCATACTGCGCTTCAAAGGGAGCAGCTCTGTCAAAGCATCCATCCCTCTTTCGGCTTCCTGAGGAGTGATCAGCTTCAACACCTCGTTGATAGAAATCTATCGTCACATATCTGCACTTCGGCCAGCATCGTGATTCCTTACGCTCCTTTCGGATCCGGCTGAGAGGACACTTTGAGCCAATACCCATCACGCAAGCACCCTGAGCAGACTCGTCATCGATTGTCTCGTACGGCAATATGTCCTTGCGCTCCTAACTGAGTAATCCTGACATGATGCTCTGAGCTTAGTATTAATATAAGAGGTTACTTTGGCAGGTGGTCGGCTCTCTTCAGATCCGATGAGTGTAACATCCGGTGGAGTAACTATTCACGACGGGGACACCTGCACCTTGGCTATACTGGCAAGCTCCAGCTACGCGAAGGAGGGTCTGCAGTGTGACATCGTTGGGTTGAAGCTGCCTACGAAAGTTGGTCGCAGTATAGTAGGATGCAGCTATTACATGTATCTACTCCAGATGCAGTGAAGTAACAACCCAGCAGATTGTACATGATACGCGCCCATGACGCTTGCCCTTTTGCCTTGTTCCTGGCCCATCTCAACTGCCATAACATGTCAGGACACGCGCAACATCCTACCGAGGACGAGCTACAAGCTACTGCAACGCCAGGCTATCGCCCACCTGAAGCGCGCGATGTCAGCGAACTGGCCAACCTCGATGCGGGAGATGAATCGCTTAACGCCTGGAAGAAGAGCTTGGGCATCGTCGCTGGCGGTGGTCCAGGAGGCGCCAAACCAAGTGTACGCCTTACTGATCCAGCCTTGGACGCCTTAGGCTGGCGATACTGAGTCTCATTATGTCTCAGCTCAAGCTCGTCGCGCTCCGGTTGATTGCACAGACGCCTGCACCGATAACGCTGGACCTATCATCTCCTGACAAGCTGGCTGCACTCAAGAAGAGCGGCGAAGTCACTATCAAAGAGGTTAGGCGTACTCGACACTTTGGACCATCCTCAGCCCTCCGGATCTCGAAGAACATTCAGGGCTAACTCTCGTATGGCTTGGACTGCAGGGCGCTGAGTACTCTGTCGAGATCGAGTTCCATGTCATGGGAGGCATAGCTTCAGGCCTCAAGTACATCCAGGCAAGTCGTCAGCACCTTCAGTACGCGACCACCTCCTAATTTCAAGGCACGTGCAGGTCGCAAAACGTAAAGGAATCACCGTCGACAAGATGGAGCAGATGGTTGGAAGGTGGGCTCTCGAGAATACGCTTGTTCCGAAGCCCAGCTGAGAAATCTGGTTTACGATTTTCAGTTATGGCCCTTCGCCAAATGCTGTAGTAAAGCGTTTCCCTTCAGAAGAAGCCCCATCAGGTATGTCTTACTTTACAATACTATTGATCTTATCTAATGCGAGTCACACAGGCATGCTGGCGCGTGGAAGTTACTCAGTCCGCTCTCGAGTTACGGATGACGATGGAACGTGAGTCGAGCTGGTCCCACCATATTAAAGGCTTCGTCTGACTACTCTACTGTACCTCGATACAGTATCCATGCCGACTTCGAGTGGGCCTTCAAGATCGCTAAAGAGTGGTGAAGTCGCAAGGCAGTCGCAAGTGTCCCACTTAATTGCGGACTATAGAAGGACAGCAACACCGCACGCCTCTATTCACAATTGATTTCGTTTGCAAAATTTCGTTGGCTTGGGCTACAGTTTGGGTCTTAAGCATGTAGTTTACAGTATCCCGCACCTCTTCTGCAATTATTACGACAGCCTGGCTCTTGGCAAAAGTCTTCGTTCATCACTCGACGACCGTTATTCTTGCGATGTCCAGTCGGTCTTGCACCTCTGTTGTTGCGGTACTGCTGCTGTCTGTAAGGCTGGTTACGTAGCCGTGCGGCTGGAGGCTGGCGTACAAGCCCAGCGGCTCTGCCTTGAACGTCGCCGCTATCATCATCATCATCGCCCTCTTCAAGGTCTCGAGCTTTCTTTTTGCGGACTGGATGCTTGTATAGCACGACTGTCGAAATCTTTAGCAGCTTGAATCAGCAAAATGTAGTGCGATATGTCAGCATCGACTTACTAGAAAAGCTGGAAGCATGAAGCCGCTTGCGACTGGAATAGCTGCTATTAGCGGTAGGTATACCTAAGGCCTGCGCACTCACCAAACATCGAGATGCCCATGTTCTTAGTCTGCGTGCAGTACTGATCTGTCAAAATTAACATTAGCACAGAGGTAGACCGAGGATCAGTGTCTCGACATACCGGATGGCTTGCAGCTCATATACATGGCAAACCCACGATTAGTATTCTGTGATATTCCGCATAGTCAGCAGCCTTATCCAGTGAGCAAAGCTAAATGAAGCTTACAAGCCTTTTGGCACGCCAGCCGCCAGTTGCAAGCGCTATTGCAAATGCCGTGATCAAGACGAAACAGATGAACGTATACCACCACTCCAGCCAAGTGATGTTCAAAGAATGTATCCCTTTGCTGGCTGAATGTTCATGATGCTCTTCATTTGTATATCTTCTGGTTGACCAGATGAGGAGGATCGCCAGGATCTGTGCGATCTCGATTATCAGCTCTGCTTTTCAGACCAAAAGGAGAATACGTACTGCACCTCCTCCTGCCAGCATAGCGCCACTGAACCCTTGTGTGAATTTTACGAGGTCCAGAATCTCGCGCTGCTCTTTTCCAGGCTTTTTGTACTCATCCAGATAGTCCCCCGCTGGTCAAAGTCGAGTTAGTCGAAGACCTGTCACATGTGCAGCGAGTACTCTTACCGTAGGAACAGATGGCTGCGCTACATGACAAAAAGTGTCAGTTTGTGTAATGCAATGCCTGCCCTGTCCACGAATAAGGCTCACCCAGCTGCTGCGATAGCTATCCAGAGTACCGCTAATGTGTAGTATACATTCCTCTGGAAGCGAAGTGAGAGGTCTAGAGTATAGTGAGCAGCATCCTTGCCAGGATGTGCGTACCAAGCGTAAGCCATAGCCTAAAACGAAGGTCAGCTTAATGGCCGTCTGTCTCTAGCTCTTCCGAGCCTTACGAGCGCCGCAAGACCGCTGAAGACAGCACCAGCTGTTGACCGTCCAAGACTATAAGCTACTGTACCAACCGGGAAGCAGTCGACGTACCCCAAACAGCATTGTTCATGCTGAGCGTCTCGCTACAGAAGAAATTGCTTTTCGAAGTGCATCGGGATGCAAGCTCGATGCCCTTTCCGTTATCTTTGTTCTTGCGGTTCGTTCCATCGTTGTATAGTATGAATCCGATGGTAAAGTAGATGATGAAATGCGAAAAGAGGTAAAAGAATTCGGCTTTGAGGACTGCCAAGCTTTTTATACCCTTGCCTTCTTCTTTGACTTCATGCTCGGTCCATTTTGCATAATGCGACGTTCGTCTAGACAAGGTATACCAGGAGAACAGAAGATAGAAGAGCCCGAAGAAGGCAGATAAGCCCTGCCGAAGTCGGTCAGAACGAAACAAAAGACGAAATAGACTGTGCAGACGCACTGGAAAGTATTTGAGCATATTGGCTGTGCCTTGTATTGTACTTTGTTTTTCAACTTGTGTGCCATCCAGGCCTTCACCGGGATTTTCATACGCCTGGATATAGTCACTTGCAAACTTCGCAATGATAGCACTATAGGAATATTGTGTAAGCCTCCTCGTATAAGCTAGTCGTACGAGCTCACCTAGTTATTATGTTGGCTAGCCAGAATATATGCAGCAGCATATAAACAGTTCGTTCGCCTATGGGGGTGACAGAGCGCTTATCAGCGATACTCCAATATGGCTTATAACACGTCACATACCGCTTGCGGTCCGGCCGTCCACGCCCTCGCCCTCGATGCCGTTTAGAGGGTCTGGCCAGGACACCCAAGTACCTCCCATAGACAATGAAGGCACCGCACTTGGATCGTACTTATCGTCATCGTCGTCTTCATCGTCGTCGTTGTCGCTACCTCCCTTTCTCCGCCGCCGTTGCCTCATGCGTCCTGTGTGTCCTCGGCGGCGACTCTGCGCAACGCCAGGCATAGTGTTGAAGAAGTTAGCCATCCTGCAGCCATATGTTCAATGCTTATACGAGCTTGGAGATATGCCCTTTGTCGCTCTAAGTGGAGCTTTGTAAACGAGTGTCGAGACTAGTATAGATATGCGGCCAGCGCTGGTATATGTCGATAGCGGTAAGCTCTGCTCGTGCAAGTACACTTGGGTAGAGGTATGGTCAGCCGCTGCTAAGCCGGGACAACTCTATGCGGAGTCTGGTGTCGGCAGTGCTGGCGACAAGGGAAGGCCAGCTGCAGAGAGTGTGAGAAAGTCTTGTACCTTCGCTGAATGTTGGCTGAATGTTGTTTGTGAGTGGTACGATCGTTACATATTGCTACCTGGCTGGGCTCCAGGCCGCGAATCTTGCACCATCTCTTGACTTCAGCACGAAACGCATTCAACATGGCCAGTCAGGCATCAGCAGCAGCGTCAGGCAGCGGTAGCCAGTCTCAACAAATCCCGCTTGAAGAACTGAGCGTCGAACAGCTATCGCAGATCAAACAGCAGCTCGATACGGCAAGCCTGGGCATCCAAAGGTTTCTGGAAGGGTCCCAGCTGATTGCGAAAGTTTCGTGTCGTTGCATGTCCACAGGAGATTGAGCACCTCACACAATCGTTCGCTGCCTTGAAGCAAGCGCAAGCCAAGTTCACCGAAGCAAAGAGCAGCCTTGACGAAATCAAACCTACAAAAGCATGTATGTCGAAAGTCTGGCAGCAATTCTAATGGCTACGACGCTGCTCACACTGTTCCACTAGCCAAACCCATCCTTATTCCCTTGACGAGTTCTTTGTACGTCCCTGGTAAACTCTCTGATCCCGAAAACGTCTTGGTGGACGTAGGAGCGCGCTATTTTGTGGAAAAGGTGAGATACACTTCTATAACTATTGCTATGTACCGACTTATGCTGATTGACCTACGCGATTCGAAGTCTGTCAAAGATGCCAAGGTGTTTTACAATACCAAGATACTATCGCTGCGGAAGTCATTAGATCAGCTACAGCCGACGATAGAGACAAAGAACGAGAATCGCCAGGTCGTGGTCGAATTCCTGCAGATCAAGCTCAGCCAACGTGAACGGGAAAAGGGTAAAGCAGGAGCGGCAGCGCCTTCTCAAGTGAAAGGATAATCCCTCTATCAATACAATCTATGCCATTTTCCGAGTCCTCACAAGCCCGTCCCTTTTGCAGAAGGCCCGCTATGCATCGTAGATGGCTGATCTTGTCCCCACAATAGTCTCAAGCTGAAGCATGCAACAAGCCGACATCACCTCGTTCTGCGAGTCTTTCGTGTAGAGCGGAGATCACCCGTCAAGTGCTGCAAGCAAGACAACCACTGCCGGCGATGCATCGATTCAGCTAATGCCTCATACTGGATGGAGGGCCATAGTGGCCGCAAGCAAGGGATCGCTACTACCGCCTACATAGAAAGCTCTGCCATTTGCCTGCCTCCCGACCGTGGTGCCGCTGTCAGGGTTAACAGTGATTTGCGACGCATGGCTGACAACAGGCGTAAAGTCGGACAAGCGCAGTATACAAGATGTGAAAAGGGTGGTGACAGCTCAGTGTCGATGAAGAAGTGCTACGATGCTGCGCTCAGCTTACCGCGCTCCCTTGGATCGCAGGATGCGAGTATGATAAACGCACAGGTCATACTGACAGGAAATCCCGCGCCAGTCTTTTTTACCCATACACGTCTCAAACAGGGCAAAAACAAAACAATGATCAACAGGCTGTACAGCCAGATGGCATCTACCAAAGACGACCTTCGCCCTCGACTTGTACTGTGTACTGGTCTGATTCCGTAGTGCCAACATATATTGTAGGTGTACCACGTTCAACCTCGCGGTAGAGCAAAGCAGAGAGGTACTGTAGAATGCTTCCGGGTCCGCATGAACCCGCCTTTGTTTACTGCCGACCGAGCGTAGGAGATCTGCTATCGGGCTGGCGGTAGCTCCCTCTGTGTATCCGTGCTTCCTCATTGGATGCATGGAGAGCGCAAATGAGCTCGCTCGACTCGTTTGAAGGCATAGACGACTTGGATGACCAAAAACAAGAATTAGAAGACCAAGACCGCCAGAACAATAGCGAAGAGGAAGATAATGATGATGAACAAGACGATGATGACCTTACGCCCCCGGCAAGGCCGCAGGAAACTGCCTATGAGAAAGCTATCCTGCAATTAACGAGCTCATTAGGCGCACGCTCGGCGAGGCAGAGTAGTCGGGACCAGACCAAGGAAACTCAAGATGCGAGTACTGCCTCAACGTCCATTTCACTGCCTGTAGTCAGCCGGCAGCGGCAGGGCAGTATTGACAGCTCGGATCGTGGACAGATATCGGGCTCTCCTTCGTATCGCCTGCCTGTGCTTGGTGCATCATCAGGATCACCCACGACTTCTGCAAGTGCAGCTGCGATTGCCGCCAGGATAGTGACAGCAAGAGCGCGAACATCCAGCAATCCATCAGTCCGACCGGGCAGCTGGACTTCAATCTCGCCTACGCAAAGTCAATTCTCGCCAGCGTCTCCAACATCGTCGTATGCAACGCACTCAACGTCCTCTTATCCCGAACCGCCCGGCGCAGGCCAGTCGCCTTCGAACAAGTCCGACTTTGCGACGTATATGCAGCAAAGTCAGGGTTCGAGGAGGCTGTCACTAGACCGACGACACTCTTATTCTGCAAGTCGTCTGTCGAACCCAAGCCCGGGCGAATTTACGGCGGCTAGTCCCTCAAGTCCCGCTCTACCAGACAGTATAAGCAGCACGGCAGAAGGCTCGCCGAGTCTTAGACCCATCGATGCGGATGAAGCTTGGGTGGATTTGACAAATCCAGACTCCAGCCTGCGAGCCCTCGAAGCAGCTTCCGGAAGCAACCAATCCACACACGCTAGGACGGTATCAGATCCATTTCCGGGTCTATATGGGACACAAGGCCTCCAGCAACATGAATCAGCTGTGCAAATCCTCGATTCGTTGCCTATCCCAAGCAGCGATCCTTCTTACGCGCCGGACGCAGCAACCTCTCCACCAACTTCTAGCTCCTCGATAATCACTTCCGGGTCAGCCTCCACTCCCTTAAAGCCAAGGAGAATGTCAATGGGTGTACAAGATGCAGGATCGCCACATCGTAGTAGCTCCCCTGTTACAGATTATTCGAGCATGCGACAGGCTACAGAAAGTGTATCCTTGCCAACTCCGTCAGCAGGTCGCGCGTCTGCAAGTCCTCGTGGAATACCTATCTCAAGGCCATCGCTGCTGCGCCAGCATTCGAGTCCAACGAAATCTATGAGCTCGTCCAGATCTTCTCGCTCCACGGAGCTCAAGTCGATTTCGGAACTGTCATTCAGCGAGCGTATGGCTTCTGGTCACCACAGGAGAAGTCCTAGCCTCGGTGGTCATTCTGGCTCTATTAGATCACCCAGCCCGCTCGGAGTCTCGATGAGCAGGCTTGCGTCTGTCACTGGCGTGCCAGATAGTATATCAGGTATCGCAGATGCCTCCTCCATTCAGATGCCATGGGACACGCAAGCCAATCTCGCACTGCCTCCGGGGCCTTCCTCGCCTAAATCGTTAGGAGAAAGTGCAAACACACCATCGGCCCTGGAACCCAGTCCTTCGATAGGCCTAGCTCTGAGCTCGCTCCAGTCCTTCAAGTTTGGGGGTGCCTCGCCTTCTTTGCAAGAACTGCGTAACCGTACCCCTTCCCCTCCTTTCCTGCCATCTGCCCGCGCGATACCTTCATTGGAAAGTCCGATGTCAACGACTGTCGCCGATGGTCCTGAAGAGGAGCCTATGCGCTCTACATCGCGGCCTTCAGGCAACCCGGATCTAGCTTTGCCTCCTCCATCTGGTTATGAGCTGTCAGACGACCTTGCACTTGATATTTCGCCTTTTGACGAGCATAGCGATGATACAGATATGTTTGGTCCGCTGCCGGGTGGCCCCGCCCCTTACCATACTTTGGCGGATCTGCCTACCGTAACCGAAGATATAACCTCTCCGCATACCCTGCGGTCGCAGCTTTCGCTCGAGGCTCAAGAAGCTCCTCCAAGTCCCTTAATGAGTAGTATACCATTGCCACTCTTCGATGTAGCAGAAAGGAGCCCTTCGCAAGCCCACGTCAAGAGCCCCGACTGGGGAGTTGCTCTGGATTATGACAAGAGGGGACCCCTGGATACGGATCGGCAGGAGGATAAAGAGAGTCGGTCCCTTCTCCCACATGATGCGGAGTCGGCGATCGACGAAGAGGCGCTTACCCCGTAGGCCTTGCAGCCTTTCTATACCGGTCTTTGTTACTGACGAATTGCTTACAGACTGGAAAGAATATTCTTGTTCGCCAAATCAGAGGTGGTGGAGCATCGAGAGACTGTCTCTCGTGCTCTGCCAAGGTGGATCAGTGGTGTAGAAATCTGCGAAGCCGTCGACTACGTTCTCCCTCTGTTCGAAGGCTTGGCTTGCGATGGTGAGCATGCCCTCATCTAGATCCCGCAGCGAAAGCTGACCTGTGCGCCGCCTTTAAAGAGGATACAGTAAAGGAGGCCTTTGCGGCTAGCCTTGATAGCCTTATCTACCACTTCTTAATTGTGGGTTTCTCATCACATCAGGCGCTTGACTCGCTGGAAGGCTCATCTTCCCGGTACCCTAGAACTGTCCGCTGCAAGAACTCGATGCGTCTCACCAGATAGCTCGCCTAGACGACTCTCCAGCGCGTGTGGAGTCTCTGGAAGCTCGCCTCGACGAGGCTGCAGAGGCTGGTATTCCCACGAGCCTTGTAGTCACACAACGAGGCCTAGAGATTGTCGACGCCCCTGAGTCTATCAGCTTCAACGACGAGTCGGGCAGACAGCAAGAACTCCTACAGGCTCGGCAAGGGTGGCCTGATGACAGCAAAACAATCACTCCCGGTACAGGCTCGACGATGCGTAGTAGCGAAGATGGGACAGCTACAGACCTGTTGAGCGGCGATCTAGCCAAGGAGCAGACGGAGCTAGTGGCTCGTAAGTACAGTAGGAAACGAAATGGTGGCATCATCACATAGCTTACGTTACTCTTTAGGTCCGCATATATCGTTCACCCAATTCTACGAAATCTTCGGGCTTCTGCTTCTCAATGACAATAGCGTCATCTCTTCATTAGCGCAAGAAGCTATAGCTCGTCTTATGCTTCGCATAAATGGTCAGCCTGTGCCTAGCAGTGAGGCGGACATGCAAGCCGATGGTGCGGCCGAACTGCTTGACTCCTTACAGCCTGAAGTAGCTAGTGTTCGCACTCACGACCATAGCCCGTACGAGTTCTCCGCAGAGGCACGTTTGATCGTGAAAAGGGACATCCTCGGGAACGTCATCGGCGCCATCGCAAATATCGATGCCTCTTCTCCTCCCCAGCTCGCCAAGCTCCTTGGTGGTCGCTCCAGTGCGGGTACCAGCCAAGTGCAGACGCCTGCGTCCGACATCAAGGTATTTCTACATAGACGAGAGGGCTGCACATGTACTGATTGGCTTCTCTAGGACACCGACGATGCTGTGCAGATATCCAGCTTCTTTTCCTCCACCTCATCGCCGCGCCCTTCGCAACATGGGAGCGAGACCGTATTAGACGCCCGTCAAGGTCGTTTCGTAGCTCTCAGCTGCGTGAACCTTCTCATAGACTTTGGAGCAGTTTCTGCCCCGCATCAGTCTGAGTACCTTCTTCCGATAGCTATCACTGCTGCTCGAGACAGCGATCCCATGATAAGAATGGCAGCCGTTGATGCTTTAGCTGGTCTAGCTAAGTTAGCTGACCAGACGGAGCTTGCTGAACAGATTGTACGTTATGTTGACTCCTCATCTCAGAGCCCAGCCACATGCTCATGCCTTCCTTCTGCGATTGTAGCTGCCTGCCTTTGAAGCCTCCAGCAAAGACGAAAACGTCCAGGTTCGGCGAGCAGTCTGCGGAACTTTCCAGGAAGTTGTGCAAGCGCTGCATGATAAAGCGGTACTTCGTCGAATCACAGTGAATATAGCTTCGGCTTTGTACCACGATGAAGTCGCGCAAGTTCGGCAAGGCATCTTGGAGGTTATCGGACCGCTCATACACCTGTTCGCTGGCGACGTTCCTGAAGAACTTATGCTCATATTCGAAGGATCAGACTCATCAAAGGATACTCAGAGCTCTACAGAGCAAAGATCCTCGGAGTCGCCTCTGCCTTTCCAGCCGCTAGTACCTGCCTTCGCTGTCCCAGACCGTGCCGAGACTGAAGAGAAGACAATCAATACTGGCTGGGACGTCAGTAAGGACCACGAAAGAGCTATCATCACCGCATACAACCTTCCAGGTGTGCTTCTCTCGCTCGGATCGAAGGGATGGCCCAGATTGCGCTCTCTGCACAAGCGACTGGCAACAGACGCTATAACCTCTCAAGCACGCTATCTTGTGGCCTCCTCTATTCATGACGTCGCCAAAATCATTGGGCCGGAAGATGCTACCGCCGACTTGCTGCCTATGCTGCCGACTCTGGCCAAGGACGACGATCTTGAAGTCATAGACCGCTTATTCGAGCGACTGGGACCTCTAGTCGACTGCCTGTCATCGGAAGGCCTACCGACATATATTCGGTCACTTTGCGATTGGTGGGACAACACCACGCGTCGCAATTGGCATCGGCGGGAACTGCTGGCTGAGGCAATCTGGCAGTTGAGTACCAGACTTGATGATAATCATGGTCTCTTTCCGGCGTTCACCTATCTCCTCAAGCAAATATTGCGAGACAATGTCGCTTGCGTGCGCACATGGGGCATGAAGACTCTTGCTGTCGCCATGGCATGCAGGGATCCAGACTTGGTGGATCAGCTTCGGGACATATGGGAAGGCCTAGCGGCAGACAGCCATCACAAGTATAGAAGCCTGTAAGTTCGAGCTAGCATCGATGCAAACTGGTTATACTGACAACCCATCCCTCTTCCTTCTCAGCTCCGCAAATGCTGTCGCAGCGGTGAGCTCAACAGTGGCTCTGGAGCAACCGTTTCTTCTTGATTTATTGGTCAAGTTGGCGAGCGACCCCATTCCCGATGTTCGCATAGGTGTCGCTCGAGCGTTGCGCTTCTTGTGCATGACAGGTAGGTGTCGTGAAACAAGGCGCAACGAAGTAAACTCACAGTGGACTTGATTGCAGGCGGTCCGTATGATCTGGAACGTCCGCCTCGCATGCAAGCAGCTCTCGTTCGTTTGGCGACGAACGACAATACCGCCAGTGTGCGAGAGCTCCTTGTCGATGTCCGTCTCGACCCATTGCCCGACGATTTTGGTCCTGACGACATGGCCGAAGATGCTTCATTCAGCTCGTCAGACGAGGAAGATGCCAGCGATCGCGCAAGAGGGATCCTTCCCTCTGGAAGAACTTCTAGGTCACGGCCAATCCCCTCCGCCCAAACGAGTGCATCACAAAATGACATGAGTCCAAGTGTGGCATCTCCGCCGGTTGACACCTGGAATCTGGCGGATCTAGCCTCTCCCCAATCTAAAGACTTTGGTAGCAACTATACGAACTATACACAAGGCGACAGCTATACAAGCCTTGAGTCACTGCTTCCCCAGCAGTCTAGAGGCCTTTTTGGTTCTCCCTTTTCCCTTCAGCGCGGGTCTTTCAACAGCACCGACTCGCTCTCGTCAGGCAGATGTAACACCTCCTTCACGAGCCGTCTCTGGACACCCTCCATCCCTTCCTCCTCTTCCCTACTCTATGATACCCAGGAGACGCCGGGACCGCAAGCTTGGCAACTCAGTACGCGCGATGTAGATCAGTACGTAGCAATTGACTTGGCAGTTTAGAGACCGCAGTCGACTCACTTTCGTCAGTCGTAATATCTGCGGAAAGAGTCAGCATAGATGTCAGCAGTTAAAACCCCTGTAGCTTTAGGCCAGAGAGTCGAGATTGACATGGCAATACACCAGATGCCTACAACCCAGGAAGGGTGCTCCCTCCTCTGGGTACCTTCCGAGCTGCGAAAATCAGGAAGGTGCGGTATCATGTCAGCTTGCTCTGCTGTTCTCCCAGGCGCTGGGCCGGGCTAGACGGTCTGGACTTCTACGTGATTCAGCAAGGTTCGCTAGGTTGGTAAGACATCCACATGATCATTTCCGCCGCCCTTATCTGATTGGATTACGGATCATCCGCTCATATCCCCGGCCGGACCTCGGAAACAAAAAAGATAATCTGATAAAACTTTCGGCCAATCAGATCAGACAGGCCAAGACAACCTTCCCTCCCCCTCATATCCGCCCTTTTCATCAGGGTATTTCGCCATTTCTACTCTGCTCTTTCGTCTCTTTCAAGTCTTTTTCCATCGAAAACGTCCTCAGCCTTCTTCTGCTTCCAATTGTCGCCTCTTCCGCCGCCCTCTCCATCTTATCTGATTAGACAACTCCTCCTATATAGGCTGACAGTGATGGACGTTACTCGCCAGGCCTCGTCTACCGGCAGCGTCGACATGGATCACAAGGATCGTCACAGTAACTCTCCAGACACATCTGTCAACGGCGATGAGATGGATGCAAAGCTCGCCGGTACATCTGCTGGTGTAACGAGAATGGAGCTCTTCGCAAAGGCTGCTAAAGACGGCAAGAATGGTCGCAAGCTGCTCTTCGGTGTCGCGTTCGCTATATGGATCTGTGTCTGGGTGGTAAGTACACGAGTGTTGCATGTGTCAGGCACAGTCCGCTGACATATCTGCTCTGCCTGTTCACAGCAAGCAATGCAGTATAGCACTACCTACGTGTACGATGTCTGGGCTACTAGCGACTTCCAGCAGCACAGTACAGGTATTGCAGCTCTCGCTATCGCCAACGGTATTATATCCTCCGTCTGTTTGCCTTGTAAGTGCGATGGACCGCTCTGCCATCCATGCTCAAAGACTAATAGCTTCCTATAGTCTTGGCCAAGTTCGCAGATGTCTTCTCGCGACCTTGGGTCTACTTCATCTCCCTCGTCTGCTTCACTGTTGGCTTCATTATTATGGCTGCTTCTCAGAATCTGTCTTCTTGTAGGTCACCCACGTCTATTAGCTAGTGCTCTTGGCTGAAGAATGTCGACAGACGTCGTTGGATCGGTTCTAACAAACATTGGCGGTGCAGCAATCAGTCTCCTTAACACCATCTTAAGTGCCGATCTCGTCCCATTGCAGTGGAGAGGCATGGCCTTGGGAATATTGTCCACTCCTTACCTTGCGACTGTCTGGTTCACTGCCGATATCGCCCAGTCCCTGGGTACTGATCGCAACTGGAGGTGGGGCTATGGAATGTAAGTGTTTCACGTTGAACATTCTGTGTGCGCAATCAGAGCCTAATGAGGGATCTGCAGGTACGCCATTATCATGCCTGTCATCATGGGGCCTGCTCTTCTAGCTGTGGGCTTCCTTGAGAATAAGGCTTATCGCACTGGCCTCGTTCAGAATGGGCAAAATGTTTCATCCACCGGAGAGAAGGACGTCGAAGGTGACAGACCAACTGCCGAGTACGTCTCCGGCTTCACCAAGTTTGGCAATGTCATCAAGAACCCTGGTGGTGCTGTCAAGAGCTTCGTGAATCAAGACTGGCCTGCGGTCGGCCGCAAATGGTCTCGTATGCTTTCCGAGCTCGACGGTGTTGGTCTCCTTCTTCTGGGATTCGGCTGGTCCCTTATTCTCCTACCCTTCTCCCTCGCTTCGACTGCCGACAATGGCTACGCAAACCGCTCTCTCATCGCAATGTTCGTCGTTGGAGGTGTATGCTTGGTCGCATACTGCATATACGAGGGCAAGTTCGCCGCATTTCCTTCTGCTCCCAAGCGTCTGCTCGCCGACAGAACAGTCATCACTGCCTTCATTATCAACTTCTTCTACATGTCGACGTATTACATCGGCCAGACCTACTGGAGCTCTTACGTATACATCGTCACCGATATGTCCGATCGCACCTGGACCTACTACAACAATATCCTCAATATGTTCCTCTGCTCCTTCGGTCTGGTTGCTGGCCTCGTATTGAGATATACACACCGCTACAAGCACCTCCAGCTAGCTGGGTTGGCGATCAAAATCATCGGATACGGTCTACTCGTTAACAAAAACGGTGTACGTGACTATGGCCGTCTCGTCATGTCGCAAGTCCTGTCCGGTATCGGAGGTGCCTTCTCGTAAGTCATCGTACGTGTTCGGATTGAGGAGAGAATGCTGACAATCTATGCAGTGTCGTCGGAAGCCAAGTCGCCTCTCAAGCAGCTGTTCCTCATCGCGATGTCGCTCTGGTCATTTCCCTGCTGTCGTTGTGGACAGCTATCGGCGGCTCTATCGGATCCGCCATTTCTGTTGCGGTATGGGGAGCAGACATGCCGGTCAACCTTCGAAAGTACATCCCACTCAGCGTTTCAGATGACGAGATCGCTACCTTCTTCGGCGACAGTACGTTAAGTCTGATTACGGAATTGATTTTCAGGCTAACATAGTATCTCAGTCACCGCTATCAAAGCATTTCCTATGACATCCGAGGTCCGTCAAGGTGCAATCACCGCCTACGAGCAGGTAAGCCAGCTGTTACC
The DNA here is from genome assembly GCA_001972285.1 of Erythrobasidium hasegawianum. Taxonomy (NCBI): domain Eukaryota; kingdom Fungi; phylum Basidiomycota; class Cystobasidiomycetes; order Erythrobasidiales; family Erythrobasidiaceae; genus Erythrobasidium; species Erythrobasidium hasegawianum. The sequence continues at coordinate 1,162,065 of BCII01000006.1, read as the reverse complement.
CTGCTGCAACGAGCGACCGGTGATGCTGACTTCATCTCCCTTTAGACCGTCTACCCGCTGCTGGCTGCTTCGCTCGGTCTTTCCTTCATCTCGTTCATTGCTGGCATGTTCCAGAAGAACTTCCATCTGGGTACTCAGCAGAATGCCTACGATAACAAAGACCCTCAAGGCAATGTTACAGAAGAAAGCCAAGCTCTGCCCGAACCCAAAACCAAAATGCAGAAGATCTTGCGCAAGCTTGATTTGGACCTATAAACGATAATTACATAGCTTCCTGTGCTAGTCAGCCCGCGAAGAGTCGGCTGCTCGATATAACTCCTTCCTAGTGCTAATAGCAGATGTAGAAGGTCGAGGATCGATGTTTTGTAGAATCACATGAGCCGATATTTAGAGCAGTGGCATAAGTCTGTGCACTATCGTAATACAAACTCAAAGACAATCGTTAGTCAGGCTTTGTGTTTCCTGATAACTCGTAAGCCAGCTACACAGCAGCACAACAAGTACTTTTGTGCAAAAGTCTTCAAGCGGGACAGGATCGTTTGTGCAGGACTCTACAGACAGGCGAAAAAGCATTTTTGACGTGAGTGATGATCTGGATTGGATACAGCATATCGATACACGGAGGTTTGTGGAATGATAGCGTGTGCTATACTAAGGAAAGTGTGACGGTCAGAGGATTAGACTAGCTTGAATTCTCCAGCTTCGGTTGCCGGGGTACCAGGTGATGACTTGTAGTGTCCTAGTTTCTGCACAAGCCAAGTCAGTTATACTAGCGATCGCCTAGGTCAATAGGCACACCTCTTTGAGACTGGAAACCTGCACTAGCAGAGCATCAAGCGCTTTGTCGGCACCATCGATCGCTGTCTCTCGCAAGACGTCCTTGGTGTCGACAAACGGTTGAGGACCAGCAGCCGCAGTCGACCTTTGCTGCTGAGCTCGCCATGCTTGGAAGGCCTGCCATTCGTTCGCATTGACGCCTCCGAACCAGGATCTTGTTGATGTAGCCGGAGCAGGGCCCTCGGCCGATGCAGTGCCCGCGTTCTTCTCTGAGAGCGACTGTCCCACGTTGGCAATCTTGGCATCCCACGCTCGTCTGCGGTTTTCGTGCCATCGTTCGTGCCAGGATGGGCCGCACCCGCGATGTGCCGGATCAGTGCGATCTTTGCCAAACTGATAGCCAATGAGACCGCCTATTCATCAAATCGGCAATCTTTCCTCCTGGTTTAGAGGTTCATCGACCTACCGGCAATCAAGAATAGGAATCCGCCGCCCATGGTGTATCTTCTGGGTCTGTAGTATCTGAATATATGTGGAGTTGTGTAGTAGCGATGAGAGAAGTATGGAGGATGTGTTCGTATGTAGGGATGAGACATCAAAAGGGAGAGAGAATGGCCATGATGGATCAGCTCTTTATGCGCGAGTGAGCCGTTCCACGTATGCAGACTGTGGTCATCAGTCGGCAGGCGATGCATAAGACGTGTAGGTTCCAGTTCCATACGTAGGCGGTCGGCTGCGCAGCCTTGCCCTACTGAGTCCCGACTTCCAATCGCGCGAAGGACACGTCCATCTTCGGCTGAGGACAAGTCATTGTTCGGGACGCAGAGGATGTGCAGCGTCACTCGAGATCATCTGCAAGACCACGGCACAAGCTGTTGTCCCAGCGTAATCTAGCTACTGTATTCGTCAACGCTCAGCCTGAGGAGATTCTGTGAAGATCCGAAACCAGTGGAGAGGGTTCTGCTACGATCTGCCAGTCTGTACTAGACCACCGTGCTTTGGCAAGCAAGCCATATCGGCTACCTTTCAAGCCTCGAGATATGCTGTGCTCGTACAAGACAAAGCCATGAGCCGACTCGACAGGCCGGCTCTTGCAGGACGACCAGCACAATGACCAATCTGCAGCTTTCTGGAACTAATGCAAAGCTGATCCAGCCTAACGATGTTCGAATAGCTCATCTGCGAGCCAAGGCCAATGCCGTCTTCCGCGGTCCCATATGCGACTACACCAGCTACGTATGTAGCCAACTTACGGCAGAGGATGGTACTATGACAGTCTGTACGTGCTGCCGACCATACAAGCGACAGCGGGTTCGCTGACCGATACCCTTTCATAGACAATTGGGATGGAGAGCTTGATGATCAATGCAGACTTGAGCACCTCCTCCTATCATGGCCTAAATCACGCGATCTCCTTCTTGTTGCTGGCCAGCGTTCTGGTGGCGCCTCTACTTTCAGCGAGCTAGCAAGCGTGGTGATGCGCACTTTGGGTACTGCTCTTCTGCCTGACGGGACATTCAGAGGTCGTTCACGCATCAGAATTGTACCGGGAGGTCCACTGAGAGTGCCTACGAAACCCGAAGAACATGCTATGCTTGAAAAAGCAGTGCGCACTGTAGCTGCAGCTATAGGCAGCAAACCATTCATCTGGCACGAGAATGCTACTTTCACCACGCTCGCCTCACTCCTAGACAAGGCTGTAGCTAGACAGCTGAAAGCCTGCACCTGCACTTGCGATATGGCTGCGCTACCTTCTGGAATCGTAGTCGGCACAAACCGAAGACGCAACGAGCATGTATGGGCGAAAGTCTTGGCATACTGTGCTGACAGACAACTGGTCTTCCTCAGCTTGCACAGCACGTTCGTAGGGTGGCCACAGCACGTCCTCGCAGAATTGCCAAACTGGGGCGAAAGTATGCTACAGCCCGCTCCTGATCCTCTGACTGCCGCCTATCATCAAGACATCATTCGTCAAGGCTTAGGTGAGGACATAATCCTAGCGGAGCGTGTTGAGTCTATACTGACTCTCTGCCACACCTCTAGCTTACGCGTTGTGGGCTTCGATAAGCGCTTATGGAGCGGTATACAAGCTAGACAGTCGGCAAGTCGACGCGTTCGCACAAAGCACTATCTCGAAGGCCGGTCTCCTCCCTTCGCCTACTGCTGCTAGGTCTAGCGACAAATGGGTTGAGTGGTCGACCAAGCCCGGTCCATCTGGCTGGACATCTCTAACGCCAGGTCATGCAGCCAGCACACTGAAAGCAATATCGACTAATATCTCGTGTCCATTGTCGAACTCTATTGGCGATCTCATCGGCGTTGCTTTCGACACACCAGTTATTCGACAGAAAGGACTTGTCATTTTGAAGATTGAGGGATGGCATCGTGGTAAAGCACTTCTTGGAGGTTCTCCGTTCACAAAGGGTGGCCATTTCATCTTGGCTCACTCGAATGAAAAAGCCACTCTGCAATTTGCCTGGACTCGCATCCAGAAATTCCGTCGTTCTCCGAAGTTTCCTACAGGCCGCTATGATCCCATAGATGCTCAGCTCAAGAAGGAATGGAGTATGTTCGTTCAGCTGATTAAACCAATTCTCGTAAGTATTGCCAGTGCAGCGGGTAGCTTCCCGACACCGGCAGACAGCAAGGAACAGCTTGTGATGGCTATACAAGCTCTCGAGAAGGGAAATATGGCTAGTAAGTGTTGTACGTAAGCTCGTGCTTGTTGAAATAGCCAAGACAACTCCGACTCCTACATCGCTACACCTATGCTACACTGAAGCTCATCGACAAATTACCTCGCAGGGCAATTTTATACACCATGGAACCCTTCGAAGATGCGCCCTAATACCTTGCCCTTCGAGTCGAACTTGACTCCCTCTGCCTTCAACAGCTGCAACTTCTCATTGACGTGCTTCCCATTGGCACCCCAATCGCCCCCGAAGCCACCTATCGATCTGTCTGCTGCCAAAATACGATGGCATGGTACTCGCGGTGCGAAAGGGTTGCCACGCATAGCATTCCCAACTGCGCGAGGTGATGAGCCCAAGAACTTCGACATGGCGCCTGTGAGAACCAACAGAGTGAGTACGAAGGTTGCGGGACGATCAAACGATGACTGTTACGGACCGTATGTCGAGAATTGCCCGGAAGGTATCTGAGTGAGCAATTTCAGGCATTTCTTCTGGAACTCAGTCTTGTCGGAGGTATCAATGATAGCCTCCAGCTCTTGCATATCTTCGGAAACATCTTCTACACCATTCTTTGGACTCTCATCTTTCAGTTTCTTGTATGGACTGCTTGTCTGCTCTACATCGTCCGGTAAAGACCGCTTCTTTGATGACGTGCTTTTCGCGGCTTTGCTCTGCTTTCCTCGAAGCTGTAGGCTCTTCTCGTCCAAGTCTACTAAGTTTGCAGAGCCGTCCAGTATCTGTATACATCGCGTCAACGATCTCTCCCATATTGCAGTTCGAGTCATAGCGCACCTCGTTTCCTAGCTTCAAGGCAGCTTTTAGTTGATTCACAGACATGTTCTTAATAGCTGGACTCTTGATAGCTTGCGTCCAAGGCTTGTCTTTCCCGACCGCATTATCGAGAATGATTCTTGCAAAGCAGTGATCCAGTGAGACGGGCCTGCCCAGTACATAGTATAGACATCAGCTTCTGCTCTCGTTGTCAGCTATGTCGAGCTGACCATTTCGTCTGCGAGCTTGATTTCTCGCGTGCAGCTTTAGGCAGAGTTTCGGTGTACAGAACGCGCCAGCGATCTTGCACTTGCTCTAGACTTTCATCTGACTCATTGCTTGGCTGGTCTTCTTGATTGTCTGGCTTCTCTTCGTCATCTGACAGCTGGATCACTTCGTGTTTATTGGCTGGACGAGCTGGATCATTCTTTGTAGACTGCTTCGCCTTGGCTGGAAATGCAGCAAAGTACTTGGAGATGGACATGGTATCGCGTAGTTCGTAGTGTGGAAAGAATGGTACAACAGACAACTTGGAGGAGAGGAAAAGGACATCATGCGCTAATCTCGATTCGTCAATTCCATCTAGATATGCTTTTACTACGTACTGCATATAGCGTCTCCACAGTCTATCTGAATATCTTCCTCAACTTCTCGCGCTTCTTCTCCTTATGTATATTCCGGGTCAAGAGGAAAGAATATGGCATTGTGCCATCTAAAGCTTGCATGTAAAGCTTCTCGGAGAACTCGAAGAAGTAGGAGATTGCAATTCTTGGATCGTCGCCTGCGTCTCCGTCGAGATTCTCTGAGAAAGGCGGTTTCAGAGTCAGTACAAACTTGCCTGCACGTTTCCTGTAGGGAAAGAGCAGCAATTAGTCGACAATGCAATAAGTGGATAGAGTCAGCTTACGAAGCGCCTTCACCGCCGCTCTGCACACCGTTCAGTAGGTCTTTACCGACCAAAAGGCCACCATGTCTCTTCATCTGAACTTCGCACGTCCAGCTGCTCTCTTCCTTAATGACCACATTAAACTGAACCAGCAACCATTTCGCCTTTTTTTCTCCTTTTTCTTTAGGATCTAAAGGATTCTCAACTGGATGTTTGCCAGATTTCGAGAAAGTATATACTCCAGATCGTAAGAAATCGCCTGATAAAGAATAGAATGCATTCTCGGCTGGATTGGTGGATGATATGGCTAGTTTTGTGGTGGTGGAAATGGGCTTGGCTAAGAGGATAGGTGGTGGAATAGCTGCTCTAGCTTCGGCTTTCAGCTGAGGAGACGGAGCCGGGAACTTGTCGCCTGCATTGTCGTTCGGTGTTCGTGCATAAGGGCTCAGCAGGGCTGGAGAACGCAGCGAGCGGGGAGTAGTAGGTGTCTTGGGCATGGTTGTCTTCGCGATGCGAGTTTAGCTCTGCTTTGGGTAATTGTAGAAGAGGAGGAGATCAGCGTGCTGTGACACTCCTCTTCTACAACTGCATGGTGTGCAGCCGGCCAGAGAAAGGGAGATCGCGGCAGTCTGGCGAGTCAGCAGCTCGGTTATGAGAGTCACGCAACCGGGCACTACTCGCACACTCTTCTCGTCTCATATAGTGGAAAAGATGGGAGAAAAACAGCGGGCACTGGTACAATTGCGGAAAGCATGATGAGCCCGAAGGCGGGCGTTTCAGAGATAGCTTCTTAATACGGGTATATGTGTTCATTATCTGTAATAACGACAAGGGACAGGAAGAGAAACTTGGGCGTGTGCGAATTGGCATGATGTGTTCTTCTCAGGAAAGCTTGCTGGACATCCCAGTGACAGCAGGAAAGCATTGAATGGTAGCATGTCTGTCTAGAGGGAGAATAACCTAGAGTAAGACGAAGATTACAGGTGGTCCAATGTTTTCTTCTCGAGTTCGCAGAAAGACAAGCGTTTCTTTCTCTTATCCATTCGAAAGACCAGCGCAAAGATGCCTCGTTTAGGTCGAGCAGTCTCGTCGCTCTTCCAGAGTAGCAGAACATCCAGTACTCCACTCAGAACACTCGTCCTTGCGCGACCATCACCTTCAACAAGCACAAGCACGACTTTGTCCCGTCAAGCTGGGATCAGTTCAAGCAAGACTGTGAATCTAGCTTCCACATCATTACTTTCTTCGTCTTCTTCTTCATATCTACTTCATTCAAGATCCTCGTCTCTCCTACTATCATCATCTCCCATTTCCCGCATTCTCGCTGCTTCACCTCTTTCTTCGGTCGAACAACGGCGAAGTGTCACTTATGGATCTGAATACCAACCATCTCAACGTGTGAGAAAGAGAAGACACGGCTTCTTGGCTCGTAGGAGGAGTAGAGGAGGCCGTAAAGTGCTTATTCGACGCAGGATGAAGGGAAGGAGGTACCTGAGCCACTGACGTGGATTAAGGTAAGCCCATCTCTTCTGCATGCATGGAAGTAATCTGATTCCTGTATGCCCAGATTCATCCCCTCGCTTCTAGGTACCGGTGACGCTGCAAGGCCCAAATTTTTGGATTGGAGAGGTGAATCCTGCGTGATAGGTTTAGCAATTGCATTGTAGTATTGTAGAATGTGTACTATTAGTCTTAATGATTGCAAACCAGCCTCGTTCTCTCCAGTTCTACGCTGTTCCTGGCTCGCCCATCTCGTCCTGACGCCTGTTTCCTCTGTCTCTCTCTTTCCTCCCAACCAAGCGAAACAAAGCAAAGTTAAACAAGTCAGAAAACAATTCAAAGAAAAGGTAACATTTTAGTGACAATCCAGCAACGATGCTGATAGATAAACTGATTCATGCATTGGTCGTCGTCTCGTCGTCAAATCGCCTGTCCCTTTTTCCCGTACAGAAATCAGCCTACAAACCATGTCAGCAGAACAAGCAAACAGCTCTTCAGACGACCAGAAGGTGAGGTAACGACCCAACTCTCCATTGTCCACGTTACTCCAGCTGGATTCTGGCTCGATACGTCGGCGGGGTCAGGCCAGGCCAGGTCCCAGCAGCAGCAATGCAGCCGATACATCGTTAACAAGAGTCTAGCTGTGACCATCACGAGTGAAGGAAGTGCTTAGAGCAACAAGCTGACTGTTCTCTTGGTGATGTCGCCAGGTCCTCGTTGGATCCTTCGTCTTCACCTGCTCAGATGCCAACCTCAAGAAGATCAACGACAAGATTGGTGATGTGTATGTGGTTCTCTTTCCTATCTACATATACTCCTTACTCACTAGTTCTCCGTTCCTTCATTTTCCTCGAACATCGTCATTTTGGGCACTTTTTATCGATTCCTGCATATGACAAAACATACTCCTTGCCAAATAGTCTCGAGGCTCAGGTCATTCTTAGAGGATCAGAAGCTCTAGGATACGGTCATGTCACTTTCAAGAAGGCCGGCGAAGCTGGATCAACCGAGGAGGGCGAAATTCAAGGGTGAGCCCCTCCTCTTCCAGGCTTATTCAATTGTATCTGATTATTTGATTTCCTTCTCTTCCTCTTCATTCACACTCTCCCCCCTGCGGCTGTTCCTTATCCTTCGTCCAACACTCAGAAACGTCACCGTCAAGCCTGCCAGAGAGAGAAGCAACAGCAAGGGACGAGGCGTACGCTTTCTCCCAACCCTTCGTCTTTCGTGTTATGATTCTGATTTTCTCTCTTTCGCCCTTTCGATGTCCAGCGCGGACGAGGCAAAGGACGTGGTGCAGGACGAGGTGGTCGAGCAAGACGCAGTGCCGACGATCCTGACGTTCTCGGCGACGACGTTCAAGTCTCTACCGCCGACGCAGCTCAGAACGGCCAATTGAGCGTAAAAGCCATCACCGACGAAGTTGCAAAAGAAGGTTCTGCTGCTGGAAATGCAGTAGAAGGTGCTGCTACTGATGCTGTTAAAGGATCCGGAAGAGGTGGAAAGAGAGGAAGTGCAAGAGGTCAAGCCGCTAGACAGCCCAGACAGAGAAAAGAAAGAGGTGAACCCTCAAAGACTGTGAGTGTTTCCTTCCCTCCTTCCCTCCGCTATCCTCTCAATACATCGATGATTTGATATTGACTCGTCTGGTCGTTTTTCAGCTCGTCTTCGTCCGAAACCTCCCTTACTCGTACGATCAGTCCGCCGTTGAAGAGCTTCTCAAAGGATCCAGCATCTCCTACTCGTCTCTCAGTATTCCCGTCTGGAAGTTTGGTGCCCACAAAGGCCAAGGCCGAGGCTATGCTTTCGTAACTGTTTCTTCCGAAGAAGAGCAGAAGAAGACCATCGACACTCTTAATGGAAAAGAAATCACTGTGCAATTCACTCCTAGAGCTCCTAAAGAGGGAGGTGCCACTGAGGGTGAAAACAAGGAGGGCGGAGAAGCTCCTGCTGAAAAGAAGGAAAGAGTACTCAGATTGCAGGCTAGACAGGGTTACGAGAACGAACAGAACGAAAAGGAGAACGATGGTGAGTGATTTTTTCTTTCTGCTTCTCCTCTCCGCTCTTGTTACCGCGCTTTTTCGTATCTTTCTTTCTTTTTTTCTTTTTCTTGCTTTGGCTTGTGCCGTCTGGGCTTCTTCTTTTTTCATATCCTCTTCTTCCTTTCCCTCTCTTTTCCCCGATGAAAGATGGAATAGGAAGCTGATGTGATATATCTACAAACCCTGCACAACGCCTCTCGATCGCGTTATACTTGGCCGCTTCTCCATACTCTCTCCCTCCACTCTCATCATCTACCAACTCAACGAACAGTCAACCCTGATGACTCTGGTACCGCAGAAACCGATGGAGCTCCAGAGGGTGCCGCCGCCGAGGCCGTAGCTGGTCAGTCTTCTTTCTCTATCTGACGATATCCTGACTGACTCTTTCCTTCTTGATAACAGCTTAAGCGTGCTCATTGACCCTTCCAATTTTACGAAAGAAAAGAAAAGACAATCACGAGAAGTACTCAAAATGCCAGAAAATTGCTACGATTCCTCACTTCCCCCAAAAAAGACTAGACTACCCTACAATCTCTCTCTTCACATCTTCCCATACTTGCTGGACGTCCTCTTCTGAGGAATTCTTAAGTTTAGCAAGACCTCCCCTCTAGAAACTTTTTCTTTTTCTTCGACCGAGCTCAATAAGCCGACTCGTGGACGTCTTCAAGGAAGATACTGCCACGGGACACCGCTATTTTGCTTTGGTTATCTTTTTAAACTCTTTCGGAAATCCAAGAACAGCAGCCGTACTATTCCCCTTTATATTATGCATCGGTACCCCCGTTTGATACCCTTACGTAAGAATCAAAGTAGAAGAGCAAAAGTTGCTTTCCTTTCTTTTCCTAAATCCTTCTCTTTTCACAATCTCCTCTTAGTCTTTCTTTCTTTCCTTTTTCTCTCTTTCTCTTACACAACCAACCAAAAAATTCACACAATGCACTTGTAGCTATCTATCAGTTAGAAGGAAACATGTCGCGTTGTTCTTTTTCCAAGATCTTCACTTTTCTCTTTACATCTTCTTCGTTACCTCAAAACCCCTTTCAGCTAGCTTAGCTGCAATCCAAATAATTAATGATAATAAATGCTGTCGTTAGAACTCTACGAGGCGTAAAGTATGTTTTTTCGCTTCATTAGAAGCCGGGCTAGCCTTCTCGCTGCTTCCAAGAACGCTCATAGTTACAGCCTACCTCGTTGCAGTATGATAAGTTAGGATGTTGTGCTGTGTTGACAACTTGACTGACAGCAGTCGTGTTACGATATGCTATGCTAACCCGTGCCGTGCCTTTGCCCTATCGCGCGTTCCTCTGCGTCCCTGAAACCCAAACTCAGCAAAACAGTGCAGGCCGCTCCCGTGTCCCGTGTTTTCGAGAGTTCAGCTTTCTGACCTATACCTAAGTATACATACATTACAGCGCTGAATCTGCAGCATCTACACCTTCGTTTCCTCCCTACATCCAACTGCGACTTACCGTCCGTACGCCTCGCGAGAAAGACCCTGAAAAGAAGATCTGTGCTGATTTTGTTGGACTTCAATCGCAGTACACTCTTTCCATCCACACATACACACACACTCCTACTCACAATCCAATCTATCCCATTCTCCCACTCTAATCATCCCGAGTTCCAACCATGCCATCAAGCAGCAACAACACCCGAAAAGAATCATACGAACGCGACAATGGTGCGCAAACTAGATATATACAATGTCTAAGCATCATCTAATCAGTATAATACCATCGCAGACTGGAACTTCAACGACTACGACGAAGATACTTCCATGTCCAAGGGAGAGTACGTCCATCCCGCGTCGAGCGGAGCAGCCGCATCGATCGTAGCGAGACGCAAGCAAGCACAGCGCAAGAGATACTTGAAGTGGGGTATTATCGGCGGTGTCGCTGTGCTGCTCATCTTGGCGCTCTTCTCCATCTCGACGGATGCGATTGATCTGCATAGAAGCTCTTCTTCTTCTGGAGATCAGAAAACAAACCTCAACTCGGTGGAATTGAGCAAAGTCGCAGACGAGGATACAAGCGCTGCCGAGTGGGTATATTCGTGATCTGACGCTTGCATAGAGCATAGAGAAACTGATGCTGTGATCTCGTACAGCTCATCCGTTGTCGATCAATTGGACACTGCAGATCAAAGCGAGGATACTACATCAGACGAAGACAGCAATGTCGTACAACAGCTTGCTTCCTCCACCGACGATGAGGACGAAGGGTCCGAGAGTACTGAAGAGTCCACCGACAACACCGATGAAGATGCTGTGTAAGTCAATGTGCCACTTACACACCGCAAAAGACTACATCTGAAATCTCTGTGCCATTTGCAGTGCCGGTAACGCGGATGACGCTGCCATCTGGGACGCATCTGCCACTGCTGCACCCTTAGAAACCGCAACACCAATCTCTCAAATCTACGACGCGTCAGCTACGGATTCTGCTCCATCCGCCGAAGAGACTTCCGCTGTCGAGGAGAACGCTGCCATCGTTTCGACGGATGATGAAGAGGCCAGTGTTGCCCAGGAGGAGCCAGCTACTGAAGAGACACCTGTTGAAGACTTGGCTGTCGACGAGTCAGCTGCTGCTGAAGATGAAACAACTCCCGCCGCTGTCCAAGATGATACCGTCGAAACTGCAGCTGAAGAGCCAGCAGTCGAAGAGGCTGCTGCCGCCGATGACACCGATGCCATTCCAAGCGAGGAGGATACAACTGCTGCTCCTCAAGAAGAAGGAGAACAAGCTGTCGATGAAGCCGCAGCCGAGCCTGAGCAGGAAGCAGCTCCTGAAGTCGCAGATGAATCTGCAGATGCTTCTGAAGTACAGGAGGAAGATGCAACACCTGTAGAAGATGTCACTGAAGTCGGCACGGATGCAGAGACTGAAGCCGATGCTCAGCTCGAGGCGGAAAGTGCAGCTGATGCTGAGGCACAGCCCGAAGCAGAGTCAGAGGCAGACGCGGCGGCACAGCCAGAAGTAGAAGAGAACGCTGCTGAGCTATCGGAGTCTAATGAGGAGGGCATTGTCGATGCTCAAGAAGCTCAGATCGAAGCTGAAGAAGAAGAAGCAGTCGAGCTAGAACCGGTTGACGACGCAAAACGTTTCGTCAAAGTCAAGCGAGCGACTCATGCGCGTGAATAGCACTCTTCTATGAAGATATGATAGTTGCCATTGCCTCTCTCTCTCATCTGCAGGCGTACACTAGACTATAGCTTGAGACTCAGCAGTACCTATCTATCTATCACCGAGGGCATCCCGTCATGCCACATATAACATCCACTTAGACAACCTATACATTCTTAGATTCTTCCAACTTTTCGATATGCTTCTTTGGGTCCCTTCAGTCTTTCGTTTTCTGCTAGAGGCAATTTCTTCCATCTTATCTCGTTGTGTATCTCAAACAGTAACACTTAACACTGCTTCTAACCTCGTTGAATATACACACACTGCGCGTAGAGTGCTTTCGACTCTTCCGAATTATACCGGGCTCTCTGATTCCCGGTGGCACCTCGCATGTTGCATAGCAATTGACTGACTGACTGACTGCTATCTACCTATTGGCAAGATCTATCAGGACTTTCTGCTGGAAGCTTACGCCTTCCCTCCCTGCCTGGCTGCGACGCAATGACAGCTGCTTCAGGTCCCCGCTCCCGTCAGGCCTGGCAGCCATATGCATACCGGTACCTGATCGCGCTGCTTCTGCTGTCACCATCCATCGCTGGATCCCCTACTTCTGCTCTTTATGATGATACTACTCTGGAAGAAGCAGGCTTTGGCGATCCAGGCGCAGGCATAGGCGCTGCGACCGGTCGGATCCTAGCTCCTACACACTGGAATGGCTTAGCGAATGCTCTAGGAGGCTTCAGTACATCCTTTATACATTCTCCTCAACTCAACGTATCGTGGATAAGCAGGCCTGCGGGTTTCGGACCCCGGATATCAGAGGCGAGTGGATTGAAAGGCGTACTAGAAAGTATCGAGAGATACGCTCCTTCTGGTACGACACCTCAGAAAGCAGTCAAGGGATGTCAGATAGACCTGGAGAAGCGATTCTATGAGCTGGAAACACAGTCGGACAAGAAGGACACGAAGACGAAGGACGGTCAACCACCTCGAATCGCATTAGTCGAAAGAGGAGACTGTCCATTCGTCACCAAGCTCTTGAATGCACAGGCGTTGAGCTATTCAGCTGTCATCGTCTACAACGACGAAGCGCACGCGACACAGCCAAACAGTCCTTTCTCCAGTAATTACGAGGGTGAGTAGTCGGCACATAGATTGTTCAGATAGAGAAATATTACTGACATCCTCTCCGCACTCGCAGAGGACGAGCTCATCTCGATGTGGAGCCCTTCGCGAGAAGCGAACCTGCTAGATCTGCCTAGCACCTTCGTAGCGTACAATACTGGAAAGACGCTCGAGAACCTCATGCACATCGCTGAAAATCATGAAGAACATTTCGAGATTATCATGGAAGCAGAAGAGCCTCCACATCTGTAAGGCTGCATTGTCCTATTCTAGGTAGAATCTAGCTGATCGTACTCCAAATCCACAGCCTGCTTATGGACGTCATCATTATGCTCTTCTTCCTTCCTACGGTATTCACGACCTTAGTCATCGCAACTACCAAAGCTCGCCAATATCGTCAACGCCGCCGTCTTCGCGCACCAAAAGCGCTCGTAGACAGTCTACCGAGTTTCGAATGGAGTGAAAATCTAAGTAGCGATATTGCTGCTCTGGATATAGCTGCCGAGAAAGCGGCTAGTACCGGAAGCCAGATCTCGCTGGGCGGAGCAAAGTCTGGAGGCGAAAGACCCACTACGAAGCTCGTCAAGACGCTCAGTAATGCTTTGAAGACCTATTATACGAGAAGACGATATACCGATGGACAACACTCCCTCAGTTCAGAGGCTAGCGAAGATTCTCCGCTTTCCATCAGTACATCAAAAGCACGCACACTAGCACGCAAGATCTTCTCACAAAGAGAATGTGCTATCTGTCTATCCGATTTCGTCAAAGGAGATAATGTGAAATTATTGCCGTGTGGACATATTTTCCACGTTGATGAGATCGATGACTGGCTAGTTGGGCAGAAGAGATGGTGTCCCGTATGCAGGTGCAGTATTGATGGATCACTGGAAGGAGAGACAAATGCAGCGGAAGAAGCACGGACAGGAGCAGGAGCAGCTCAGGCGGATCTAGAAGCTGCTCGAACAGCAGAATTGCCTCCCGCATCACCTATCACACAAGCTCAACGCATCATTTCTCGCGAAGACCTCTTTGAATCTGGTGGTTCATCAAGCCCGGTCGCTGGTTCTTCGACGGGCACGAACGAGCGGACTCCTCTTCTTTCACGAACGCTATAATTTGTTCTCATATGTCACTATTTTCTCTCATTCTCTCCACAGTAGATAGACACGATCTCTTCGCAGTATATATGTCAGCAGATGCAGTTCTCATATGTAGATTACCAGTATAAGGTTACCATTGTCAGGCACAGGAAGCGACCAGCTTCCAGAGGCGACGCTTTGTAGATATGTAGATGTTGATGCTATGAATCGAACACCTTTCTCATGCATATTGGGCATTCCTGAAATTTGCCGGTGATGGCGCAGTCAATTGTGGTGTAGACAAATCTAGCAGGGCATCCAGCATCTATCTAGAGTCTACAAGGACTTCAGCAATGACTGCTGACTCTAGTATAGAGCATGGCGATACGCCAGGTCTGCTATCATCTATCTGTATCTGGTCTTCCATATCTTCCTGCCACGTATCCTCCAACACCAGAATGCGAAGTCCTCCAACAGCATGTATACCAGGAGCCATCGCAAAGTACTCCAATGTCATTGGTATGCTCAACAATCGTTGCTTCGAAACAGCTTGTTTCCGCATGACTTCGCTTAACGAGACATCGTCTGTAGCCGTCGAGGAAGTGCTAAGCCGCAATGGATTGACTTGTGGCTCTTCAGTATCTGCTTGTTTGGCTTGAGGCGTCGGGCTTTCCGAGCTATGATCGATGAGAACTGGGTCGAGTTCCCGCAAAGAAAGGCCCATGTATTGGATATCCCGACTGGGAACAGCTCTATCGCCAGAGAGTGGAAGCACGAAGAAAGGATGAGATGGATGAAGCGGGATCGGCGGAGGCAGGTCGACCGCTTGAGGCTGCTGAGACCGATCTGCAGCTTGAGAATCGAAGGACTGGCGAGCGCTTGCAGTTGGCGTATCGAACTCATGCTTCGCAACCCTCTGAGGTGTATTGGTAGCTGGCGGCCTGGCTTGGAAATAGTCTACGTGCTGGACCGCTAGCCTTAGGCGTCTTTTCCGCTTCTCTGTCGAGAATGACACAAGCCGTACATCGGCATGGAGCTTGAAGCAGGTGCCTACTGAGACACTCCGTTGCTCTAGTGGTTTGACATGCAATGACGCGCTAAGATTGCTCTGAGGACGAGTCTGGGCATCGAAAGGCGATGATGATGGAGGTAGCGATGGAAGACCGGAGAAGGATGTATCGGTCGTCAACCTTGGAGAATGGAGAGGTGAAGGTGCATGAGGCGCGCGATAATCCATCATGCCTGAGAAATTAGATCGAGTAGGTGTGTGTTGAGGTGAATTGGCCGTTTGCGATAAGAAAGCCTGAGGTGCTCGGGGACGTGGTGATGCAGACCTCGAGATAGGTAACTGAGGAGGAGGAGGCAGCCTTCTGACTAGCTGGCTTGTCGCTAGATGCCCCGTGTCGCCCAACCTGCTTCTCCAACGAATGTCTAGCTTGCCCAATACCATATTGCCGCCATTCGCTTTCGCCTTATCGATAATCGCTTGCCTATGCTCCTGCATCGTATTCAGTATATACAGACACTGAATAACATCACCAGGCTTGAGGGGTGCTGTCTGAACAGGCGCCAGATCCTCCACTGTAATATGCTCGAAAACTTCGAAACGAAGCTGTTCGAAGAAGAGAGGCTCTGCACTGACATTCTGCACTTGGACTTCGAGAAAGACGGTATCCTGTGCGGTCTCGTCGACGGGAGCAGCGACGTTCTTCGATGTATGTACTTTCGTCTTGACGGATAGTGGATTAGATGCCTGAAGAGAACAAGATGAGTAATACCTCCGGGCTCTTTACATGGAAGATCAGCCTACCTGGAACTTGTACAACTTTCTAAAGCCTCTGCTGATCAATTCTTGCGGTGCTTGGGAATTGAGGAACGCATTCGGATCTGGTATCTGATATGACACGCTACAAGACAGCGAGTGCTGTCCTGGCTCTTTGATCTCGTATTCCAGCATCGGTGCCTGAAGGCATTCGCCAGGCCTCAGAATGCGCGGCTTCTTCGGGTCTGGTATGGGTGCTTCCCAGAGCAGTATACGCATATTTGCGGTAAGCATCTCGATGCGTAGCATTGGATTGACGACATCGTAGTTGGAATCATTGGCCGCGACGACTAAGCCTCTAAACGTCTCGCCTAGGTTGATAGCGCCGAAAGCAGTCCTAGATAGGTTATCAGTGAAGGGATAGAAGGATTAGGCACTCTTGCGACATACGGAAGCGCCAGCAAAGGCGTCAAGGTGAAGTTGGATGTCGAAGGTTCGCCCGCATCTGGCTTTCCAGGTACTTTGACATCCCTGACGTAGTCATGCGACTGCGTGAACGTCGGTCTTGCAGCTCGCAGAACCTGTTTCGCGGTCTTAGTTATGGATCCTTAGGGGTTTCCGGCGATTTCGACTTTCGTACTTTCAATGTCAATGCATGAGGTTCGCGCTGTTCTGGTACGATTGGCTGATGTTGTCGCTGTATCTGGCTGTCTGTGGAGATGCGCGGACTCGCTTCATAGAAACTGGCCATATGTCGTGACGCGAACAAGCGGGAACTGACTGATTGTATGCATTATTATCAACAAGGTACGACTGAATCTAGGTTCTTCTATTTACATGAACTGCGAGTACTGATTTGGGGTAACCTAATACCAACCGCCATTCTGATCTCGACGAAGTTCTGCTGGAACTGGTGGAATAGGAGGTGGAGCTTGCTGCTGATATGGCTGATCGTAAGCGTGATGAGGAGGAAGACCAAAGCGAGGCTGGTATGAGCCTATGCTGTTATTCAAAATTGGTGGAGGTGGAGGCTGCGGTGTCGTAGAAGGCTGATATGGCGACTGAGAATGCTGCCATGGATCAGGTGTAGAAGGAAGAGGTCGGTAGGGGGATGCTGTCCGGTAGTCCGACTGAACATGAGACGGAGGTGCTAGAGGAGGTGGAGGACCGCTATATGGAGGTTCTTGATATTGCTGCTGAGGTGGAGGAGCGTAGTATGGCTCTGGCGTACTTTGTTGATATTGCGACTGCGGCTGATGATACTGTTGTTGCTGCTGATGCTGATCGTACGGCTGATTCTGCTGATACTCTTGCTGTGCAGGAGGATGGTAATCCTGCTGCGGCTGATGGTAGTCCTGCTGATACTGCTGGCTAGCACTGTTCTGATGATACTGTTGCTCAGGCGGAGGCTGATTATAGTCCACGACGCCTCCATATGCATCATGAGATACATTGTGTGCAGCTTGAATTCCCTGATCCCACGGGCTTTGCTGGACTGGCGGCTGGTATTGCTGCTGAGCAAACGTAGCTTGATGCTGCGGTGACGGCGTTCTCCAGTCTTGTACATGATTGTGCTGCCCATACTGGTCGTTGTATGGCGGATTGACAGCTGGAGACACGCGGCCGTCCGGGAAATGCGTTTGATGCGCAGTCGGAGGTGTGATGGCTGCGAAACTTTGCTGCGGACGTGGAGATGCAGGATTGAGTCGGCCAGCTAGGAGAGATGTAGGATGTGGTGAAGAAGGTTCAGGTCTGGGAGAAGTTGGAGCTTGAGGCAAATTGTGATGGGACGGGAAAGAGGGTGTCGCTGGAGATGGGATGCGAGGATCGTTCCAGGAGGCTGATGAGGTGGGTCTGAACGCATCTCCGAGCTGTTGTTGTTGCGGAGGATAATCCTCGCCGCCTGGATGAACAGGTATCTGGCCTCCATTCCAGTTCGAATAAGCAGGTTCGGATGCTTGAGGCACGTAGGTAGACAAAGAATGTCTATGAGGGTTGTGAGGCATACTAGGATGAGGCACATCTTGCGAGTGCGACGGGAAGGGCTGATGACTGCTCTGGCCAGGCGGCGGTAGAGGCATGGAATGGGCATGATGCTCCAGAACAGGATGCTGAGGCATTCCGCCTGGGTACTGCTGGGCAGGTGCTGGAGGCTGCGCTGATGGCGGTCGATGCAAGCCTACCTCGGCTGCATTGCCAGGTATCGAGGAAGGTAGAGGAAGGGGTTTATTACTGCTGACGCTCATTGAGCTGAACGGCCTTGACAAAGAGTCGATATCATGCTGCGTCAGGCCATATGACGAAGAAGAGTATCTATGCGGCCGAGCGCCCAGATTATTGGAAGAAGTCGAATGGTGAAGAGATGGAGGAGCATAAGGAGGTGTGTATCTATCTCCTTCGTGGAATGTATTCTGCTTGACAGGTGCTTGAGGAAAGCCGATACTGCTTTGCCTTGCTCCGAACTCGCTCGGTCCCGCTGCGTTTGACAAGCTTGATGTGGAAGGCCGTAGAGAGTGCCCATACTGACTGGATTGTAAAGAATGAGAAGCTGAAGAAGTTGAAGGCGCTGGCGAAGGGGAAGGAGAAGGCATAGCGAGAGGTTGTAGCTGTGAAACGGCGCTGCCGGATGAATAGCGTTGATTGCGCTTATCGACTGCTTGAGGAGACCCTTGTGGGAAAGATGATGGAAGAGGCTCGAAGGTACCTGGTCCACCATAGCCGCTGGTTAGATCAACTGGTTTCTTCGCTCTTCGAGCAGGCGGAGGTCCCTAGAATGTGCGCTGTGAGTGATGGCTTTCGGGAAATAGAGAGTCGAGTATCCTCACTGAAGCATAGAATGTCATCTCCAGGAAGACCTCGCCTGCATATTTGCCTTTGTACTTGATCTCGACCCATTCTGTACGGTAGATTTCCTTAGCTTGGCTCGCACGGTGAATAATCGTCATAGCATACCATCAAACTCTCCCTTCTTGAGTGTATTTGTGAAGTCTATAGATGTTTCGCCTATCAAGTCGGGCTCTCGAGGATCATCGGCATAGCATGCGAGTTTGAGGATTCTCTTGCTCTCCGCTCCTGCTTTACCACTACCAGCGGGTCTTCCAACATTTGCGATATTGGAAGCCGCATCGTTGTTGGACTTGGCGGCAGACGTAGGCGTCAAGGGGGCAGGAGCGATACCGCCAGAGTCGGTCGTGACAGCTTTGACGGCATTGTCTGCATCTTCCCAGATTTCAAACTGTAGTTGTGCATCCCAGAATGGTGTTTGCCCTCCTCGTTTCACAGCGGGAGTTCTGTGTTTTTGGTGCCCGACACTGCAGCTGCAGTATGGGTCTTGCTTGCCTATCTTCTGCTTGTTGGGTAGGTTCTTCTGTGAAATCCCAAGGCCAGATGAAAGCAGTTATAACGATGAACAACACATCAGTAGCTGGCCATTGTGATTCCTAATGCCATCAAGACACCCTCACCGCCTTGAGCACGACGACGACCAACGTCCCCAGCTGTTTCCCGGGATTCGTACTGGCCCCAGATCCCTCCCTCCGTACAGCAGCAGTACGACTGACAGGCGTAGATGGTCCAGCCGCTGCAGACGAGGACAGCGACATCAAGGCAGTCCGGTTGGGATTTACAGCTCAAGAGCGAAGCCAAGCGATTGTGCTGACGAGGTAGGTATTGAAACGAGTACATCGAGCCAGTCAAGCAGATATATACACGATATGCATGCATGGACTACACAACGCTGGCTCTGCTGCCTGCGAAAAGGTGTACGAGCTCTGAAAGGCGCATAATTCCAAGCGTATACAAGTAGGGATATGGCCCCTCAAGACGGTGCGCATCGCACTCCTGCCTCTTCAAGTATCCTAATCTGCTGGACCGGAAGGTGTACAGGCGTCCAGCCCCGGCCAGCCGAGATGCTCTTGGGAAGTCTACCATCGGAAAGGAGATCTACGAACAACTGAAGCCATTCTGAAAGTAGGCACTTGGATAATACCATTCGAATCTTCTGATCAGCTAGTGCATCTATACTGCGCTGCTGCTCTAATTGGCCCGAGTTTGCACCTACTCCTGCTTGGCTCGGTCACGGTCATCCAGTACCAGATATACGGTCTCGATGGGTTGATATGGCAAAGAGGAGTGGCCTTTGAAGACGGAAAGTACTTGACGGCCCACGTCCAACGGAATTGTAAAGAAGCAGAGCCAAATGCTGGCTCCTCCATTTCTCAATATGCGTGCTAACGCTTCCAGGACTTGTGGGTGGATTTGATAGTTCTGGGTCGTGCGATGGCAGGATGAGTTGGACCAGTGGGATGGATAATCCTCGTGTAGCAACTGTATCTCCTTCAAGTAGGCTGGGGGAACTGCTTCCAGCAAGAACCGAGTTCTGTCGTCCTGACCAGCAAGATCACGCGTATTGAGCGTAATGTCCACTGCTTCTAAGGAGCTGCGAAGAGGATAAAGCCCAAGCCGAAGGACCAGTCTTATCTGATGACGTGCTTCCCAATCCAGAGCGTCGACAATCCTCATCTGAATGTCGAGCGGCAGCGTCGATAATGACGGTACTTTGAAACGCCTTAGCCGTAGACTGGGCTTGGACGAGAAAGAGGATCCTACTTTGGATGGGCGTCTGCGCAGGTGACTGTTCCATGTTATGAGTGTGGGGATAACTCTAGAGTGAAAGGTTGAGCTGAAAGAATGGAAAGAACAGATATCCTCCCTTTCGGTGTTCATACGCGAGAATGCCATGCATTCTCTGGCTGGCTCAAATATGTGGATTGGCAGGCATAGTCAGAGCCACCAGCTGAGCTCGCGGCACCTCAGGATGGCTACGCGACCACTTTCATTTGAGCGGACTCTCCTTCCGACGGAAGAGACGAACGAGGAGAAGACCAAGCGATTCATCGATTCGTAATGTGGGCGTCTGGAGACAGAGAGTACTACACAATAACATGGAAGTAGATGTACAGTATCTGCAAGCAAGAAATACAAGATGCCTCTCTGCTGGCCTGCACCTAAAATTGGCCTGTGCGATAACGTATCATCTAGCCATCCCCTGGAAGCTGCTCAATAGCCTGCAAACGAGACACCTGCTTGTTCGAAGCGCTTGACAAGCTCAGCCGGAGCATTTGGTGCCATCCAGGTCCCTCTCGTAGAAATGACCTTTGGAAGACGGCCATCTGGGATGAGATCGATGAACAGTTCCAGCTAACGTCTGAGACGAAGACTGCGGGAGCCAGTGATCATCAGCGGATATTCGGTGATCTGCAGCAGCTGCACTGGCGCCTGCGCCTCAAACTCACTCCTGATCCACTCCGCGATGGCGAATGAGATGCGGCAATACCATATATACCGTCTTGATGGGTGAATGTACGGACGGCTTTGGTTCTTTGAATATACCGACCATCTGCTTGGCTACTTCCAAAGGAAGCTCGTAGAAGGTGAGCGACTTGCTCGCCCCTCCGTTTGCTAGCATCTGCCCGATCGCATCTACCACCTCTTGATGGAATTCTGGTTGCTCTTCCGAACCGTACATGTACGGATTGCCCTCCCTTATAATCTCAACATTGGTCATATAGTGAGGAGGAACGGTCTCGAGAAGAAAACGCGTCCTGTTCGTTATTCACAGGGATTTGCACGCGGTTGAGGGTACGGCGAAGAGGGTGAAGTCCGAGTCGGAGGACAAGCCGTATGCGACAACGCGAATCCCCGTCAAGAAGGTCGACTATCTTCATTTGGATGTCAAGCGGCAGTGTCGCAAGCGAGGGCCCTGTTCGAAGTATTGAGCTGACTGTTGCACGGAGATGAAAAGAGCTTCTCGTACTTGAATGGCCTGTTTGCGCAGGTGACAAAGCCATGGCGTCCTAGAGGGTTGTCGTGCTTGCAAGCGGAAAGAGATATTGCTTGGTGAAG
This sequence comes from Erythrobasidium hasegawianum, assembly GCA_001972285.1. Classification (NCBI taxonomy): domain Eukaryota; kingdom Fungi; phylum Basidiomycota; class Cystobasidiomycetes; order Erythrobasidiales; family Erythrobasidiaceae; genus Erythrobasidium; species Erythrobasidium hasegawianum. Next base: position 1,140,401 of record BCII01000006.1, on the reverse strand, counting down.
GATAGTTGCGAACTGCGTACTCGAGTCGGAGGGAAAGAAGAGAGGACGCTGGCACTCCTTTCGAGTGTTTCTTCAGCCCGTCGCGTCCGGATCCTTAGTCGCCACGTGACTAGTTTGTTTGGGTATCAGAGGTCTCAAGAAGTCTCAAGGACAGCAGCAGGCTGAGCTGATGTAATCAGTATCCAATGTACAGTTCCTTGGTTGTGCTTCTTCCCTTTCTTCTGTTCCAACTCGAATGCCGCACCCGGTTCGGGTTGTTAATTCGGGCTCCGTGCTTGTCGACCTTCTAACCCAAAGCTATCATGCAAGAAAACCAAATGCAAAGGAACAGCTGAAGCCTGACCTGCTCTACTCCTCTCTGCTTTGCTTCCCATCTCATCCTCCTACACCCACTGTCCCTACTTCACACACTCGATAACATATCCAATCATGCTGGGCTGGTCAACTTTGGCACTGGCCGTCGGATCAGCTGCATCCGCCTATGCTGCTACCACCACTGCAAGCTGCCACGATGAGCATAATATACTACACTGACATGCTGCGAACAGTCTGCGCCGACTCATACAGGCGTCTGGACATCTGGTCTGCCATCAACCACCGTCGTCATTACTACAGCGAAAGTGGGAGGAAGATGTGAGTCCTCATCATGTATGTATGTGCCTTGAACTGACGAAGACGGCGCCAGGCAACTACGCTGCTTTCGGTACTAGAACAGTATGCGCACCCACTCAGTCCTGCAAGTCCCGCAAATCCGGCACTTCAACATGCGCACAAACAACAAGTATTATGACTAGCGCAAAGACGACATCGCCTGCGCCAACCGCAACGAGCACTGGAAACTGGTTAAAACCTAAACCAGGAGACACGTTTCTCTGGTCACTAGAGCGCGATATACCTACCTCTCCAGTCTCGAATACCGGTCTAGCAGTAGATGCGAACATCTACGATGTGGATCTATTCGGTACTTCGGTGGAGAAGATCGCAGAATACAAAAAGAGAGGAAAGAAGGTTGTATGCTACTTCTCGGCTGGATCGTGGGAAGATTATAGACCTGATGCAGGAGATTTCACACCTGCATGCTACTGTAATAAAGGAAGCAAGTGCAAGATGGAGGAATGGCCAGAGTGAGCAGGTCGAAATGCGCCTGCTATAGTAATTAGCTAACCCGACAATCTCCTCAGATACTGGCTTGATCTCGCTACGCCCTCCTGCGTGTCTAACATTCAGAACATCATGGCTAAGCGCATTGCTCTGGCCAAGGTATTTACAGCCGGCAGCCAGGGCCCCCTCGAGCGACTCATCCTGATCTCCTCTGCTCCATTTCCACAGTCAAAGGGCTGCGATGCTGTGGAGCCTGACAACACCGATTCCTACATGAACAATCCCGGCTGGAGTACGACCAGTACGTCTTCCCCTCACGCCCAACCCCAAATTATCCGCTGCTGACTTGACTCTTCTTCATTGACAGTCGATAACCAATTCTCCTATCTCGAGTTCCTCTCCACGACAGCCCACAACGCCGGCCTCGGAATCGCATTAAAGAACGGACCCGACATGATTGCTAAAAACCCCAAGATTGTCGATATCACAGACTTTGTCCTCATTGAAGAATGTTCTGCATACAATGAATGCGGCTCGTATAAACCTTTCGTCAAAGCTGGAAAGGCTGCTTTCGAAGTCGAGTGAGTCAACTCGTGTTCCTTCTATGAGGAGGATAATAAGGCTGATCGACGTGTCCACACAGATATGAGAGGTCTATTGACTGTAGCAAGATCTTGAAAGGTTTCTATGCCCTGGCATACAGCTCCTATAGCGTCGACTACCGCTACATCACCAAGATCTGCGCGAACTAATTCGACATTCCGGACATCGCCAGTCAGTTGGTAAATCGTCTTGTCATTCATACCCAGTTTTCCTTCATACATAGTATCGCATCGCCTACACTCCTTTTTTATCGAAAGTGGTGTCGATAGTTGGCATATAGCACGGCAGGCCGTTACGCTGAGCACAGACATACATGAAGTGCATCATCGCAATGTCAAATGGACTTGCTTGAGGACATACTTTGTGCTGACATAAGCTCGGTAAACGACACCTCAGCTCCGCGCATCTGATCTGACAGCTTCCAATTCTGGCATGCTTGCTTCCCGACCGCAGCTCGGGGTCTAGAAGGATGAATATGCTGTCCCTAACCAAATCTGACTGAACTTCAGCACCTGCTGAGCTGTGCCCGTGCGGTGCTTGCCCTGTCGAAACTCGAAAGCGGGACGACTTTCATTTCGGCTCTGACTGCTACTTCCCTCTTATCATCCCTGCCAACTTGAAACAGTCTTCCTGTATCTAGTATCGCATCATGCCCTCCTGGTCCACCTGCCTGGTCGTTCTAGTAACGATTAGACATATTTACGCTGCAGCCATAAATCTCAGTGCTTCCAGTCCGTCTTCCACGACTTCTACAGCAATTTTAGCATCTCAGTCTCCCACAAATGCGACCTGGCTACAACCAAAGCCTGGTGATAGCTTTCTCTGGGATCTCGAGGGCGACATCCCCGCTTCTCCAATGTCAAATACAGGTCTTTCAGTAGATGCAGAGATCTACGACGTAGATCTCTTCAACACTTCCAACGAAACTATCGCAGGATATAAGCAGAGAGGCAAGAAAGTCGTTTGCTATTTCTCTGCGGGATCATGGGAGGAGGGAAGACCTGATGCGGGAGATTTTAGCCCGGAATGCTATTGTAATCAAGGAAGTGAATGCAAGATGGATGGATGGCGGGAGTGAGCGGACGCCCCTAATAAAGCCGAAGCAGTCATCTGATATTCGACTTTCTAGGTACTGGCTTGATCTCCATACACCAGCCTGTGTTGCAAACATACAGGATATTATGACGAAGCGGATTGCTCTGGCCAAGGTGGGAAAATTCTACCTCGGTTGCATAGACCTTTGCAATCTGACCTTCCTAACAATACAGGCCAAGGGCTGCGACGCTGTCGAGCCCGACAACACAGACTCATACGTCAATAATCCTGGCTGGCAGACGACCAGTAAGCATGCCAGCCAGTCCACGAAGCTTTGACCTGATCTGACATTTGCGAATCTCGCAGTTAACGATCAATTCGCATATCTGGAGTTCCTTTCCGAGACAGCACATAACGCCAGTCTTGGCGTTGCACTAAAGAACGGTCCAGACATGATCACTAACCGTCCTCAAATCGTCAACATGACAGATTTCGCAATCATAGAACAATGCTCAGCTTATGATGAATGCGATACGTATACTCCGTTCGTCCAAGCTGGTAAAGCTGCTTTTGAAGTAGAGTGAGTCCAGGAGCTTTGTGCATGCGAAGACACGATTTTGCTAATCCACCGGCGAAACAGATACGAGACATCCATTGATTGTAGTGATGTCCTTGAAGGCTTCTATGCCCTGGTATACAGCTCTTACGATGTCGACTATCGCTACATCACCGAGATCTGCGCAAATCAAACGATGCTGTCATGATCGAGCAGTGCCCGGCACGTCAAGGAAGCAGAAATCTAGACAGGCTATACACAGGTTCTTCTGCTTGGTAGTAGTGAGCTCAACTTCGCACGCCACAACATCCCTTTCTTCTGCTTCAACTCCGCTTGTGATGCGGCTCGAAACCCCAGACAATCTGAAGGCGATATGCAAGAAATCCGATACCTTTCAATATGCAGCCTGAAGCTGCGTTTCTGGCTCGGATCTTCAGTGCAGATGGCATCCCGCACCGCTCTTGGTACTATCAGGCCGCCAGAGCCACACACCTCCTCAGGATCATACAGCATGCTTGGCCGGTCTGTCCTACTGCTTCTATTTGCTACAGCCGGATCGCTTCGTGCGGAACTTACAATAGCGCGGCCCAGTCTGATTGCACGGTCAGACGTACCAACTTGTGTACAGACTGTAACGAGCACGACTATCGTCACCGTCACAACCACCGTGACCAGCCCCGTCCCATCAGCGTCCTCTGCGATGGCTGCGCTGCCCTCTACAGGGAAGTGGGCGAGCTTCAAGCCAGGCGATGGTCTAGTATGGTCTCTAGAGCGCGACATTCCCGAATCACCTACTTCCAATACAGGTCTGGCAGTCGATACGAATGTATACGACGTGGACCTCTTCGATACTACGCCCGAGAAGGTTGCAGAGTATAAGAGTCGAGGCAAGAAGGTTATATGCTACTTTACGGCTGGCTCGTGGGATGACTTCAGACCTGATTCAGAGGAGTTCGACCCGGCTTGCTATTGTAATCAGGGGGATCAATGCAAGATGGTCGGATGGCCCGAGTGAGCAGACTCAATCTATGCTTCGATACAGGCAAGCAGAGCTGACGTGAGCTTGACGATTCAGATATTGGTTTGAACTGAATACGCCATCTTGCGTATCTAGTATTCAGAGCATGATGGCCAAGCGCATCGCACTGGCGAAGGTATGTCATACCGTCCATCGACTGCCTTCTGAGCATCGTGCACTAACGAGTAACATATTAGTCGAAAGGATGCGATGCAGTGGAGCCCGACAACACCGACTCATACATCAATAAACCTGGTTGGAAGAATACGAGTATGCGGGCTGGCGTTCTTCTATTTATTATACCCGATTGGCCTGACACTGTTGATACAGTTGACGATCAATACTCTTTCCTCGAGTTCCTCTCGAAGACCGCACACGAAGCCGGCCTGGCGATCGGTCTGAAGAATGGACCAGACATGATTAGCAAAATGCCCAAGATTGTCGAGATCACAGACTTTGTCCTCATCGAGAGTTGTGCATTATACAACCGATGCGACTCCTACAGTCCTTACATCGATGCTGGGAAAGCTGCTTTTCAAGTAGAGTATGTCTGGCAAATTGTCAGTACGCTTCTCTTACGCTGACGAGTATGTCTTTCCTTCAAGATACGAGACGTCCATTGACTGCAGTCAGGTTCAGAAGGGCTTCTATGCCATGGCATACAGCTCTAAGCACGTCGACTATCAATATGTCACCCAGATCTGCAAGACCTAGTCAAAGTCACTACAGTCACAACATTGCCAACTATGCAGTATAGTAACTTCTAGACCTAGCTAATACTCACCTGCGGCACTCCAGGCAAGCTTCCTCCGAGAAAACGCTTTCGGCGGTCTCTATATTGCATATATCTCGGCTGGCCGTGGTGTCTCTTAGGTATATAGATGTATATAGCTTTCGCGCTTTTCCAATGTATCGTAGGATCTGCTCAATCGCCTCATTCCTCCTTTCTCCAGTTGAGGGATCCTTTCTCCAGTTGAGGGACGCATGTCAAACGCCAGCGGCAGACACAGAGAATACACTTTTGTCTTAGAGTACGACGCTCTTTGGCTAGCTGGCGCTCCCTGTCTCGTTGACGGTCAACGTCTGGCTGCATGCTCCCGCATATCGCTTGACGGAGGACATGGATAGCCAGACACAAGGTAACGTGTTATTCTCGGCGTTGAGCAATAGGAGAGGAGTGGAGCGATAGCTATGCCGTATCCACCGGCTTCTTGTCGAGATCTTGTAGCGCCTGCTTTGTAGCTTCCACGATAATGACATGCTCAACCTCGTGCATCCTGGCCGCCAATTCAGGCTCGCTCTCGTCTTTCCTACACTCTATCTCCCTCACTATCAGAGGCTGCCCTCTATCCACTTCTTTGACTACCTCGTGCACCATCACACCCGTCTTCTCAATCTCGCCTTTCTGGAAAGCTTCCCAAGCTCTCTGTATAGCATTCGCACCATCAAACGCTCCTGGAAGAGCAGGATGTAGATTGAGGATTCTAACATTCTTCTCGATGAAAGGATTCAGAAAATTTTCGCTTAGGATATGCATGAATCCAGCGAGAACTACGAGATCCGGACGGCTTGCTAGAACTTTGGAGGCTAGTTCAGTATCGTACTCCTCGCGTGTTGCATTTGGATTTTGTTTCTTGTGCGAAACAAGCGAGAAGACCTCTGTTGGAATATTGGCTTTTGCAGCTCGCTCCAGGCCATAAGCGGCTTTGCGGTTTGAAAGCACATATACGACTGGGATCTGAGCGTCTATCAGAGCCTGTAGATTGGATCCTGCGAGCAACCATCAGCACTGATACGGGACTTCCCCTGTTTTCTGGCGCAACAAGCTACCTGAGCCAGATATGAGGACTGCGACCCGTCTGTTGTGCATTGTTGACTACTATCGAAGCAGTTTGTAGGTATCTCAGATCTCAAACTTGTAGATTTCCTGTACAGATTCGTTCAAGTCGAAGCCAGGCCAGCTCTCTTCTCCGCTAACACTCGACGAGCATGGTGTCCGGTAAGTCGCAGGAGCCTTTACAGAAAGGTTGAGCAAGAATTAAAGAAGATTACAACACTGGCCTTGAAATCCAATTAATCAATCTATTCAATACTGACCTTCTTCAACTCTCTCGTCATCCCCGTCCCCAGCCAGCTCGCTCAGCGCAGACGAGCGCAAGGCCTACAACCATCTGTACAATCTCGCAGACAAAGAACAGCTCGGTGTGCTCACAGGAGACATCGCTATCGTCTTCTTCGAAAAGACTCAGCTCCCAGGCCATGTGCGTTCATCGTCGTTGCTCGTTCGCAGCATAATCGGCCATTCCGGCAAAGGCCTTGGGGAAAGTAGTAGTTCGCTGATGCTCGCAGTACACTACTACAGTTACTAGGAGAGATATGGCAACTGTCTGATAAAGAAGATACAGGTTTCCTCACCAAAGAGGCATTCTACACGGCATGCAGGTTGATCGGTCATGCCCAGAATGGACAGACTCCGTCAGCTTCGCTCGCAGAGAAACGTGAGTGCACAAACCATACTCGCTATTACAGCTGTACTGCATACTGATTGACCCTCAGTTGGCCCGCTACCCTGGTTCCAAGGTGTCACAATACCCGGTCTGGCTCAGCAGCCAACCAAGCCTTCAGGCTCGTCATCAAGGGCACCGGGCACCCCAACAAGACAGGCTTCAACACCTGTTGCACCTGCGTCGCCATCGCCGGCAGCTTCTAGGCCTGCTCAAAGGCCTACCGGTGGTTTGTCTGTATCTCCCGACGATAAAGCAAAGTATACCAGGCTCTTCTACAATGCTGGACCAGTTGCTGGACTGTTGGATGGTTGGTCCACTACCGTCGTTCATTAAGAAACTTGCCTAATGACTGTCACCTTCATCAGGCGACAAGGCTTCCGAGATACTGAAAAAGTCGCGACTTCCTGATGAGAAACTTGGGCAGATATGGAACTTAGCAGATACACAATCCAGAGGGGCTCTCGATACTGGCGACTTTGTGATAGCCATGACGCTTATTCAAGCTACCATGAATGGCTCTCTCACAAGCCTTCCAGATGAGCTTCCAGATAGTATATATACTCAAGCAGGAGCTTCTAAAGCTGGAATGGCTAGCAGTTTGCCTAATCTTGGCGCAATGCAGACGCCTGGCAGCCCTCTTCGGGCTCAGTATACTGGCAACAGAGCTGCTGGTGCAGGTGCGGCGCCTCTCTACCCTCAGAACACAGGAAATATGCAGCCCCCATCTCGAGCAAGCACTCTTGGCCAATCTCAGAATCGGAATACAGGAGGAGCCGCATGGGCCATTACGCCATTGGAGAAATCCCAGTCCGACACCTTCTTTGCGATGCTCGACACAGCACGAAGTGGAAGTCTTTCAGGCGACGTAGCTGGCCCTTTCTTCATGCAGTCTGGCCTATCCGGCGATGTTCTTGCCAGTATCTGGGATCTGTCAGATATCAAGAATGATGGTCAGCTTGATAGAGAAGAATTCGCACTGGCGAGAAGACTTGTAATGGATACGCTGGCTGGTAAAAGTGTCCCTGAGAGATTGGAGGAAAGCTTCGTCCCGCCTAGTCTCAGAGATCAATGGAGAGGCAGTGGACAGCAGCAACAAGTTCAGCGTGAGCTACTGTTATCCCTTCTTTCTGCTTGATTTGAAAAGGGCTGACTGGAATTTGGCTTCATAGAAAGCGAAGTCCAGCGGGATCTCTTCTCGCTCATGGACGATGACGACGCTTCGTCTCTACCTGCACCTGTCCAACAGGTCGGTGCGACCGCCTTCAACCCACAATCTGCTCCTACCAGCCAATTCCAGCCAGCTAGTCAGCAGGGTTCTCGTATCGCATCTCCAGCGCCTCTTCAGCCCATGTTGACAGGCGGCTCGGCTAGATCAGCAACACCAGTGCGGAGTGCACCTCCACCTGTGCCAGCTACTAGATCTGCATTGGCTTCTCCGCCTACGAACGCTTCCACGCGTGATTTCTTCGATGCTACACCTGTTGAGGAAGAACCACCTAAATTAGATGAAAGATCCGCCGAACTGGGTAATCTTCAGAATCAAGTCAGCCAGACTCAGAGAAGCGTATCTAATCTCAGAAGTGACCGGACCAAACTCACTGCCGAGGTCAACAAGATCGAAGAACAGATAAACGAGTTGAAGGTGTCTCTGTCGCAAGCTAAGGCGGCTTATGATACTGAGAGTACAAACATGACCAACTTGGAAGCTAGGCACAGTAAAGGATCTCAAGAGCTCAAAAACCTGAAGGAGGAGACCATCAGAGCCGAAAGTGATCTGTCCGGATTGAAAGAACAGAAGGCTGAGCTGGAGCAAAGCATCCTCAAAGATAAGGAAGAGATCAGGGAATACACCAAGAAGCTCAAATCCACGAATGAAGAAGTCGCAAGCCTGAGAGAACAGCTAGAGAAGCTGAAGAAGGAGGCCAGACAACAGAAAGGCATGGTCGTAGTAAGCAAGAAACAGCTGTCCACCGCTGAAGGAGAAGAGGAGAAACTACAGCAAGATATACAGGAAGAGGAGCGTGCAGCTAGAGCAGCTCCTCCACCTGTCCCTGCGCTACCTGCGAGACCAAGCGAGTCGGCTCGAGCTGTACCACTGCCTGAGAGCCGGGCTTCTCCTGCACTTTCGGCGACCTCGACTAGGTCGAATAACCCGTTCGATAGGATGGGTAGCGCGGCGGCTGGTGCAGCACTTGGCGCTGGTCTCGCTGTTCCTGCTGCTGCTTACGCAGCAAGATCACCGTCGCCTTTGCACGACGCATTCTCTGTTTCTGCCCCCCAGCAGCAGCAAGCCTCCCAGCACGACGACTTTGATGCTTTCGATAAAGAGGAGCAGGATCCTTTCGGCATGTCTACCTCCGCTGCCTCTTTACCACCTCAGCAGGCTGCCGCACCAGCTGGTGGATTTGGATTTGATGACGACTTCGATAATGCTTTCGGCGCTCCTGCTAGTCAGCAACAGCCTTTCGCAAGCACAGCCGCAACTCAGGCTACGACTGCAAGCCGCCCCAATATGGACTTCGATGATGCGTTCGCAGACTTCGACCGAGGCACTTCTGCACCAGAAGGAGGAGCTCCCATTGCTATTCACCAGACTACCGAAGATTCACCTGCTCCAATCGCTCAACCAGCAACCGGCAAGGACGAGCCTGAGAATGCTCCCGTACGAGCAGCATCTCCGACCACCGCTGAAAGGTCTTTACAAGCCAATCAGCCAGAGCCTGAGTTGCCAGTACAAGAAGAGCGAACGGCTTCGCCAACTGCTACTGCGCCTTTCATCTCGGCTGCACCAGCAGGAGAAGCCTTTGGTGATTCAGAGGAGATCCGCTCAACGGAAGGACCTATCGATAGCGAATTGCAGAGCGGCGCCATCCAAGGTTTCGCCCCGGCGCCATACGAGTCCCGATCTGTGCCGGACAATGATACTTACAGCGAGGGAGGGGATGATCTAGCGCCTATCCGGGATGTCGAACAGCCTGATTCAGATTCCGACAGCGATACGGACGAAGCGCCACATCAAGCTGCAGCCGTACCTTCGCAAGATGAGCAACCTCAATCAGAGCTACATTCATCATCTCGAGCCACCTATCTAGGTGATAATGCCGGAGATGATATTTACGAGAAGCCGCTCGACAAGGGCAAGGGGCGAGCTGAGGAGCCACTGGATAAAGGCAAGGGACGAGCTGAGGAACCATTGCCTGGCGCCTATCCAAGCGACGACGAGGATACTTTCGAGGATGCTGTACCATTCAGCCAAGAGAATAGCATGTCATCGCCTCAAATTCCGGCTGCGCAATTCTCGAGCATCGAAGATACACAGCATTCAGCTGTTACGGACTCTCATGAACGCCCCGAGAGTGCTGCCTACGATGCAGATGAGCGATCAGCCCCTAAGGCGACTGGCTTCGACGATGCCTTCGATAGCTCCTTCCAGAGCGCGGCCCCAGCCAGTCAGCCTACAGCATTCGAAGCGGCACCCTCTTCCGGTATGAGTGCACAGCAGGATGCTGCAGTTGTGACCCATCAGGAGGCACCTTCAGCTGGCTTTGCCGAGACTGGTATGACCGTAGCCAAAGAAGCCGAGCACACGAAGCGTCCAGACGATTTTGACGATTTCGAAGATCTGTCATCGTGCGTGATTACAATCTTGTTTCAATATTGTTGACTGATGTATCTGCACCATGCAGAGTTTCGAGAGGACCTAGCGGATCTGAGCCAGCTCCCGCTGCTGCCGCCCCCATCTCTGCCAGAAGCGGAGGCAGCTTCGAAGACAACTTCGATGACGATTTCGGATTCGACAAGCAGACGTTCAGTCACACTATTACTAGTCAGGGCGTTGGTAAGGCTACCGATCCTGGAACCGAAGCCGCTCAACAAAACGCGCCTACAAATACGAGTACTGTGCCGAGTGGCTTTGACGATGCGTTCGAAGATGCATTTGCCATCCCACAGCACCCAGGGCAACCTCAGATGAGGGTCGTCGGATCACCAGTTGCAGTGCAAAGCAGTGCTCCGTCTGGCTTTGACGATGACTTCTTCACTAGCTCAAGCAGTGCTCCCGCGTCGCAACCTAGCAACAACAATGCGTTTGCTTCACAGGCTCCCTCGACTGCAGCCACTACATCAGCGCCAGCTTTACCTGCACGAGACGATTCCTACATCTACGCTCCACCTCCCGGCTCTCCTCCCATCTCTCAGCAGCAGCCAATTCCTGAGCAGAGGCCAGAGACCCCTGTATCGCACCCGCAAGCAAATCTACAAGCTCCGGCTCCGCCACAACGAAGAGAGAGCGATGGGGATCTCCCTCAAGTCAAGGAATTGCGTGATATGGGCTTCGAGCGGTCTCAAAGCATTGCTGCTCTTGAAGACAATCAGTATGATGTAGGACGAGCGGCTAATGCACTCTTGGCTGTCAATCAATAATCGGCTTGGGTTGAAGGTTTTGTAGCTAGAATATATCCTTATTATACATGGACTGCAGTATTTATTCATGATGGCATCCATGTCACAGCTTGACGAATATCGCTTGCGCTGCTCTTCGCAAGTTGACGCCGTATCCTGACATTTCTTCGCGCTCTACGACGCTAGCTTATGCGCCAATCTCGTCTCCGGGATCTGACCCTTGCACTGATCTCTTGATGGGTGGCTGCTTCGTCATGCTTTCATCCAGACTATTGTACCCAGAATTGTTGACTGAGTCATCGTATGCCTCTTGAGGGTCGTTTGCGCTGTTGTTCTGGGCAGAATCGTCCTTGAACTGGCCAGGCCTGTTGCCAAACATTCCATCTGCAACGGAAGGTAAGATGAGACGGGATTACGAGATTCAGCTATGCGTGACCCACTCTGATTGCGCGGCGAGAAGGAGCTGTTCTCATGATTTAGCAGAAGTCTTGGAACAAGCATCAGAAGTAGACTCACTCTCCGCCTGCATTGGTGCCGTAGCCTCCAGAAGATGTAGCTGAGGAAACGCGTCACAATGTCAGCGGGATCTCAAGTAAGCCTACCCCAATACGCACTATCATCAGCAGTGTAAGGTCCGTTATCGTTCATCTGCTCGCGTCCGGCCTGATTGTAGGCGCTTGTTTCATCGTACTGGTTGTCTGCGAGTAGCGATGACATCGACATCAGGGCCGGCGGAGAAAGTCAGGATTATCTTGCCAGAGGCAACGCACTCTCATGCGTATCCAATCTACTGGCAGGAGCTGGATGCAAATCGCTCTGTTCAGCCAGGGAAACCGCCTTTCTTCAAGGATGTCGCAGCACCTTCGTTCATGCCGCTGGTCGAGTCCTGGCTCTGGCCAGCGTTGTCGCGGCCAGTCGACGTCAAGTCGCCTTGCTCGTTGTCTTGCGATACCACGCCGGTATTCTGCTTGTCCTTGACGAATTCTTGCTGCAGTCCGCTTTCGAAGGCTTTCCCCTCGTCAGACTCGAGATACTTGCGAGCTTCATCGACCATGCCTTGCTGGATTGCAGAGTCAGTTACTGTTGCTATGTAGGATTATTAGCTTTCTGCACCATTTTGCTGGATTTGTGTATGAATGGTCAAGAAGCGAAACGAAGACGAGCAAGGTGCGACTTTCCACATGAGTTCGTATAGGATAGATTACATACAGAGCATTAGCAGTCACTCAACAAGCATACGCAATAACCGCGCTTTTGGGGGTAGGAATGACAGCCCGATAGGCTCTATAAAAGGTAGATAGGAGGAAGGTGGATAGGTGAAGAGCAGGCCCTCAGGGACTGACTGGAAGGGCAAGATAGATGTAAGGTGTGAGCAGTATACACATACTCTCCCATTACTTAGATCTGTGGTCATAGAGTTCAGCCTCGATTCTATCGAAGAGCCGCGAGATGGACTTACCAAGTCGGCAACGTTCATGGGCATCTCCTCGACGTGCGTGGAGTAGTACCTCTCGATTTCTCGCAGCGTCTGGTTGTCCTCGGAACTGTTTCACAGCGTTAGCATATTGAAATCAAGCACGTATAAAAGAGCAACCTACGTGACAAAGTTGATCGCAACACCTTTCCTACCGAATCGACCACCACGTCCAATTCTGTGGATGTAGTTCTCCTTGTTTGCTGGGAGATCGTAGTTGATGACGAGGGATACTTGCTGAACGTCGATACCTCGAGCGAGCAGATCGGTGGTGATGAGGACACGAGATGATCCAGATCTGAACTCTCTCATGATGAGCTCTCTTTGAGTCTGGTCCATGTCTCCGTGCATAGCAGAAACGGTGAACTCGCGGGCAGTGAGCTTCTCGGTGAGCCAGTCGACCTTTCTGCGCGTGTTGCAGAAGATGACGGCTTGTGTGATAGTGACGGTCTCGTATAGATCCGAAAGGGTGTCGAGCTTCCATTCCTCCTTCTCTACGGCAACGTAGAATTGCTTGATACCTTCGAGGGTCAACTCCTCCTTCTTGACGAGAATGCGGATGGGCTCTCGCATGAACTTGGTGGTGACCTCGAGTACTTCCTGAGGCATGGTGGCAGAGAGAAGGACGACCTGGGTTGAGGGTGGTAGAAGCTGGAAGACATCGTAGATCTGGTCACGGAAACCGGCGGAAAGCATCTCATCGGCCTCGTCCAAGCAGAAGATCTTGATGTGGTCGGTCTTGAGCGCACGTCTGTTGATCATGTCGTAGACACGTCCGGGTGTACCGACTACGACATGAACACCTTCTTGCAGCTTGGTAATAGCTTCACGGATGGCGGCACCACCGACAGCGGCCAAGCACTCGACGTTCATGTAGTCACCAAGAGCGACGAGGACCTTGTGGATTTGCTGAGCCAACTCTCGGGTAGGAGCGAGGACGAGAGCCTGAACCTGCTTGAGGTTGATATCGATGGATTGAAGGATGGAGACGGAGCTGGCAGAGGATGGGAGGTATGTTCAGTGCGCTGCCTTGGCATACGTGTGCTTTCTTCGCCTCACAAGGTAGCGGTCTTTCCGGTACCAGATTGAGCCTGAGCCACAACGTCCTTTCCTTTGACGACGGGCATGATGGCGCGCTGCTGAATGGCGGAAGGCTTCTCGAAACCGTAGGCGTAGATACCACGGAGAAGCTCTGGCTTGAGCTGCATGTCATCGAAGTTGTCTACGACCTGAAATAATTCGAAAATATCGCATGAGCTTCCGTCTGCACGCCCTCTTTAATAGTAAATCAACACACCTGGTCCCAGTTGCTCTCAATCTCGCTGTCACCAGGGTTCATGACTGAAACCTGGGTATCAGGAGCTGCGGTGGCAGCACCTTCTGCGGCGGCAGTAGAGGCAGCTGGAGGAGCTGCAGCGCTGCAGACATTTCATGAACAACGTTAGCATCATTTCCTACACACTCATAGGCCATCCAGTGCAGAGACGGCGAGGAAAGTCGCTTGAAAGGCGTCCGACAAAGCTTCTGAAAGGGAAGCCACTGCATAATTTGGCTGTCGATTTTCGCGAAAGAGCCCAAACCCAGGAGGACTCTGGCTTTCTTCATGTTGTGTTACGCATACTAGCTGTAGTTCTTGATAAGTGCCCAGTGATCCCAGATCCGTCGTTTCTTTTCGCGCTTTTTTGGCCAAATTTTCCTCGCCGTCCAGCAGATTTCTTGGACATATACTTACGTTGTTGAAGCCATGATTTGGAGTTGTTTTTCTGCTTTTTCTACGTTGACCGTTCTGCTGAAAGAACGGTGAACGGGTGCTGAGTTGGTTTTGCTGGTAAAGGGCCTTGAAAGACTTTTTGTCGGGGAGAGAGAAAGGGTGCCTTTTGATCGGAGCAAGAGAATTTTGCGAAGGTAGCAAACAGCACAAGGAGCGTAAGATATACTCAAGCTTCACTGTCACTCTTTCCGTATGCCTGGGAGCAAGCGCATGAGGTCCAGCTGCCGTACTTACGCGATCTCACAGACCTTTCAACGGCGCTTGCACTTTACTATGTTACCTCTATATTACTTCTACGCTGAGCATACTGAGCGTGAAACTGTAGACCGTCAGGAAGCCAGCCTACAGCTGTGTGACAGCATACCACAGCAAGCCTAGCACGCCTCCGCTGACTATCGCCAGAAACGCGTCAAAGCCGAAGAATCTGCCTGCCACAAAGCTTCCTGCCGTGATAGCTACCCACCAAGGATCTGATCCTAGTGGCCTACCAGTCTTTGAGCTAGAATCGACGAGACCGACTTGGAACAAGCGGTACACGCTGCTGTAGACTAATCCAACAGCAGCAGCGTTGATTCCTCGTAGGGTACTCTTGATCCACCTGTTATTGCGGATAGCAGTCCATAAAGGCATAAGACCGGTGATCACTGAGATGCCAGGTGTGAAGATCCCAATAAAGCCAATGACTGCTCCGAAAATCATATTGGTACCCGTACCACGCAGACTGAGTGCACCTAGATAGGCTGCGAAATTGAAATTTGGCCCAGGAAAAGCTTGAATGATGGCCAGACCGAGAAGGAAATCTCGCTCGCTGACCCATTCGGTGCTGATGTAAACACGGAGCAGCGGAATGACGACTGGTCCGCCTACATGGCGGCGGAAAAGTCAGTAACACTCTTCCATTTTGAGATTTGTGGTGCTGACCTCCCAAGATAATCGATCCAGCCAAGTAAAGGTTTGCAAACAGAGCAAAGGCCCTGGGTGGATTATGAAGTGTGTTTCTCAGCACTACTGCGACTATGAGAATGACCAGCCATCCGACGAGCAAGGCGATCCCAGTCTTCCAAGAAAAGCGGACTTTGATTGCTGAGTCTTGGGCTAGCTTGGGTGCCGGTGTCGAGGTGGGTGAAGGAAGAGTTATAGGGGCAGCGATGCTGTCCGAGACAACTTGCTGCGATTGCCTCGAGATTGCTCGGCTGAGATCTCCATTCGACTGCGTTTTGGTCATGTCTTGCAATTCCATATCGGCCTCCGTAGCTGTCTGCTGTTGGGATCCCTGCTGTATCACATCTTCCTGCGATGGATCCTCCGAGCGCGTCTTCCGCTGAGACCAGGCTCGCCTCGCCTTACGAAACAGATTTTGCGTTCCTTCGTAGTCCCATATCGCGGTAGTCAAACCCGCAATCCCAAAGATAGTGGGGAAGAACCATAGAGCAGAGTATAAGATACCGGCGACGCCTCCTAGGAAGACCATGATGCGAGTCCATCGGTCCGTGATCGCTTTATCGCTGAGCTGGACGCCGGCTAGAGCCATGATGCCTACTGTTGCGGCATTGAGGCCTGTGATGAGAGCATAGACTGGAAGAGGTAGTGTCTCTCCTGCTTGTGCGATGCCCAATGCCAAACCGTACATTCCAAGAAGCCCCGGCAGACTGTCAAAATACGTCAAGAAGACATTAGGATGGGTTATCTTGGTGGCATCAAGATGAAGAGACGTACCACCATAAGAGCAATGATAGCAGACCGGCGATGACTCCATTCCGGACCAGATTAATGCAATAGTGCATCTTGGTACTACCAGGCCCAGGTGTGGTCTGACATAGTGCGAACAGCTCCTGATACTGCGAATGAGAGAGAAGACCGCTCAGAAAGTCAGCTTTTCGCCAGAAGACGCGCATAGTTTCTCAGTCACGCACAGTCTGCTCATCTATCCATTTCCACCGTTGCAGATAATATCTGTAGAACTGTCATAGAAGTGCAAATCAATCAGTCATGTCTGGCTTTATCTACGAATATGTTACAAGCGTACTATTTGAAAGTGCACACTAGGGCCTCCGAAAGACGTGAAGCCGAAATGCCAAGTTCTCGCCAAAGTATCCAAGAGCCTCTCATTCAGTGGTATTGCAGGCTTTTCGCGTCTGCTGGCCATCGTTGTGGTCTTGGAAGAAAGTGCTTCTATGTCGTTTCTTGGCAAGAACGTGCATTTAGAGAGGGAAGAGATTATTAGGGGGAAGTATCAAGGCTATAGAGTAACTACTCTGTGTAAAGGTGTTGGCTCTGTCATGAGGGCAAACATCGGGAAAACATTTATGATATTGTGACAGAAGAGCAATCAAGCGAAGGGAAGGGCATCATCTGAGTTTTAGGGGTTCATGACAGTTGCTACATAGCGACCTTGACCTTCACAAAGCTGGAAGAACTTGTATGTATGCAAAGAAGAAGACGGTAAGGTTCTGAAATTGCAAGCCGATCATGCAGTTGATTCCAATTTACAGCGCTATGTCATCAACGCCAGCTGAAGACATGCGCCTATACTGCTGTTCTAGTGTCCTGCCTCCTACTGTATAAGATTCCTCCATCACAGTCCCTTGATGGCGCGGTATGAGGATTCGGTCCGCAAAAGCCAGCGAGCGGACTTTGTTCGCAAGTTGCCAAGATGGAATCATGTTATGTATGAGGCCTGTAAGATGAGTTTAGTCAACTGCGCGGCTACAAACATGGTAGAAGAACAAGACTCACATCGCGACAAGGAAAATCGCCCACGCTGATATAGGTTGGATTCGGCGGTACTTTTGCGTGATGCATGTTGTGATGCATGTAGCAATTTGTCTCCCTTCCCAGCCTACGTGGATGCCTCCTCCAGGATGGGTTCCCTTGCTTGACCGGACGCTAGCTCATTCGCCTCGTAAATCTCCTCCACTAGATCTTTGCCCAGTTGGGACCCTTTGTATGTCCCATGAAGGGCGTCGATTATCCTCGTCTCTCTCGTCTCAAGAGCGGTGGACTCTCCTGATCTTTGACCTTGCTGGCCGTGTCTTCCTAGCGGCATATCCCTGTCGTACCTGTCCTCCATAACAGCACCTCCCTTGCTTCTGTGCGTTTTATCAAGCTCTGCGCTCGTCTTAGGTCTGGCCGTGGACCCCGATCCTCCGAGTAGCGTTTGCTGAAGATACGAGTCGAATAAGATTGGGTTGGAGATGGGCGGGAAGGAGGTAGACTGCTGATACAGAGAGACGAGAGAGTCTATACGAGAGTCTTTCTTGCAAGATGTGCGCCTGGGATGTCTGTCTTCTGGCTGCTCAGACCGTGCAGAAAGTCCTGATGAAAACGAGCGACTCAGACAGCGAGCAGGCCTGGCATGATTTGCTGTTCTTGTTGCGAGTTTCAAGGTAGATGAAGAAGCCATCACTGACATCGCGCCGTACTTTTACGCTTGAATCGTGCGGGAAGCAAAGAAGCCAACAGCCAGCTCGACTCTGGATGATTCATAAGAGAGCCAGCGAACGCGACAGGCTTCAGCCGTGCTGCAGGCTCTATTGCGTACTGCTTTCTACACATTTTCTTGATGGTAACTCAGATAAAAACGTAAGAAGGTCTCATTGCTTGCGCTGACTGTCAAACCGGCTTTATCAATGCTCAGAAACCGAAGCGTTCAGCGCCTGACGACCCCGACAGCCAGACAAAGTCGAGCAAAAGGGCTCGACGGGTGAGTATGTCCCTTGGGATGTATAGAAACTGCTTACCATAGCCTCCTAGGCCAATACTTCCTCCACGAATCCGGATGCATACAAGATGCCGCATCTGTCCAAAGCTTTTGGGGTGCGAGCGAGCTTTCTGAAGCGCGATCGGCACATTTCCATGGCTGACTTTTCCTTACCTGTCACCTCTGCAGCGAAGGTGTGGGGACGTTGTACGCAGGTTTATGCAGCGGGCCAATGCTTCGGCGCCCTTTCCCGAAGAACCAGATGATGAATATGTATTAGATTGGATCAACCCTTCGAGGGCGAGGGAATTACACCGCAGGTGGTGCCGGATGAGAGAAGCCTGGATCACTTCGGGGTTCAGCAGCGACACATAGCTCGGAAAGCGCTGCAAGGCAACAAGCTGAGCCGCTTCCACTACCAATTCTGCAAGCCTTCCGAAGGATCATACAATCACACACATATCTTAGCAGTGTGCCAATTCATGACCGCCATCATCGAAAAGGGCTTCCTGCAAAGTGAAATGATGTGGGAATTGGAAG
This sequence comes from Erythrobasidium hasegawianum, assembly GCA_001972285.1. NCBI lineage: Eukaryota > Fungi > Basidiomycota > Cystobasidiomycetes > Erythrobasidiales > Erythrobasidiaceae > Erythrobasidium > Erythrobasidium hasegawianum. The sequence continues at coordinate 1,121,695 of BCII01000006.1, read as the reverse complement.
CCCGTGACCAAGCAGGGCCAAATGGCAGACAGCATGCACTCAGGGATCTAGTGCGAAGTTACTTCAAATCGTTAAGCATGAAGGTACTCGCCGAATTGAGGGAGAGAGATAAGGGCGATGAAAGTTCGACGGGATTGCAGCCATCTCTTGATCAGGATCACGATCTGGCAGCATAGAGCACTGTAGAAAGGGATAGAGGAGAATGAGACGTTCAGTACATAAGCTGGTCAGCAATCTAGAGGACCATGTCGCGCATGGCTAGGAAGGAATAGATGCTTCGAGGGCGAGAACTACTTCGCTCCTGACATTCATATGTTCAGGATTACTACTCGTGTTTGCTGCAACTTTTGCTTAATTTTGGGAGAATCGTGCAGATGCGAAAGCAACGAGCCAGCTCGACTCTGGGTGATTTAGAAGGAACTCAGCAAAGACAAGCAGCGTAGCCCATTATGCTCAACATCACTTTTCGCCATGAAACAATAGCGAAGTCATTCTGCGAGCGTTGCGTTATCTCGTTTCGCTATCGTATCTGAGCTTTCGTGCAGCCTCTACTGCCCCAAGTTCCTGCCAGCAATATGCCTACTGGATCCTCAGACTGACTGCACAACTTCCTACCAATCAATGCCTCGAGTCTGGCCCCGATGCGCCCGGCAAACCCTGCTGATTTCCCTGACCCTGCCCTCCATCACATCGAGCCTGCAAAGCTGAACAACGCCAGGCCAGCCTGCATCAGATCAGCACAAAGCCCGTACCGTCCAAAGGCAGGTTAAACAGGCAAAGAAGCTGTTCACCTGTTCCGTCCATCGCGCTCTGGACGATAGCGCGTCAAATGCATCCTGGCGGGTCAGAGCCGGCCTGACCTGGTTGCGGGAGCGGACCCGTCCAGCTTCTCGCTGCTCGGGAATAGGCTGAGATTGGAATGAACGCACCCACGAGTGCTCTTCTGCTCTTCTACTTCTCACCAACACATCCTCCTCTCCCCAGCCATGGTCAACCTGACCTATGCGGACAACCTTGACATTATTTACACGGAAGGCGAAGTGCAGCATCTCTATAATCCGGCAGACATGTATGCGAGACACCGTATGACTATAAGAGCCTGCTAACGAATGCGTTCAATCAGATCATGGGTACTTACGAGCTCCGCGCTGGTCATGATTATGGTGAGGAGGCCCCGCATGTCATGTCACGTCTGAGTGCTGATTGGAAGGCAGTTGCCGGGAGTCGGATACCTCTACTCAGGTCTCTTGCGGAGAAAGAATGCTCTGTCGTTCATCTTCCTTAGTTTGGCCGTCTATGCTGTCGCCAGGTACATCAGCCTTCTGCACCTCTGTCCGGATTGGAAAGCCTGACTGTGTTTTTGCAGCTTCCAATGGTGGTTCTGGGGCTATTCACTTACCTACTCGGAATCAGGCGGACCTTTCATCGGCAATCTTCGACATTTCGCACTCATCAATGTCAACGGTCAACCTTCGCAAGGCTCTGACAGAATCCCTGCTCTGGCTTTTGCTATCTACCAAAACATGTTTGCAAGCAGTGCGTATACGAGCTCGTACGGGCTGAGGTGACAAGCTGATCGATCAGATAGTCACGCCTATGCTTCTTCTGGGGGCCATGGCTGAGCGTGGCCGTATTGCACCTGCTCTCGTATTCACATTCGTACGTCTCAGATGCTCGCAAGATGAATTCAGACTAAAATAATCAACAGGTTTGGAACACTCTTGTATATTGTCCTATCGCTCATTGGACCTGGTCAAAGAACGGATGGCTCCACAAGCTCGGTGCACTTGATTTCGCTGGAGGCGGGTATGTATGTGGCCTAACGTCGCGAAATATAGCTAACAATGCGAGGCAGACCTGTTCACATGGCAGCAGGATCGGGTTCTGTAGCTTATGCACTCTGGCTAGGCAAGCGTAAAGGTTTCGGTACCACAGCTTTGGCATACCGTCCTGCGAACACGACCTTTGTGGTTCTAGGTACGGTTTTCCTGTGGTTCGGTTGGATGGGGTGAGTCCTGGTCGGCACAAACTTACAGAATGCATGCTAAAGGACACTGTATGACAGCTTCAACGGAGGCAGTGCCTTGTCTGCAAATCACAAAGCCGCTTCTGCCATTGTCAACACCAATTTGTCTGCATCTGTAGCTGGGATCACCTGGATGTGCCTAGATTGGCGCCTGGGCCACAAATGGTCCGCTATCGGCTTCTGCTCAGGCGTTATAGCTGGTTGTGCTGCTGTCACTCCAGCCGCAGGATTTGTCGGAAGCCCAGCTGCCCTCGCTATTGGATTCTTGGCTGGAGTCCTGTGCAACTTGGCTACAAGGATCAAGGTCTATATGGGTACAGATGATCCGACGGATTGCTTTGCCATCCATGGCGTCGGTGGCTTCATAGGTAGTATCTGTACTGCCATCTTCGCTTCCAAAGACATCTCGTCCTGGGACGGCTCAGCTCCTATCTCCGCAGGCTGGGTGTCGCACAATTACAAGCAGATAGCGAAACAGCTGGCTGAGTCAGGTACCATCTTGAGCTACGCTTTTGTAGTCACGCTCGCAATCGTCATCATAATGGACTTCATCCCTGGTCTATCTCTGCGTGTGTCAGAGAATGGAGAATACGCTGGCATAGATGAGGATCAGATGGGAGAACAAGGATACGACTTTGTTCAGATTCGACCGAATCCCATGGAGTTACCTACTCTTCCTCAGGTACAGACGCCTATCCGCTTCGATGAGCAACGTGAGACATCCAACGAGAAGTAGTGTCCGGTCTGCAGAGTCATAAGGTGCAGATTGCAGAGGTTTCCTGGCTTGTTGTCTGTCTTGTATCATATCCGAAAGCTTTCTCCTTCGAACCAGTAGTAGTGCCATATGTCGCATCGCAGGACCCTCGTACCTTTCTTACATACGACTAATAAGCGTCAACTACTTCGCCTGTCGAGCCGGAGAGCCTTCAGCAATGTCCAGCCGTCAGTGGAAGCTCAAGGCAATGCGGTCCGCATAAATTGGCCAAATGGAGACTCTTCCAAGTTGTAAGTCACTGAGAAAGCATACAGGAAGCCTGGCTGATATCCTTGATTCAGTCACAACGTCTATCTTCGGGATCACTGTCAATGCCCTTCTTGCCGGCATGAAGTCACTAAACAGCGGCTTTATGATACTACCAAAGTAGCATAACTAAGATCCAACTCTTCAATGGGCATCAGCTTACATGCTTCTTGAAAGATCCCATTGGATATCGCTCCGGCGAAACTAGACGCGACTCCAGAAAAGCTTGATGTTTCCTGGTCGGAAGGCTCCACCCAACATGTCTCGTCGTTCCCCTGGTCGTGGCTGAAGCAAAACTCGTATGCACCATCCCTAGCCCAGCAGACAGCAAGCCGGGATCCGGCTTCTAGCTTCGGCTCGAAAGTATACTGGTCAAGCGAGGATGTTGCTGCATCACCACCTACTGTCGAATACAAGAGAGTCATGGAAGATGACGAAGGAGTATATGGATGGCTGCGCCTCATATACACGTACGGCTTTGCATTTGTGGAAGGCTGCCCACCAACTCCAGAAGCAACGGAAGCTCTGATACGGAGGATAGCATTCATTCGTGAAACACACTATGGTGGATTCTGGGACTTCACTGCGGATCTTGCGCATGGCGATACGGCTTACACGAATATCGAGTTAGGGGCGCATACCGACACGACGTGAGCTTTTCGATATTATCGGTAGAATCTATGCTGACGCGAGTTCTGATTCAGGTACTTCTCCGATGTAAGCGGCTCAGTAGCAGAGCAATACGAATGATGCTGAAGAACCAGTAATAGCCATGCGGGCTTCAGATGTTCCATCTTCTATCGCAGCCAGGCTCTCACGAGGGAGGGAGATCCATTCTTGCGGACGGTTTCAGAGCTGCAAAGCTCCTTAAGCAGTCCTTTCCCGCATATTACGACCTGCTCTCGACTCTCAAGCTTCCTACGCACGCTTCAGGCGGCGAGGATACATTAATTGGCCCACTGATAGCTCGTCCGGTGCTAGAGCACGACGACAATGGCAATCTGGCCGTTGTCAGGTGGAATGCCGATGACCGAGATGCTGTGGGACAAGGACAGTCGTGGCAAGGAACAGTGACCCTCGATGATGGAAGCATAGTGGACAAAGTGGAAGGCTTCTATAGAGCTGCTCTAGAATGGGAGCGGCTGTTGCGCTCGGAGGAAAGTCAGTACTGGTTCCAGCTCGAAGCAGGGACACCGATGAGTAAGTTTCAAGCAAAAGAGACCCAGTGCCGTATATCTGGCTCAAGCCTTTCATTGCAGTCTTTGACAACCAGCGTGTCCTGCATGGCAGAAGCGCCTTTACGGGCGAGCGCCGGATGTGCGGGGCCTACATCGCAGGAGATGACTACATGTCCCGTATACGAACGCTACATCGCAGATTTGGGCATAGTTAAAGGCTTCTAGCCGGATGTGTAGGTAGCTGGTCGGCTCACGACTTTCTCGGCATATTTCGCCCAGCGTGATATTCGAGCGCTTTCTGAGGGGCTCGAGCATCCGACAAGCTGACTGACCTGCGCCTTTAAAGCGGGCGCTGGGTAAAACTGGAAAATTGGGCATACTATGCGTCCCGAGGACGAAGCGTCAGGACAGGCGCTTAGGCCAGATGGTCGCAAGCTTGTCTGAGCGGCTACGATATCCATAGTTCATAGACGCCCCATCCTACTTGCAAGTTCCGGCTGCTCCGGAAGCGAATAAAACGCCAGCCTTTTCTTCGCGCAGCCCCCGTAGACGTACTAACAGTCACTTCGCAGGCACGTAGGCGCCTTTTGCTCATAATCCAGGATTTACCACCTTGTCCTGAAGGCGCTTCTATTGCCTTGCGTGCTGAATCCGATGTCAAAAATGTCGAGGGGAAAGGCTGTTTCGGTTGTGATGAGAGATGACCTGTCATGCGACAGGATAGCCTTGGCTGGCTCAGGATTGGTGACTGCAGTATCTTTTCTCAGCGCCTTCACTGGAATTACTGTGGGCCAACGTACCCAGCTGAAGCCGTCTAGAGAGGTTTCGAGCACGACATGCTGAGCAATGTCTTCCGCATGTTCCAGAAGGATGTGTATGGTAATGTCTCGACGAAGGTCTGCATTGAGCTGTTGAAGCATGTCCAGGCCTATATAGTCGCCTTCCCGTATAGCTGAGCGAAACACCATCAGCGCGCCTCCGCGATGCATGCTATCTGAATCATCTAGACGTACCATCAGGGCTGCGCCACGCTGAGCGCTCATCGCCATCTACTGCTGCGTAGTATGGCCACTTTTCTGCCCAGGCCTTTCCTTCTGTCCAAGAAGCCGCCAAGCTCTGCTCCCATCGTGACACATTCAGCTTCGCATGCGGCTGGTACGTTATCGAGTCAGGAGGAGGTAGATTGGCAACGTTCGTCATGAAGAGGAAGTCGTTAAGATGGCTCGCTGAGCGACTGTGGTATCGGTAAGCATGCTTAGAAGCTAACTGTAGTGTTTGAGGATCAATTGTTTGCTGATATGCTGTTGTGTCAACTCGACGAAAGCGTGGGAGAGGTTCGTTTAAAAGAGGGTTTTGCCTGAGCCCCAATGACGAGGCAAGGCGATCGATGCCGTGTTGCTATCATAGAAATTTAGCTGAGACATACAGCCCAGAGTAAGGGCGCCTACAATGTAAATCTCGTTTCTGCGATCGCCTTCTCCTCCTGCAGTAAAGGCAACAGGCTGAGGCAGTGGCAACATTCGACTGCTGATGACATAGGGAGGCTCGTTTTGTAATGTTGTAAAGTAGTTGTCGAACATCGAGACTTCGTCACTTCGCAGCGATCCAAGGGCACTTTGACCTCGAGCCGCCTGCGGATTGACAAGTGATATCGCTTCGAGTGTTTCGAGAACTTTCGCTTGTGAGACGAAAGCACCAGTCCCAAGCCACGCAAAACACGTGTTGAGATTGTGTTCGGAATCTAGTGTATGTGCAGTCAGCACTTGCACGATAAAGGGCAGATTATACCGGCCTACTGGAGAAGCACCACTCCCAACCTTCTTTGATAGGAAACTCGTCACCCGTCGCAACAACGGCTGGACCAGTAGGATTGCGCATGAAGTGAGCATGTACAGATGGCAGTGAGGGGACAAGCCAGTCATCATCTTGGAAGTAGCACTAGTCCCGTACTGTCAGTCTGGATCTAGCTAGCACAATTATGTGAGCGCTCACGTTGGGAGTGTCCGCTAGCGAGCATGCTAGAAAACGAGCGAAGAATAGCTGGTTTCCGGGCGAGTTGTAGATGCGCAAGTGCCCTTCCGGACATTGGGCTTGGGGCAGCATCTACGGATATTATCAGTCACTATGTTTTGAGTACATTTGGTCAGTACCCACCTCTGCTGTCAGCCGAATATCTGGGTTGTTGTTCCAGACAATCGTGCCATCGAAGATAGAGCCAGCATGACTACAGAGGTGCGCGAGTATGACTACCAGGTTATCGAGTCGTTTCCAGCTGAGTACAATAGCCGTTGTCTTTGCTTTATTACTGGCAGCAGCGGGGATGAGAGATGCTTGACTGGCTTGAGGGCGGGATGCTGAAGGTATCTTGATGCCGGCTTCTCGTAAGGTACGGAAAGGATTTTTTGCATAGACTTTAAGCAGCGCTGGGTATTTGTATAGACTGGTAGTCTTGCTATCTTTATTGCGGAAAGTCTCCAATGCACCGAGGAATAGCATGCACAAGAGGAGGAAGAAAGCAGGTCTGCTGACTCCCATGCAGCGTCGCCAGCGGTTCAAAGAGCGATTGAGGTGCACAAAAGCTGACGGTCTTTTATTCGCCCTTCTCGCTTGTACATTCTCTTGTCTCTTCCGCGGTGCTGTCTCGCTTTCATCCTCGAGCAAAGTCTCTGTATCATCGGAAGACATGTCTCCGTCTTGTGCTTGGCCAGCTTGTTGCCAAAGACTTGACGAAGTGACCGGGTCTTCTGTTTCTACCCAAAGAATTTCTGGGATGCGCCTAACTCTGTCCCATACTTCATTCAGCATGCCAGGACCTCCGGCACTAGATGATCCCCCCAGCTGTCTCCCTCTACTCCACATTGTTTTCCGTAGCCCATCTCGTTCTATACGATGGGAAGCATTTCGCACTAGCCCGGCCCAGCGGGTCGACCATTGGTTAGGACCAGCTGATTGCCTACGGTCTGCTTTATGTCTAAGGTTCGCTAGAGCGACAGTATGTGGGTCTGGTTCTGAGTAGGCCTGAGAGCTGGCACTAGGATGCGTCCTAGAATGAGAACGGCGATTCGCGTCCATTGCTGAGGAAGACGATGAGACATTCATTGCGATAGGAGAGGAATAACCAGCATAAGGTCCAGCCAGCGGACTAGTCTCGTTATTTGATCCATGACCGCTAGGCAACCATCCCGCCAAGTTGACACCGAAAGCAGAAGTAGAAGGAGTGGGATCAGGTTTGATGTTGATATGGATGGATCGCTGTCTTCTAGAAGCACCACTTTGTGCGCGTTGTGATTGATGAGCGCCTAGGCTGCTTGACCTTGCGAGACCTACACCTGGGACACTGGCTCTTCGCGCAAGAGACTCGGACGTCGGAGCAGAGCCAGTAGATACACCGGTACTTTCAGGATGATTACTGGCTAGCTTCTCAGTGTGAGAAAATACAGGCGAAGCAGGCCGCGAGTTGACCATGATGCCGGTCGTCTTGCAGCAGGTTTGGAGTGAGTATCGTTTCAAGGATTCATAGAGTTCATGATCAACCTGTCTTTGAGCGATGTCTTGTTCGGCGCAAGCTGCCTTAAACGCTATCAGGCTAAGGCCAACAGAAGCCTGTTTGATCTTGCTATTAGGCATGATTTGTCATAATCCCTACGCATCCATAGAATCTACATCTACAGCAAGAGCAGCAGCATCACGTAGCGCCTCTAATGCATGATATGCCTTTCCCTCTTTCAAGCTCTTCCTAGCTAGCATCATAGCATCTTTCTCGTTCCTCGCTTTGCCCGCTACCACCAACAGAGCAGCAGCATTCATGCAGACAAAGTCTTCTATAGCTTTCGTATCGACAGACTGAGTTGTGCCATACTCGTCCGGCTCATAGGGCGTGACTATCTGTCCGTTATTTGCTGTTCGACGTGGAGAGAGTAGGGAAGCTATTATACGTGCATGTTTGAGGTAGCTTGAAGCGGCTGCATTTTGTGCTTCTGAACCATACGATGGAAGCTGGACTTTCGCTAGTGGAAATTCGTCGATACCGAAATCTGCTGGCGTCAAGGTATTCCTCTGTATCGTACCGTCCTCTTTCAGTTCCCAAACCATAGTCTCTCCTTCCGGCGAGATTGCATCCAAGCTGTGCTTTTTGCCATGTACTATCCACGCTCTCTTCGCTCCCAATGTTTTACATCCCTCCGCAAAGACCTGCCCTAACCATTCCTGATGCACGCCAATGACTAGATAATCCCGCTTCGCAGGTGATATGAGGGATGCAAGCGAGTGGAAGATAGTCTCAAAGCCTAATTCCCGCCGTAAGGGGGTCATGCTTGCTAATTGAGGTGAATAGCGAGGAGTGAAGATGTGTAGGAAGGGTACATGTCGTGAAGAGGCTACTTTTGTGAGTGAGAATGGAGGGAGAGTAGTTGTTGGGACGGAGAGAGCGGTGAGGATGTCGCCTGAAGATGGTGTGGAAGGCCAGGGTGAGGAAGAGTTGCCGTGCTGCAAACTACAGGATTAGCATATTGACTGTAGTGGTATGGAATAGACTGACCTTGACGACTCTACACCCAGCTCCTGCAGCAATAATGGCCGCTGGCAGTGCTACATTGACGACCTGCAACCAATCTCAGCTAGACTTCGCGCGTCAAAGTAGTCCATCATTTACCGACAGTCCACTTTCGCCTGTGAAAGTCCAATCGCATATATTACCTTGGCTGCCCACGCTCACCGATCCAGCGAGGGCATTCAATTCTTGGACGAGGACTTGGACGAGCTCAGGTTTTCGCCATACATCTGTGACTTTGAGCGTAGCCAAGAAGCTGCCTGTCTGCGCGTGAGAAACTTTGCCAGAAGCTATATGGAGGAGGGCCAGTTTCAAGTCATCCGGACTGAATGCATCAGGTTGCTTTAAGAGTTTCGATAAGATGGGCTTGAAGGAGTTTACGTCGTAGGTATAAGTCCCATTAACAGAAGAAGCAGCAGCATTAACCATAACCAATCAAATCAACAATTTGTCAAGAAATCAAGCAACCCTCTTGCTTCTTGACTTCGATATTCAACGATGCCCCGGTCAAGGCGGTCAAGTTTCAGCAATGAGCTGACGAGCGAAACGATGGAGCCATTGTTACGAAAACTGGCCAACCATCCATCAAGCTTTACGCCTTCAGAGCTCAGTCTGGCGTTTGATCACCTTTTCAATCCAGATTCATGCACAGAGTATCAAACTGGCGCCTTTTTAGCATTACTACGCGCAAGTGGTCTTGAAGGAAAACCTGAAATGATGTCTATTGCGGCGCAGAGTATGCGCGAAAGAGCTGTACGAGTAGAGCTCGAACAGACGGGATGGGCAGACCTCGTAGGTACAGGAGGGGATGGGAAAGATACTTTCAACGTGTCTACAACAGCAGCTCTCGTAGCTGCTGGAGCAGGCGTCAAGATCTGTAAAGTTGGTTTGCATCTGCATACCCCTATTCTCAAAAGATAGGCTTCTGACTCGCATTACATCTATACAGCACGGAGCTCGTGCATCTTCTTCAGCTTCTGGAAGCGCAGATGTGCTGCTCGCCCTCGATATCCCCATCACTTCTCTCCCTCTATCGCGCATCCCAAGTATAGCCTCCCGTCTTTCCAAACCTTTCCTCTTCCTATTCGCACCTCTCTGTCATCCTGCCCTTGCTCTTGTAGCCCCTATTAGGCGTCAACTAGGGCATCCAACCATCTTCAACATCCTTGGACCGCTGCTAAATCCTGCTAGGCCGGATTATATGATTGTGGGAGTGCATTCGCGATATCTAGGATTACCTTTTGCAGAAGCACTGCGGACGCTGAAAGTGAAAAGAGCTTGGGTCGTGAATGGAGATGAGGGGCTAGATGAAATCAGCCCGGAAGGCACGTCGCATGTGGGTGTGCCCTATACTTCAACTCTTTGCCCAAGCAGGCATTTGACCATTCTTTCTGTTTGATGTGAATTTAGGTCTGGGAATTGCGTGACGGTCACATCACAGAACGGATCATTTCACCCGAGACGTTCGGTCTCAAATCGCATCCATTATCGAGTGTAGCGGGCGGGAAACCTCACGAGAATGCACAACTCATCCTAGATCTCTTCTCCAACAAGTTGGATCCCGAAACGTCTCAAATTGAGAATTTCGTCGTGTTGAATGCAGCGGCTTTACTTGTTGTTGCTGGGCATGCGAAGGATGAGAAGGAGGGCGTGGTCATGGCGAGAGAGAGCATAACGTCAGGAGGTGCAATGAAGGCGCTTTGTCAGTACAGGGATTTGGCGAATGCTGCGCTGCATGAAGAGGAGGAAGAAGACCGGTTGGCGGGGCGGGGGTAGCACTGCAGACGTACAATGAGAGGCAACAGAGTTGTCATTTCGCGAAGCGTTCACTTGATAGTGTCTTTCACTGGAAGGCGGCTAATCCTTGAACATGTACAGTAGACCGGCAGACATGGATGGCATTTGGGAGAGCTGCTATACACTTGTTGAATCTCTGCAGAATTGCATTTAATCCAAGTTGCGACTAATGCCGGCGTCCCTCGTCATGCACTGTCTAGATAATTCGCCACTACTCATCTTGCTCGGTCAGAGGACTTTCATCTTCTTCTTGAATCAATACCACCATTTGAATACTATCTACCATGTCGATGTCGCTACGTACCGGATTCAACACTTTCATCAAAGCATCAACCAGCGCAGCCAGCTTGCGAACGGCTGCTCCTCGAAGCTTTGCTGCGATTCAGAGCAGAGCCTACCACCAGAATGTCATTGGTGCGCTTGGAAGGACAGAAAGCGTTACAAGTGAACAAATGCTGACTTTTATACCTTCTGCTGCTTCCTACTCTGTGTCCTGCTCGAAATTGCGACCCTCTTCATGCGAAATCCATCGTGATATTCCAATCTCCAACAGACCACTTCGAGAAGCCAAGAAATGTATGCATACATCATACAAAGTATATTCTACAAATGCTAATGCTAGACATCAATCGCAGGTCGGCTCTTTCCCCAAAGCAGAGATGGGCGAAGTCGGGACCGGTCTCGTAGGCGCACCCGCCTGTGGAGATGTCATGAAGTTACAGATCAAGGTAGACGATAAGGGAATCATTTCGGATGTACGCTTCAAGACGTTCGGATGTGGATCAGCTATTGCGTCAAGCAGCTACATGACGGAACGAGTTAAGGGTTTGTCGTTGGAAGAAGCTGGAAAGATCAGGAATACAGAGATTGCGAAAGAACTCAGTCTACCTCCTGTCAAGTGAGTCTCATTTGAAAAACTAAATAGAGCGAGAATCCGAGCTGATCTGGCGCTCTCACAGACTTCACTGCTCGATGTTGGCAGAGGACGCAATCAAGGCCGCCATCCGAGACTATCACACAAAGATCAAGGGCAAGACAACTGGTGTAGCAGGCTCCATCGACGTCAGCCAATCGGTAAGCCTATCTATCACGCTTGCTAGTTTGTAACAGTTCGCTGACTCGCGGATACCAGGTCACGACCGGCAAGACTGTCGCAGAGGCAAGACCTGGACAGGCTTAAAAGTCTTTCATCTTACTTTCATTCAAGCATTCCGCGTGTACCCTTAGTTCTCGGTCTTCCTGTTACATAGCTGTACTTTTCCACAGTTCGGATAGATAGTTTGCTGTCTGCAATGCTTGAGTGAGCAAAATCAGACAATGAGCCCTGCCATGTCTAACTGATATGATGAAGTGGGTGTTTGCTTTCTATGCTTCTTGTTACAACGACTGTTTCACGTAATGAAGTCTATGACGATACGAGCGTACTCTTCGGATCCACTGAGAGAACAGGATTCGGCTGTCTCGTGGGGATATTCAGAGGCGTATATACTCTACTCTGCGAATTTGTCGGCGCCTCGAATGCCTGCAGATATTTCTGAGCCGCTTTGCCAGGCCTTTTCAGACTAGCTCCCGCAGCTATACACAGACTTAGGAGAACCAAAGATCCAGCTTGATGAGCCGCCGCTAGGGGTATCGGTACGAGATATACCAGTGTCGATATACCCAGCGCGACTTGTAAGAAAGCCATATGCATGGTACTTTTGATCCATTTGAGTGTATGACGAGGTATATGAGCTGCTATTGCTGGTCGACGAGCATAGAGGAATAAAGACACGATGGCTGTGAATGTTGTGGTTGCGAGTACCCGATGGTCGAATTGAACGGTCGTGGGGTTTTCTAAAGAGTTGCGGATGTAGAGATCACTTTGGTCGGCAGAACGAGAGTAGCGCGGTGAATACAGCTCGGAGACGGGTGGGATCAGATCGTCGCCCATGTATGGGAAGGTGTTGTAAAGCAAGCCCGCATCTAGACCAGCGACGAAGGCGCCTGCCACGGAAAGAGGTTCAGCAGGGCCTATAAACTACTATGCTAACTCGATGTGAGCTCACCTGAGATGGCGGTCAAAAAAACTAGACCTGTCAGACCGTTCACGAGATACCGTAGTCTCGTCGCTTGCGGGGTGCTCAGCGCTCGCAGAGATTCTCCTACGCCCTTAACTCCAGCTATCCCTCTACCTAGCTTTGCCAAGTTCCAATCCCGTCTGATACTGGTAGCATGTCTCAGTGCCAGTGCATAAACGAGGAAAGCCATTCCTAGATGGGCCGCCAAGCGGTATTGCGAGACTCTGGGCACGCCATCTCTCGCTTGTATGGCCTCATGCGTCAATCCCGACTTGACCATATACCATCCTAGCGCACCTTGTCCTCCTACCAGCGTCGCTATTCCAAACAGATATACACCCGTTTTCCTCGACAATTTCCTCTTATATATGAAATACGGGATAGGCGCCAAGAGTGCTATTCCAATCATGCGTCCAAGAAAGCGATGTCCCCACTCCCATGCGTATATCTGCTTGAATTCAGATAGTGTCATGCCTTTATTCATCATGGTCCCTTCGGGCGTTACCATGTATTTATCGTACTCCGACATCCATTGCTCTTGGTTTAAAGGAGGTAAGGTACCTGTTACTAGGTTCCATTCGGTGATGCTTAGACCAGACTCGGTGAGCCGTGTGAGACCCCCTACGACTACGATGCTGAATACGAGGCCGGAGATCAGGAAGAGGTGACTAGATACGGATGGAGAAGTGAGTGTAGGAAGGGTAGAGGAAGCAGAAGACGAGGTAGATGATTGGGAGAATGTCGACTGAAACCTTCGAAACGAGTTTGGGATCCGCAATCTACGCAGGCTAGTCGCAGCCTTGTTCAATGATGCTTCACATCTACTCTGTAATGTCTGAAAGCTGCGTCTTGAAGTCGCAGATATTGCCAGATTCTGCTTGAAACACGGGCAGCAAGCTGAGAATCGCGGCTTCAATCGAGGTGCCAGAGGTGTATGTAGTGTCGTTTGGCTGAGTATACTCAAGAGTCTGAATCTTGCGCTCATGGCGGATTGCGAACGTAGTAAAAAAGGTAAGAAAGTAAGAGCAGCAATTACAGGATCTGTTTCTTGAGCTTACAACGATGCAATCTTTCAGTAAGCGTATCATAAGCTCGACGTCAAGGTCTTTCTTTGCTGCAAGAACACCTCGTACGCCCAGACAGCAGCCAGTCTACCGAACATGTTCACCTCGTTATGCATCATCATCGTCGTCTGCCGCCTCGACTTCTGAAAGCGCACAAGTTCCGGCAGAAGCGCAACCAACAACTTCGCCTGACAAGCAACAGGATCCTCTCTCGTATGCTCACTGATCCTCCTACATCCAGACCAATTCCTGAGGTTCCGACTGACTGATTGCCTGGACAATGCCAGACATCCTATAGGGTCAGATGGGACGAACGCTGGCTCGAGAGACGCTGCGACAGTTAGTGAGAAACAACAGCAACAACAAGAAGAAGACGCGCAAGCTACGGATGACGGGCATACGCTGATGAGCGAACAAGAGAAAGAGATTCTATCCAAGTTGCAGAAAGAGTTCCCAGGTGGAGCCGTAGCAGTGCAGGATGTGTCAGGTGCGTCAGAAAGGTGATCTGCAGTACATAAGGTAGGCTAAATCGAGGTAAACAGGCGGCTGCGGAACCTTCTTCGCGATATCGATAGAGAGCGACAAATTCAAGGGCTTGAGCAAGATCAAGCAGCATCAAAAGGTCAACAAGATACTAGAAGATGAAGTCAAGACGTGGCATGGCATGCAGGTGAGTCTAGAAGTAGGAGATTCGTTGAATGGTCTGATTTGTTAACTTTGGCATCCAGCTCAAAACGATGGCTGTATAAGACTGTCAACTAGAGCGTATTCAGAGCAGAGAATGAGAGATGTCTGCCCTCCATGTATCATAAAGTACAGCATTAGGTCAAAGAACCAGCTTCTTTCGCAAGCTTTCACGCTTTCGGTACAGTTGCCATCTGTGCACTTCGTACTGAACACGTAGTGCACTCATTGTACACTTATCTTGTTCACTTTGAGAAAGCATTGCACAGCCAGACCTCTACTTGCCACTTCTTGGCCTGTTCCAGGTTGTCTCTCTTCCCACATACTGTGCATCTACCGTTTTCCTGACCTTTCTGCATCTTCACATCTTCCATCATGGATTTCCTGTACGCTCTGCCATACTATACCCCTACGATATGCCTTACCTCTCAAGTCTGACGTCTGGACGATGCCTCGTTCTCATTCTGCCTCATGATACAGCTGTCTTCCCATCATTTGCGGCTGCTCCTCCAGGATGTCTGGCGAAGGAAACGGCGACGTTCGAGTATGCCCAAGATGCCATAACGCTGCTGTCCAGCAGGTCAAGGTGGGCCGCCGAAGCCAGCCCGCTTGTCGCACCAGGACTCAGCTGACAGAGTACCAACCTACAGAAACGAGATTGGTTCGAGTTGTTCTGTATTCCCATCGTTCCATACTCGACAGATCACTTGTGGCATTGCAATATCTGCTCGTGGTCCTGCCCGCAAAACGGCAATTTCCAGCCTATGCCGCCAGGCCAGATGCCTCAGCAACAGCAACAGCAACAGCAATTCATGCAGCCTGGATATCAGCAACCTATGGGACAACCGCCTGCCAACTATGGTCCTCCGCCCCAAGGATACCCTCAGCAAGGGTATGCACCACCTCAAGGGTATGGACATCCGAAGTAGACGATGAGAGAGGGATGTTGAAAGAAGCCTAGTATATAAAGACGCTATCGCATGATAAGGACATTTCATCGCATGCTGCGTACCCCCGGGACTGCCTCTGCCTATTCATAAATTCTGTAGCCCAATTACTCTGACATGTTCTAATTAGCGCCTTACCTATAATAGCATGTAAATCTCTTAATACAAACTGTCAGACACCTATGCAAATGACTTTCAATACTTAATCAAAGAGCTTTCTCTCCTCTTGATCTCGATATCGATAACAATTGCATTTGATGGCTTTTTGCCAATCATGCATACCTTTACGACTTACCTTACTGCGTAAACCTACTTCAAACCCTCTGTCCTTTGCGAACAACACCTTCAGTCGATCCAGTGTCAAGTTCCGTCATGCATCGGCTACGATAAAACGACATCAAAGCACCTCTGTACACATTGAGAACAATACAGCTAGTACTGTGAAACCTGGGAAAACCAAGAAACGCTGGAGAAGAGTCGCTGGTGTCATTGCCGCTGGAGGACTGATATACGTCGCGGATCGCGAGTTTAACGCAGCTGCTCTGACACGGACGACTCGCTGTGCTTTCTATGCGTGCGTCTACTCTATCGCCAGGATTTGGAGACGATGTATACTTACCTTCATATATATCAGATGCCTGATCTTGGCAGATTTCAAGCTCAACTTTGCACCTGGAAAAGATCAGGAAAAGATAGATGCATTACATGAACGTGTTGCGAAACGCTTGAATCATGTCTGCGTAGCGAATGGAGGTAAGAGAAGCGTCGATCTAGCTGCCCGATTATATAATCGAGCGTTATTCTCCTCAGGCCTCTTTATCAAGCTTGGGCAATCTATCGGAATACAAGCTGCTATCTTACCAAAACCCTATCGCGAAGCTTTCGCTACAATCTTCGATGCCGCACCCGTTGTCCCTTATGCAGAAGTCGAGAAAGTCTTCAAGCAGGAATTCAATGGCAAGACACCTTTGGACCTCTTTGAGACGTTCGACGAGAAGCCGATTGCAAGTGCTAGTATCGCACAGGTACATCGTGCGAATTTGAGAGTGAAAGATCCGAAGACGGGCAAGGAAGAGCTGAGGGAAGTCGCTGTCAAAGTGCAGAAACCTGCTATAGCAACCCAGATAGAGTATGATATGGCCGCGTACCAGTAAGTCATTCCTTCTTCTGTCTTCGATCCCCGATCTGACGCATTTCGTAGCGTTATGCTCTATATTTATGAATGGGCCTTCGCGATACCATGCTATTTCGTGGCACCGTACGTCGCCAAGCAAATTCGCAGAGAGACAGACTTTATCCAAGAAGCCCAGAATTCCGAACGGACAGCGAAACATCTCGCGAACGAGCCAGCCCTACGAGACAAAGTCTTTGTGCCACGCGTGCACTGGGACGTCACTTCGTCTCGTATAATGACTGCAGACTTCGTAGCTGGTGCGCACAAGATAAGCGATAGAGAAAAGATTGAAGAGATGGGATTCAAAGTCAAGACGGTCATGGATGCCATGGCTCATGCATTCTCAGCAATGATCTTTTCTTGGGGCCATGTACACTGTGATCCACATCCCGGAAACGTCCTCGTCCGACCGAATCCAGCGAATAAGTCCCAGCCTCAAATAGTCATCATCGACCATGGACTATACGTCGATCTATCGCCATCTTTCAGGAGACAGTACAGCGAGCTCTGGAGAGCACTATTTGTCATAGATGTCGATACGATAGACCGGATAGCAAAGTCGTGGGGAATAGCGAACAGCAATCTGTTCGCATCGGCTACGCTGCTGAGGCCGACGACGGTCAAGAAGGAGCACAAGACGCCTGAACAGATAGAAGCTGAGAAGAACGCACACAAGAAAATTGCGCATCAAGCGCAAGAGGAGCTGAAAGAGCGCTTGAGAACAATGTTGGAGAACGAGGCGCTGATACCAAGAGAACTGGCGAGCTTTCATTTATAGTGCACATCCTCATCGGCTGACTTCTTTTTTCTACCATTAGATCTTCTTGACTCGATCTATGCGTATGATTCAGGCCGTCAATCAAGGTCTCGGCAGCCCTACGAATCGCATCAACATTCTCGCTCGTAGGTCAAAATGTTATCCGAACGTAGGAATCCTGCTGAATTTCAGAACCAGACTGGGCGTCTGTCGGTTTGCGGACGACGAATCCGCTCGATGTTGATAATCAGCTCGATGACCTGACGAAGCAGACTCTACAACTTCAAAACAGAAGCGCACTGCGGACCTGGCTAGACGAGAAGCGCAAACTATGGACGTTCAAGATTGTTCTCGTCGTCATAGACATTGGCTTCCTGCTGAGTAAAGTCAGACAAGCATGGGTCAAGCTCGTATATGGAAAAGAAGAAGGATTCGAGGATCTATTGCAACAACAAGTGTCACAGATGGCCAAAGAAGAATTTGGAATGGATCTAGATGAGACGGCTTTCTCGGGATAGATAAAGAATGGATGACCACTTGTAATTAGGTAGCTAGGCAGTTTCTTGCTTGTTGTGTGAACGCTGCTTCCCCGGACCTGAGTTTTTGCTGCTTGGCATGATCGGCTTTCGTCTGACTCTGTATAGATGCAAGCCCTCTCGCTCATATGTGTGTCTGTACGGATCGTCTTCCACCTGAAGCATGGCTCAGCAGAAGTCGCACACTCACTGGCGATCTGCTTACATTATCGAACTCAAAGTGCTTCTTCAGCATGACGAAGAACCTTTTATCGGCCTTTCTCCGCTTCTTGTAGCAGAGAAGTATCTCGGTCTTTTCGTTCGTCAACAGACACATTGTCTCGACCAACCATGGGAATGTGATTTCCAGCTATGGATGTAAAGTTCAGCACGCTTCCCAATAAAACGCTTGCATTGATACATACATATATACAGTCAGCTAGCAGCAGCAAGTCGGGCTGATGCGGTACGTCCTCGGGCAGAGGCTTTCCCCTGTGTTTGGATATATCAGGCTAGCACCCAAACCTGTTTGCCTTGTTTACGCACCAGTATAGCTCCTTGACGTGTACAGTATCCTTGAGACCGTTCAGCTTGACGTTATGCTCCGCTAGTGGCAGCAGTTCTGCCAGATCGGTCGAGTATATCTCGAGACCAGGAACTTGCATAGATCCCAAAGCACATGCGACTACTCCGGTGCCAGCTCCGAGCTCTACAGCAGTCTTGCCTTGCCATCTTGTCGGGTCTGTCTTGACGACGTGTTGCAGGTATCGCGATAGTACGACTACGAGGCACCACTCAGCACTCGGGTTATGATCAGGTGTATCTAGGAAGGTGGAGCACCTGCAGAAGGCCATAGATGCTATACATGCGAGAAGGGTCAGTTCGAGGTCAAATTCCCGGTCGACTGTTGGCTTACACCACCACAACCTGGAAGACGTAGTGAATCACCGACAAAACAGTCAGTTTCAATTCTTGGATCAGTATCGACATCTTCATTCAAGCACACCTGGGCCGGCATCAGTATCGATCTGTAGTTTGCGCGTCAAGAAGTCCAGATCATCGAGGCTGGCATATCGCGCTGGCTGCTGGCTTGCGTCGACGTCGTCGTTCAAAGGCCCAAGATTGAGCAGGCGCTCTTCGTTGTCGCTGCTGTCGCTCCTGTATCCATCTGGCATACGTCTGAGCGCACTTCGATAGGGAGAAAAGCAAGTTGAGAAACAAACGACGAGCTGGCAAAGCTAGATCTGCAAGACTTCACATAGCATCCTTCTACACGTTCTAGTCACCGTAGAATTCTCTCATACTACCGAATCTCTTGCTTCCAAGAGGACATTCCAGGTCAAGCTCAGAAGCCATGGGAAAGGCAAGCTTCAGCTCGTTACCTGTTGAGGTCATAGAACGCATTATCGGTAAGGTACATAGCATAGCAGTGTAAAGGCGGGCACGGATTCTGACGCAAGCGATTCTGCTTTCTTCCAGCAAAGTGCGAAGAAAACGATGCAGAAATCCTGGAAAGCGAGACTGCTACATTGCTAGAACGAGCGTATGGCCAAGGTAGTACAGGCAAAGAGGCAGGGAGCGAGAATCAGGCAGACGACAATGGCTGGGAGACTGAGTCCGATGACGATGACAATGTGCATGGCCTGGAGAGCGACGAAGATATAGACGCAGAGATATGCAGCAATTGTGGCGAGACACACGAAGACCCTGTCCATTCAAAGAAGCCGCCGAAGCGAGATCTACCCAAACCGCCCATCTTAGCCATCAAGCAGCTTACAATGGTATCGAAAGACCTTCGGGAGCTAGCTCTTCCGTTGTTTTATGCAGATTTGGACTTTGAGGACCGTCCGAATAGGATAGTAGAGAAGTATGTCAAGAATATCATGCCGAAATATGGGCAGTTCGTGAAGAGGGTGAGCAGGGCCAACGCGATCAGCATCAGTCATTGCGGTCTGACGCGCCTGTTTATCAGTTCTGGATCCGGATTTCAGTAACAGAAAACCAGGAATTTACGGCAATCTCGTGGGAGGATGCAGAAGACGTTGAAGAATTCGAGCCGCGCGTGCGTTATGGCCTGGCTGCTACGATGTTAGCCCATCTCGAGAATCTCGTCGAGATCGATATCGACTTGCCCAGATACGATAAAGCTATGACGGAATACCTTGACAAGTTTGGGGAAATCGCAAGGTCGCGCCCATACGGAGTATCCGGAACTCCAGCAAGGTCGGTACAGGAGCATGTTGGAGAGAGAGGTAAACAGTTAACGTCTTTACACATAACTTCCGATGCCATGGAGGGAAGCATACCTGCCGAGACAATCTGCTCGCTTCTTTCTCGGCTACCTAATCTGTGGGAGATTGAGCTATCTGGTGTTGGCGGACACTCGTTTACAGACTCTCCGAAGTTGGTGGATACAATAGCTGCTATGGAGCATCTTCAGTGCATCGAATTTGACGATGTCCAAGCTATCGATGATAGTTGGGCAATTGTCGACTGGCAATCTAAGCTTCAAGTCATCAGTCTAGAAGAGTGAGTGGTACAGAAAATCCTACACGGGCTATCAGCTGACGCTCCTTGCCAAAGCTGTCACAACATAACCGATGTCGGATTAGAGGCCTTGATACGGCGTCATGCAAGCGACCTCAAGGGTCTCAACCTGGTAATGACGCCGATGGAGTCCACCAGCGGCCTTAATGCAGGGGAGCCGTTCGAGCTCGCCAAGTTGCGGGAGCTTGCGGTCGACAATGTGGATATTCGGGTCAGCTTCATACAACGGTTCGCACTCTGTCCTCTATTAACACGTATCGAGGTTGGAGAGCTGGAATCTGTGGATGCGAAGGACCTGCTACAAATGATCGAGACGAACAAGAGCGGCGACGTTGCAGGCTTTCCAGCCTTGAAAGAGCTAGTTGTAGCAGCAGAATGGGCAGAAACATCCGATGCTACGATGGAAAGTCTTGAGCTTGTCTGTTTCGAGAATGGCATTACCCTACTCGTCAACGACCCGGATTCCGATGACGAGTACTATTCTGATGAAGAGGCGTTAGACGATATCTCAGAAATGGACGATGACGAGGATGGAGACGAAGGAGACTGGGAGGACGATGAAGATTCGGACGGAAGCGAAGAGCTGGACGAACCGGACTCAGATGATAACGAGAGCTTAGATTAACCTACCGGATTTACCTACCGTTTTGCGGTATAAACTGCGTGTTGTTGTTTGAGTGTATGGACAATTCCTGCGATGACAGTCAATCCGCTGCTGGCGACCATTGATCACTTTGCCTTGCAACCAATTATTCGAGTGCGATCGTGCTCAGAGCCGCGTCAGGAATCTTATCTTCAGTCAGAATGTCAGCTGGCCAATCTGTCAGATTGGCGATTCAGCTTCGCTTGTAGCCACCTTGAATTGGCATGCTTTAAGCGGAAGTGTCCCTGTACTGTCGCTGACAGGCTATGTATAAAGTATAAGCTTAATATGGCGCACTGGCATTCACTGACGCTTCTCAACAATCAGAGGCTTCGGAGATCTGAGATTTGCAGGCAAAGGGGCTGGAGGTGGACTAGCAGGAGTAGGTTTACAGGTGTACGACATCAGTCTATGACCTATCTAGTCTCGACGTCGTCTCCGATTGCTGGACTGATCTCCTTTATATTTACGATGGCGGGTCTGGCGAGGGTTGTCCTCATCTGATAACCAACCACCCCGCATATCGCTTCTTCGAGGTTGCCTAGGAGCTCCGTAACCTCGAGACAGTGAGTATGTGAGCCGGTGTGCCTCCTGTTGCTGGCGAGCCTGCTCTTCCAGGCGTATCCAGGCTTGCGCGTCAGCCTGTCTTCTGTCTTCCTCGTGGCGGTATCGCATATCATTGTCCTGTCGATGTGTATCTGATCGTGCTTGGCGCCTTACATCCGAATCTGAAATGGCCCTCTCTCTTTCGATAACCTCCGCTTTCATCAGAAGGACAGCCTGTCGATAGTCAGGCATTGTCAAAAAAGCGTCAGAATATGCCAATATGACGCTCAAATCGGCCTTTATGAGCTCTTGGCTGGCGTTATCCTTTTTGCACTGTTCGAGTAGGATCTCAAGCAGATGTCTTTTGCAGGACTCGCTTAAAGCTGATAGCCTCGATACTTGGATGCACATAGTTTGAATCAGGAAGGGAGTTTCGCCTGACGAGCAGCGAGGATATCGCTCACCCCGATGGTCCGGGTGTCTGCAATAGCCTTCTTCTTGGGCGCCTTCAGAGAGGGCTTCAAAAAAGGCTTTTGAGCCGCTATAGCAGCGAGTATCCTTTTTCTGTCGCTGGGCATACTGTCAGTTGTGCGAGCTGGATATCAGGAATGTCCGTCAGCTGGCTCATGTAACAGACTGGCCGATACAGCTCCGCTTGCACTCGCCTTGTATCGGAGTGGGTAAGAGCGGACTCTGGTGTTGACGACGGCGGTTGGTGACGAGTGGAGTCAAGAGACAACCTGTACTGAGCGAGAGAGCAGGCTCTTGTAGCAGGGAGGCCAGTGGGAAAGGCTGTGTCCTTTGTAGATCAACTTTGTAAGGTGTGTGATCCTCGTCCCTTGTCATGCAATGACCCTTTGATCGATGGCATGCTCTCGTTGGCTCGCCTGAAGCCGTTGCTTCTGCTTCAAGCGAATGAGGCTAACTGGAGTCCTGGGGTAAAAGCACACGCGCTTTACCCAGTGAACGACTGGCGCGCCCGTCCCAGGTGGTACGTGTCCAGGATAGGTTTGAAGGTTACTTGCTCATGCGCCGTGAGGGGTGGAGCAGGGTTGGAAAACGACTCGGACTTATCGCAGTAGTCGTTGTTATCCTTCCATTCGAGACATACGACAAGGACGAAGATGGAGACGGAGGTGTGTTAACGTCTGCAGAGTGCTGATTGTCGTCCAACGAGGATGCAGACGGTATCAAGGTTCTAGGCAAGACTGCTACACCAGTATTCCATGCTGTTATCGATGGAGCCAGATAGCTAGAGTAGTCCGATGATCAATGCACTCGTCGCCGGCAGGTTGGCTTTTCAGCGAACAGATTCGCATCAGAAATCCGCGTACGATACCCTTGAAGCGTGTCTGCTCCTCCGCTACCTTCGAGACTCCCCAGGCCGCGGTACGAGGTGGTAGATTGAGGCCCTAATGGCACAGACGCGCCTGGCCGCTGCTCGAAGCTGTTGATTCGCAAAGATACGCTGGATCCTCGCTACCGGAAGGCAAAGCAATCTCAAGCTACCCATATTGTTGGTCTTGAAGTATGGCAGCTGCTGCAATCTTCTCGAGCGCCCAATCTTTGCTTGGTGGAAGCTCCCTCTCCAAGAACTATGTTATCGCAGATGGCGGCGCTGGCAGGGCAGTTATTGGACTATGGACCATTCAGAAAGCTACTTCGAAGAATGGAAAGGTCATCAGCGTATGGACCTTCGATAAATCTCGCCTGACGGGTCAAGGCAAAGCGCGTGCAGGCAGTAATAGCTTGGCTACTACAGTCGAAGTATTGAAGAAAGAGGTAGGTCCTATACACACAGCTTGAATAGTATAGAAGCTGAGACGAGTTCTGCAGGTCTCTATGCTTTCAAGGCTGCGACACCCATGCATCCTCGAAGTCGTCGAACCGCTTGAAGAGACTAGGTATGCGGAAGATGTTACATATGGATGAAGTTTCTGACTAGATCGCGCCAGAACGCAGTTGACGTTTGCGACTGAGCAAGTCACGTCGTCTCTCACACAAGCAATACATGAATCCGACAATACATCCCGATCCAGACGGGGTAATACAACCGAATCTGCCATGGAGTTAGACGAGATCGAGATTCAGAAGGGTCTGCTGCAAATAGGCAAAGCGCTACAATTCCTTCACGAATCGGCCAAGCTTGTCCACTCCAATCTTACGCCGGACGCAATCATAGTCAACGCGAAGGTAGGTGTCGGATCTTTATCACTCACCGGTCAATGCTAAGTCGTCGGCGTTCAGGGGGACTGGAAGCTGTCAGGCTTTGGTCTTTGTACATACCTTACCTCTCCAACGGGGCAGGCAGGTCGATGGGAATTCCCACAATACGATCGTTCGCTACCTCACGCAGCGCAAAAGGACTTCGATTATCTTGCACCAGAGTACGCTTTGGACGAGGTACTTGCGCCGTCCAATGACATGTATGCTCTGGGCTGTATCATATCGGCGTAAGTGGAACATCCGGCTTGAATACAATCAAGACAGCTAAATCGAGACATCAGGATACACACGAAAGCTGGCCCGCCTTTCAAGACTCGGGGGAATCTGCAGACTCTGCGAGACAATATGGACACGCTTGCCTCTATACAGGCCAGCTGGCATCGGCTTGGTGAAGAAGTGCAGGGTGAGAAAGTTGCTAAGCTGTTCTGACCGTATCTGAACATGTATACTTGGACAGACGTTCTTACTCAGCTTGTCACGCGGTATCCGTCGGGCAGGCTGACAGCAGTAGCTTTCCAATCGTCTCGGTATTTCTCATCTATCTTGGTGTCGACACTTCGCTTCTTGGACCGGGACAACTTCGCAGCGAAGCCGAGAGAAGAACAGGTTTGTTACGGCCATTTTGCTTACATGACATAGCTAACTGATGTATTCTGCCCAGGCTTCCTTCTTGAAAGGCTTGCTCAAGGTCTTGCCGCAGTTCAGCGATAAAGTGACGAAGCGGAAGATATTACCAAGCTTGCTGGAAGAAACGCGCAAGAATATGTTAGTACCATTCTTACTACCATGTATCTTCTTTATCGGAGATAAGATGGATACAGTAAGCTGTCAGTGCATACGGAGGCGGAGAAATTCGCTGAAGAAGTATACTGAAGGACGAGTTCTCCGAAAGCATACTGCCGTCGATAAAGCCGCTCTTCGCGATGAAGGACCCTCCTCAAGCTATGCTAGCACTCCTAGACAATTTGACCCTGTTTCACAAGAAGTGCAACGCGGCAGTCTTCCGAGAGGAAGTTCTGCCTCTGATATACAACGCTCTGGAATCAGACATCCCACCTGTACTAGAGAAGGCTCTTAAAGTCATACCGACACTTTCGGAAGCGCTGGATGTAAGCGTACACTACTCTAAGCTGACAAGCATGTCTTGACTAAATGCTTTTGACCACAGTATACAACCGTCAAATCGCAATTCTTACCGAAGATTACAACTGTATTCTCCAAGACAACGTCGCTTTCTGTGAAAGTCACCACGCTAGTCTGCTTCAAATCCCTAGTCCCGATCCTAGACAAATTCACCCTAACCGAAAACCTCGTCCCTCTCCTCGCCCGGATCAAAACCAAAGAACCAAGTGTGATGATTGCAACACTGGCAGTTCATGAGCAGATAGGCTTGAAGTGCGATATTCAGGCCATCGCCACTTTAGTGCTACCACAGCTGTGGGCCATGAGTATCACGCCTCTTCTGTCTGCAGAGCAGTTCCGACGCTTCATGACTGTCATCAAGCAACTAGGGACAAGGGTTGAGGAGGAGCATTCAAGGCATCTAGCTGAAATCAAAAGGCTAGAAGATACCAACGCAAGTCACAGGCGGACGAGTACGCTCGATGCTGACGGTAATGGGGAAGTTGACTTTGCGTCACTTGTCCGTGGACCGTCGAGTACGGGAAGTACAGGCTCGAAGACTCCGGACCCGTTTGGAGCAGACAACGAGTATGCTCAGGTACGTTGAGATTGTCCGATGACCGACAGAAGCATAACTGACTAGCCACGATTACGAATATGAAGTTCGACAAATTGAGTATGGCATCCAGTCCCCCGCCTTCCACTTCTGCGAATTCCATGCCGTTGTCTGCCTCATCATCGCGCAGCAGTGCAATGCGGTTGAACGGCCATGTCGCACCAACGCAAAGCTCAAAAGCCGCGGCAATGCTAGGTGCAAGACCGATATCTGCGTCTGCCTATCAAGCGCGGAGTGGTATGGCTGTTACTCCAGATACATCGGGACCGTCTACGCCAACATACAGTCAGACACCAAGTATTGCTGCTCTCCCGCCACCTATCTCAGCTACCCAATCGACCAGTCGACCCAGCGCCAGCGGATCCAACTATAATCTAGGCAGCATGTCATCGACTTATACTGCTGCTGCTCCAACTCCAGCAATGAACGCGATAGCGCCTGCTCCCAGCTACATGCAGCCTCTTCAGCCCACTTCGTCCTCGCTAGCCTCTTCTTCCAATTATCCCTCGGCAAGTCTCGCACCGCAGGCATCCAGTAGCCCAGCCCGGCCTCCTATACAATGGAACTCTGCACCAGCGAGGGCGAATGCTTCCGGTATGCCGCAGCAGCCATTACAGCCTTCTATGCAATGGACCTCGCCAGCGCAGGTACCTAGTCCTGCACCACCGCCAGGTTGGGCTTCGTCTGGCATACTTCAACCAACCAAGAAGGAAAACCCCTTTGGCGACTGGGCTGATCTGGACCCGATGCGGTAGATATCGAGTAATCCGATAGACATAAAGCGCAGTCTTCTAGTAGCCGTTGAGCGGTGATAGTTGTTATAGAAGTGATTGCTGCAAATACTAAGACCTCTGCCTGTCTTGCTGTACGCCTGCCTGTAAGCCAAAGAGCTTGTTCAGACTCCTTCGCACGCGCATCCTGACGCTTTCGAAATTGTCGATGGCCGGCCTAACATCGAGATAGAATGCTAGCTGAGGAGGAACACCTGCAGGCAGTGCTGCAGCAGCTCCACGACCAGTGTAAAAGTCGATAACGTATCGGATCCGCTGACCCTCCCGGCTGATGATCCAATCGTGTCTGTCGAATGGTGCTTGATACCTTTCAAATCACGATGTCAGTGCTACTGAGAGTCACGCAGTACTCGAAGCCTAGCTTACCCTAGCAGAACCTTCCACCAGGCTCTGGGAGTCCTATCCTGCGGTCTTCCCTTGAAGCTGACCAGCTCGACCTTGTCAGTCTTGCCGGCATTTGCTTCAGCTTCCCATTTGAGTACTTCATGCCACGTCCGCTCGTTTACAGCGTTGTGAATCGGAACCACCGTGTCCATATCCTGTGCATTTGGGTTGCGATTCTTGCGCTGAAGTGCAGTAAAGAACTGTGAAGGCGATGGATATACCCAGTTCTTGCTATCAGACCCGCTGCTGCCTTCAAGATGACGCGGAATTGTCGACGTTTCTCTTTCGTTCGACAAGATTGGCACTCGAGCTGGAGCTGCCTTCGCTGATTCTGGGATTGAAGCTGATGCTGAGCCTGCGAACGGATGTGGAGTACTGCTGCTCTGATTCTGCTGGATCCATCGAGCTCTCGTAGAATGGTCGACTGGACATTTCGCCTCGTCTGCTTCCTGCGATACTACGGATGCCTCTGCCCTCGCTGGTGCTGGCGATGACTTCGAGCTGCTGCTGCTACTGCTTCCAAATAGCCAGGACATGTCGTACTCTTGCCAAACGAGATGGAAAAGTTTAGCGAGACAAGGGTGAACTCAAAACTGGGGCTGCAAACTGCCTTCATCAGCTTTAAATATTCGAACAGCATAAAAGAAAAAACTTGTAAAAGTCTGCAAGACATGCCTAAAACAACGCTATCGAAACCGCTGTCTATCGCAAGGTCGGAATGTTCAACATCCCTTTCGAGCTAGATCAGAAGTATGGATGCTTAGAGACAGTGACGTTTTTCTGCTCCATTATAGCATCCCAGTGCTCTACGATGCAGTTTCCTTCAACCCGGTAAAGGTCATAGATGACTGACTTCGGGGCGCCTCCAAAGCTCCCTTCAGCCTGCACGAGGAAATGGTTATCGAAAACGAGGAGCTGCTTGATCTGTTATTCGCTCTATCAGTATCTCTTTGGTTCGCCACGTCAAGATCAACTCACACAGAACCACGTCTTTGGATCTGCCCACAACCCGCTGAAATTGTCAACCAGCGTCTGCCTGCCATCGAGCAGCCCATCGTTGTGCTGGATATAGTCTGTGGCCGTGTACTTCTCGACGGCACCCTTGAGATTCTTCTGTTTGTAGAACCTGGAATATGGAACATTCAGCTGCCAGTCTGACGCGATTTTGTGCTCGCCCTACAAGGTAGCGAAGTCCCACGCGCTCGCTTTCAACTCCTTTGGGCTGACATGTGTCTTTGTGGTAGCAGGACATCTGGTAGCGACAGGCGAAGCGACAGCCGATTGACCTGCGAAAGCCATAACAGCAAGGATGGGTGCTACGAGCTTCATGGTTTTAGAAGATTGTGATCGAGAGCGTGAGAATGTGAATGTAAGTTGGTGGATTGATGAAGAACAGAACCAGAGAGACTGGCGAGTTCGTGGTTTTTGAATCAAGTGCTGACTAAGCTTGTTGATAGGCTGATTCAGGTGCTGAGTACACTTCCGACACGACTGGATCAGTAACCGCAACCTTACCGCAAACTTTCCCCAAAACTTACCGCAATCCCATTCACATGATCGGTGCGACAAGACAACAAATTTCCGCCCAACCAAACAAAGGAAGTAAGCGCTCAACATTGTTTGAGTGCTCACATACGAGAAGATTCCGCTTGTATGCGTTTACGGACACGAGGGACATGCTTTATGATGCAAACAACGGGAACCCTTTCAACGGTAGACGAAACGCTAGAGGACATACGAGCAAACCCAGCTAAGCTAGTAGTATGGATGCTTCGATACTGTCTTCTTCTTCTGCTCCATCATGGCATCCCAGTGCTCCACGATACAATTACCCTGCAATCTGAAAAGATCGTAAACTACTGTCTTTGGTCCGCCAGCGAACGATGCTTCTGCCTGGACCAGCATATGATCGTCCTCTACGAGGAGCTGTTTGATCTATTAATCGAAGATGTCTTAGAAATATGCTGCCATCCGAAGCACGGCTCCACCGGACTTACAATGAAGGATGTCTTCGGGTCTGCGAACAAGCCACCGAGGCCATCAATAACGGCTTTCCTCCCGTCCAACAGTCCTTCATTGTGTTGGATGTAGTCCACGGCGATGTACTTCTCGGCGGCTAGCTTGACATTCTTCTGGTAATAAAACCTGGAATATGTATTATTCAGCTGCCAGTCTGACGCGATCTTGTGCTCGCCCTACAAGGTAGCGAAATCCCACATATCGTGATACAGCTCCCCGCGGCTGATCTTAGACTTGGTACCAACTGGACATCTAGCAGCTGAGATGAGCTGGTTTGTACCGGCGAGAAAAGTAAAGAAGGCTGCGACAAGCTTCATGACTGGAAAAGAATGTGGGTGAAGAATGAAGGTGCCTTCAACGGGAAAGAGTGGAAATGAAACTACGAAGGAAAGAGAGAGCAATGATCTCAACACACTTCAGCTTATGTACCAGCATGACTGTCCCTGCCAAGAAAACCAGAAGCACATCGCGAAGAAAACGGGCGCCTTCCGAGATATTAATTCAGTGGGTGCTAGCAGAATGATGTATGTATTTGTGACCAGGAACTAGTCAGACGAACGCTAACGGCAGTACAGAGAAGCTCGATGGGGTATACAACTAGAGGCCCGCAGTAACAGATCGATTCTAGAAGTATGGATGGTTTGAAACAGTATTCTTCTTCTCCTCCATCATGACATCCCAATGCTCTACAATGCAGTTGCCCTGCAGTCTGTACAAGTCATAGACTACTGTCTTAGGCCCTCCGGCAAACGATGCCTCGGCCTGGATCAACATGTGCTGGTCGAAGACAAGAAGCTGTCGGATCTGTGGAAGACACGATCATCAGACACCGGACTGGCAAAAGAAGGACCACTAAACTGAACTCACAGTGAAAGATGTCTTAGGATCTGCCACGAGTGGACCGAATCCATCTATGACAGCCTTTCTTCCATCCAACAATCCGTCGTTGTGCTGGATGTAATCCTCCGCAATATACTTGTTGGCGGCCTGTTTAAGGTTCTTCTGATAGTAAAAAATTGTAGCAAAGTCCCACATGCTATTATAGAGATCCCCTTGGCTGATGTTGGACTTGGTACCGGCTGGGCATTTGGCAGCAGTTACAAGCTGTGTTGCAGCAGCTAGGATGGTGAATACAGGAAGTGAAAGCTTCATGGTGAAAAGGAATGTGGGTGGGGGTTATGAGGATGGCTTTGGCAGAGAAGGTGATTGATGGGGAGGAAAGAAGAGAAGCAGCGAAGAAGCGAAGAAGAAGAATGCGAAAGCATGTCTCAACTCAAGCCAAAGAATAATCAAACCAGAAGCGTGCGGGCCCCATCCGAGGAATCGATGAGGAAGCAAGCCGGCTGATGCGCGACGAGCTCCGAACCGCTGAGGAACAGGGAAGAGGAACAATCAGGTACGGTGCCATTGCTGCACCAAGTAGGAGAGATACAGTCTGGTGTACGGTAGGTGAAGCCTCCGCAATAATGTCAGCTGGCCAGACATACGATCACATTACGCTCAACTTGTAGGTAGCAACCCAACGAAAAGAACGAGAAGAGTCCAGGGTAGGGTATCAAGGTATATCTGAAGGCCTGTGGTCTGTACTAGAAATAAGGATGGAGGGAAACTGTCTGTGTCTTCTGCGCCTGCCATATGTCCCAAATCTCCACGACACATGTTCCTTCTATTCTGAAGAGAGCCCACAAGAGCTGCTTGGCTCCACCTGCGAAGACAGCGTCGACTAGCACCACGACATAGTCATTATTCGCCACGACCTTCTTTACCTAGAAATGAGAGTCAGCTGGATGTTCAAGTACCCACTTGCAGGAAGGACATACTTCGAAGGAGGTTCTGGGGTTAATGAAGAGGCTGGAGACTGTTCGCACTACTGCATCTCGTCCGTCCGGCAAGTCTTGATCATGGACGATAACGTTTGCCGCGACATATTTGTTGAAGGCACCAACTACGTCTCGCTTATAGAAGAAAGTCTCTCCAAAGTCGTGCATGGCGTCTGTAAGGTCCTCTTGCGAGAAACATCCGACTGTAGCGGGAGGACAGCCTGCAGTGTTCTGATCGGCTGCGACTGAGAAAATGCGTCCGAATAGGAACAAGCTGGCAAGGCTGAGGAGCTTCATGGTTTTCTGTATGTGCGGCCGTTAGACAGCTACGACTCGTGCGCTAGATTCAGCAGTACCGGAAGTGTGAGGATGTAAATGAATGTGTGCTTGAACGAGTGAGGGAGACGTATATGCTCAGGAAAAGGACACGGGATGGGATACAGTGGAGAGGGAGGAGCTGAATATGAGCTTCTCGCAATCAGTAGCGCGATTTTACATCCGGATCTGACCCGAGAGGCATCTGAGAAGAAGGACAAAGGTGAGACCGGCTCTGATTCGTAGTGTACCTGGTGGGCTTGGCAAGGAAGGTCTGATCAGCAATCTAGGTAAACGGGAGTGAAAACGCTCTGCAACCGGACAGTCCCTGCAGAAACGCTGCTTGTTCACCAGATGAGCAGATTTCTGACAGCGAATTGCTCGCAGCGGGACTGCTCTATGTTGCAGATCACAGTGAACAAGCCGGACCCTACTGCTCATACTCGACTGTATGGCGTAGCGTGCCGATATTCTCGATTTCGATTTCGACTTGGTCGCCGTGCTTGAGCCAGACAGGGGGATTCCTTGCATATCCAACACCTTTGCAAAGAAAGTGTATCAGTCAGTGTTCGATCTGCAAAGACTTAGAATGATCAGGTGTACCGTACCTTGCGGTGTTCCAGTCATGATGACATCTCCGGCTTCGAGAGTAGTGCCAATGGAGAAATGCGCAATGATTGCAGCTGCAGAGTGCATCATATATGCTGTCGAATCCTCTTGGAAGTCCTGGCCATTGAGCCGCGAAGCGATCTTGAGGTTATCGGGATTGATGATTTTTGGTGAAACGAGGACTGGTCCTAGGGGAGCGAATGTATCCAAACCTTTGCCGAAACACCACCTGAAGAAAGGGAGAGACTCAGTCTATGCGAGGCTATCATTCATGAAGTCTTGGACGCACTGAGAGCCGCTGTATGGGAACTTCTGCTGCGCTCTACGCCAAGAGACGTCGTTGCCGCACTGCAGAACATGCAGCTGTCAGTATAAACTCCGATATTGACAGATCTCACGTCGGGCGCATAGAGCGTCCCGATGTCTCGAATCGCTACAAGTAGAGCACTGACGGTGAAGCCCAGCTGAGTTGACACGATCAGTTATGTTACGTATGTATACCGTAGCGTTCATCCTTACGACGTGCTCGTAAGCCTTCTCTTTTGGTATATTCCGGCCAGTCTTTCCAATTACCAAGCATAACTAAATTCTTAGTGTAAGCTATACAGTCGGCCTTGCGTTGGTGAGCTAGCCCACCTCTGCTTCAAGATCCATGCTATCTTGCGCCTGCTTGGGAATGAAAGTAGGCTCATCCGGGTTCGCGAGTGCGGAGCGACCTTTGATGAACTCGGTTGGCCATTCTGGGACCTGCAAGTACTCCTTCTCAGACTTGCAAGTCTTCAACAGTATCCAGCAATAGTCTCACCTTGCCAGCCATATGTCCTTCTTCAACTATAGAGACTTGACTCAGAACAAGGCTTCCGGAGCGACAGGATTGTTTGCAGCTTACTATGCTTGATATAGTTGAGACCCATACATCTGATAAGGTTGATCTGCTGCTTGGAGACAGGCGACAGAAGCTTCTTGACGGTTTTAGTCTCGTCGCTCAGGCTGTTTTGGCCGTAGAGGTCGCCTTGGAGGAGTCTGGCTTTCAGGCCAGCGTATTCTTTCCCGATGTCTACAAACTTGTCTTGCGGCAGAACAGGTTCTCCTTGGTAGATTTTGCCATCTTCTTCAGCGACAAAGCGGATCAATCTCGACCAGGACGACATGGTTCGCGTGCGGTTTGCTTGATGGATCAGACGTCGTACGCCGGTACTCAGCATGCAACAGCTTCAAACTCGAGAAAACAGTCAGATCGCAGTCTACGTTGAGGATACCGGCTTGATATGCCGTCCTTCGCCTTTTCGGAGGGCAGATTTCCGATGAAGTCGGCGCCTTTGAGCAGTACCGCGACTTGTAAGTTAGTTGTATTATTTTAACATCACTTCCAACATGGCAGATACAGCAAACATCAGCTTCAGATCAGGTAGGTGGGATCATTGATGAGTGCCGGCTGCATCCTGACCGAGGCAGCAGTGATACCTACGCCGGAGCATCGAGGTGTCGCAAATGTGCACAAAGACTATGCGGAATGGCCCAATCTAGACAAGTACACATGGTGCGAACACCATCTGATCTAATGCGAGCAAGAAGAGCGGAGCTTCTCACACGCGCCGGTCCCACAAAACAGGTTCAAGAGACAAGCTGGCAATCCTGGACTGGCCAAACTGATGCAGATGTGGAAGGAGAAGGTCGAAGAACCGTACTATGGCGTGACCAGCGATGGAACACTCCGCGAAGGCCTCTACAAGCTCGAAGACCAAGGAGCTCCGGTGAAAGAAGCTACAGTAGCTGCTGAAGCCCTTCTGGCGAAGCTCAGTCAAGAGCAACGGCAAGTCATATTCAAGGACCTCAACTCTGATGTCTGGAGGCGGTGGGCGAATCGTAGGTGCTGACGATATATGTCTAGATGCCCGCTGACGTCCTTGAATAGCTGAATTCTACGCGAATGTGAGAAATACACCATAGCCAACAATAGCTGGAAAGCTCACAGGATGCTATTCAGCAACATGGACTTCGGCTGGACGAGGCGTCACCGGATGTCCAGAATGCTGCGATGGCACTTCTCGAGGCCAGTATGAGCAAGCAGGGCTACGAAAAGGCAAAAGGATGTATGTGGTGGGTGCTCTCAATCGCGCAGATCATATAGCCCCAATCTGACATCTCTATCAGGACCAACGAATTTTTGGGACAGCTGGTTGGCGGTGAAGCCATCATGAATGAATATAGTTACAACTTGTCAGTGCCCTCATTGCTCGTATCGGTCAGAACTAAGCCTTGTCGAATCTACAGGAACATCTTTGGCGCACCTTCCGAAACTGCACCCTGGGGGTTCAATCTATATGGACATCATCTCTGTCTGAATATCGCCTTCGTCGGACGGCAAATGACAATATCACCCACTTTCTTTGGAGCAGAGCCAGATGTTATCGATGAAGGCAAACATAAGGGACTTACACTGTTCGGAGGAGAGGAAGTGTCTGGCCTTAAGTTAATGCAGCAGCTATCGCCTGAGCTGCAGAAGCAGGCGCAGCTATTCCCAAACGTGAGCTATCTTCGCCTGCAAGTATTCGGCGATTGTGCTAATTGCGCATGGGCGAACCAGATGCACGGCGATCATCTGCCTGAAGACCGCTGGAACCCCTTCGATGAACGTCATGTCGCCGGTGCATTCAGGGACAATCGTGTGATACCCTTCGAGGGCGCAGCCGTCAAAGACTTTACGGCCGAACAGAAGAAGGAAGTCGTGGAAAGCGTAAAGCATTTCATCGAATACCTGCCCGAAGGGCCTTTAGCAGCCAAGTTGAAGCAGGTGGAGGAGTATATCGACGAAAGTGTGTCGCAGTTTCTTGTTTGCTCTTTGATCAGCCTACTGATCCTGCGTTTCCTTACAACAGCCTACTTCGTATGGTTTGGCGGTTTCCGCGATGAAGATCCATACTATTACCGCATACACTCTCCAGTCATTATCGTCGAGTTCGACTTCCATTGTGGCATTTTTCTGACGAACAACAAACCCGCCAAGTTCCATATTCATACCGTCGTCCGGACGCCACATGGCAACGACTATGCAAAAGCGCTCATCAAGCAATACGAAGCGGGTCAGAGGAGTTGATCAGCATGCTGGTGAAGTGGGTTTGGTTTAGAGCTTGTTAGTACTGTTCGAATAGGTAGGGTTGCAGAGTGACTGGCTTCAATGGCCTACTATGTCTTTGTACTAGTGTGAAATGTACAATCACCTTGCGGTAAACTACAAGCCGTAAAATACAGCATACAACATCGCTCGACATAGTCATAACGAAACTCGTCCCGCACATCCCTACTCTTCCGCTGTACCATCGGCGGCCAGCGTCTGCTGGATGTTTGCTAGTGCATCTCTCGCCTCATCCCGCTCTCTTATCGTTCGTGCCAACACTCGCATAGTTGCGTCTTCCTTGTATAGCGAATGGCTAAGCTCTTGTCGCAGCTGGGCGTTCTGCTTGCGAAGTGATAGTGTTTCGAGCATGACTGTATCCCACTCGTTCTGCAGAACGTGCAGCAGAGCTGGGACGGAGGTAAGGTTGGGCGGCCGCGGTGGAGGTGCAGGCGCAGAAGGAGCTGCAAAGAGGAAGCATTGAGGCATCAGCTTCGTCTCCCTTTCTTATTCGGTATATGAAGGAAAGGTGTGTGTGGTCAGATAATGTAGATAAGTAAATAAAGCATCACAGGGTCGACGGTTTGAAGGCCGACCTTCAGAATCAGCCTTCTAGTCCTAGCTTTTATTGTATGTGTTCATCGTTCGGAGAGTAAATGTAGATGTATAGATGTGTAGGCGCTGCTACTGTATGTCGAAAGCATAGACTTACAGGTCTTTACAGCAACGAGGTCGTCCTCGGACAGGATTTCGCCAGTGATTGGATCCTTCGAGTCGTTGTTTCTGCAGGAAATAACACTATCAACATACACATCCATCATGTATCTACTTGACATTACCGCTCACTTTAGGTACTGCAGGATCAGCTCTTTTTCGTAGACGTTGCCAGATTTTACAGAAATGACAGGATGGAGCGGCGCTGTGCCAGAAACTGCACAGCAGCAGAGCTATTAGCTTCGATACTATAGACTGTTGCATTCTTGAGCGCAGTCGCCGTGCTTACTTGCGCAAAACATGGTGCCAAAAAACCCAAAGATTTGGGAGGAGGGAGACCTTGGATTATCTCGATGTCGAAACTTATGGCAGTGCTTCGCTGGACGCAGTGTTACTTGCATATGTACATACAAAGCTACGTCCTGGACAACTCAAGCTTCCGCAAGCACTCCTGGTACTCCCCAATCGCTGCTGCTTTCGCGATGATCTATCCGCCTGTGCACTGAAGAGTCGAGCGCCTCTTTCCTGTTTATGTCAGCGTCACGCTATCCTGAAGAGATCTATTCAACATCAGCTTAACGAGATTCTGGTCTTTCGATTTCTTCCTAATACTGTATGACCGATAAAACAGCAAAGCCAGGATACAGCGGACTTCTTCATCAGCTCGAGTACCGCTTCTACGACTTCTTCACTTTCGGCACTTCCTTCCAGTCGCATCCCTCCGTGTCCAACTCATAGACGCATTTGCCCGAAATTGTAGCCGATCTGGCGTGCATTTTGATTGCTTCGCATGTACGGAGCATGTGGCCGATGGCAGTAATTTTAACGCGTTTCAGAGCTTCTGGAGAGAAACCAAGCGGCTCGCCAGTGGCTTTGCGAGCGGAGAACGTACATGGTATGACGCAGTTATAGCCGCTTTTCTCGGCAGAGTAGGGATAACCAGTCTTTGACCATGATTGCTTAAACTCTTGCGCGGCTTTGCCGACCTGAACGTGATACTGGACTTGCTGCATGTCTTGCACAGAACCGCGCCGCCGAAACAAGTTTATCGACGAAGCTGAGGATCGGACTGAGCTTATGCTAGTAGTACGCTCGATAACCATGTCTTTCTCCATGCTGCCACGTCGAGAGGGCTGTCTTGTTTTATGATTTACAGGGGGCCAGCTTCCCGCCTGCCACGGCTGCTTCAGACCAGGAATATCGATCATATTGTTCGAATCGACAATGGAAATGCTTTCACTCCAGTACTGGGTAATTGGGAACAGCCGCGACTTTAGGTCTTCTCCAAAAAAGTCCAGCAAGCCATTGGAGAAAGCGACATATTCGCTGTCGTAATCTTCGTTTCCGCGATTACTGCTGCTTGTGTAACCCTTCAGTGTGAAAGGTATATAGGCCTTGACAGAGTCGATGTAAGTCCCCAAGGCTCTGGGAACATGTATCTTCGTATAAACAGGTACTTGCTTGGTGGGTTGGGCCTGCCTAATCGGTGCTACGCTCTTGCGCCCGAACATACGTCGGTGCGACCCCTGTTGTACTGGTGCTGGCGTGCGCGCTTCCTCCTGCACCGTTCTGTACCCCTCGATTTTCTGGACCTCGGTTGGCTTCAGACGCTGGGGCTCTGGTACAGGCACATCGTGCTTGTCACCATTGTTCCTTAGTTGAAACAGGATCCAGAGGTCATCGACGACTCTGTTGTCTTTGAAACTAGCTGTACTGCCGCTGCGACCTGTAGATTGCAAAGCCAATCAGCCAAGTCACCGTAAGCCCATCTACTGCCACCGCTACTGACTGCGCATGTTTACTATGTGCCGTTTCTGAGTAGGTAGGCGAGTTGGTGGAGTAAAGGCAGGATAGACTGAGCGTGATTGGTAAACCTGATAAGCTGGCAAGTGCCTTTCTTTAGCGGTTCGAGCGAGAGTAGAAGGGAGCCAGGACTCCTTTTCAGGCCTTAATGGAAGGAAGCGTCACGCTTCAATATCCTTTATACGCATCCCTTCAGCTGTCCCATTGAGCGGAGAACCCTTGTCAATATCGTAAAGCTCCGGGTATGTCCGGACTCTAGAGGTATACGGACAAGCTGGCCTTGTGCAGCAAGGTCGCAGGGATGTGCGCGAAGATTGGAGTGACTGGTTTACCGTCAATTAGCTTAGTCGAGTGTTCAGCAACTTTCGTTCATCGGCTTTAAACCCCCAATCAGTTTGCATCTACAGATTCGGGTTACAGATCCAATTCTCGCGCTTAGCTGGAGTCCGAATTCTTACGGAAGAGAGTCAGTTGCTTTGATGTGTCCTCCCACTTGCATCCCTCAACATCCGCTGAAAAGACGCAGTTCCCTGAAATGGTTGCGGATCTGGCGCGAACCTTCGTGGACTCGCACATGCGAAGCATATGGCAGATCGCGCTAACTTTGACGCTTTTCAGGGCTTCTTTGGAGAACCCTAGGACCTCGCCAGCGGTATTCCGAGCCGAGAAGGTGAAAGGTATTACGCAAGTGTAGCCATTGAACTTCTTATTGCTCCTTCTTTCGTTGTAATAAGTGTTGATGCTGTAAGTGTCTGCCATAGATGCTTCAAAGCCTTGCACAGCTTTGCCGACCTTGACGTGATATTGCACCTGTTGCATACTCAAGCTTTGATTGGAGCCACGACGCTGTATTGACGTGACCGAAGCGGCGGTTGATCTGATGGAGCTGACACTCGTAGAGCGCTGTAGAGACGTATCCTTTTCTATGCTAGATCGCCTTGCGGGCCGTGCCGTAATCTGCTTGGCGAAAGGTCCTATGCCATCATGCCATGTAAGCTTCAGGCCAGGGACCTGTATGATCTTTGATGCACTGACGCTGGACGTATTCTGCGTCCAACATTGTGATCCATCGCGACCACCATCGGTCGAGACACCGGTAGATGGAAATAGGTGTGATCTTAGATCCCTTCCAAGGAAGTCCAGGGTGCCTGGTGCGAATTTGACAAGGTCACTATCGTACGTTCCCCCTCCTAAGTTCGGTTCGGCGAGGTACCCTTTAAGCCTGAAAGGTATATATACTATTACAGAGTCGACGTAGGTTCCTAAAGCTCTTGGAATAGTCTCTTGTGTGACAACCTGCTTGGGCTGAGGTGTCGGACGCGGTTGCTGTACGGGAGGTGCGCTTTTGCGACTGCGGCCAAGGAACCTTCGGTGGGAAGTAGGTTGTATGGGTGCAACTGCGTACTGGTCCTCCAGCTGTGGCGGAGTGACCGTCGCAGTGCGCGAGACTACTGTTGTCGGTGGTAGACGAAGGGGCTTTGGATCTGGTATGTTGGTATTGTCGCCATCGTTCCTCAATTCGAATTGGATATACAGATTGTCAACTTCTTGATTTTCATTGAAGCTAGCTGCGCTACTTTTGCGGCCTGCAAGGCATAGAGAAACGCAACGTTAGTCCAAATCCAGAGTGTGGGTGGGCGTGCCAAGTACCTACCGCTCATCTTGTCTGATCGTTTGCTGTGATTTGTTTGAGTAGGCTTGAGGCAAAGAGGCATAGAAGCGTAGCGACAGCTGACTACTTCAGCGGCTCCCCTAGTACCTTCCACTTTCGAAGGGAGTGTACGTATCCTTTGGACCGACTTGCAAGGCACGGGACCCCTTCCAGTATGAACGGATAATGACCATTGTACGTCCTCCCTTCCAGGACAGTACCCTTGATTGTCAGTAACAAAGCCGGAATGTCTTTTGCATGATCGCAACAATGCCGCATGTAAAGGCTTTGTGCTTTGTGCTTGGTGCTTGGAAAGGGAGACTGGTCTTTGCGAACCTAACACGCAGGGTGTGAATCCTACAGAGAGCTGTCCGAGAGCTGCAGTTAAAGCCGATGCTGGAGTATCCTGAGCGGACGAGACCTAAAAGCAGGTGTGGTGGCCCGGCACCGTCAGCAGACAAGTATGGGGTGTAGCCGTTTCGAATAGGCTCTAAGACCAAGCGACACAGTCGCGGCCTTGAAGAAAGTCGTTATCGTTGCAGAACGTAGGAATAGCCTAATAGAAACATCAACAAGAACAAGGGCACGATCGATACAGATACTACCTCCAAATGCCTGCCGCTCCATCGCAATCTTTGAGTGTTATCTTCGTATAACTGTATAACCTAAGAAAATGTCCGTCGTGATGAAGTGATAGCCAGTCTTTGTAGATCGGACTGTGTTGCGTAATCAAGGTATTTGGGTCTTTCAGGCCGTCATCTAGCAGCATCCCCATATCCTTGTTGCATCCTGAACTTTGCTATCTCCCTCCTTCGTGATCATGATAGAGTCTTTACTTCTGAGTACTCTATCATGTTCGATCTGGACCTTCCTTTCGACCAATTTCGAAGTGATAGTCAAGAATAGGTCCTCGATACTTTCATCAAAGTCCGCTTTTGCAGATACTTCGGATATACCGATGTCTTTGAAAGCAGGTAAATCAGGTTGGTTGGCTTGGGGGTTTTGAGAGGACGCAGCGAAGTTTATCCGTAGGAGAGAGGAGGAAGCAGGAGAGAGCGTGTTAGAAGATAAGGAAGAAGGCATCGTGTCGGCTCTGGAGCGACTCGAGTTTGACCGCGAGAGACTGAAGGAAGAAAGACCACCCGCTCGAGCAGATGACGAGTCCTTGGTCGGACTGAGTGCTTCAGATCCTGTCCTTCCTTTGGTAGCCGGGTCGTCTTCAACTAGCCATTTCTCGATTTGCAATTTTGCAGCTTCGAGATCGACTTTTCGATGATGCGCAGCGTCGACTTTGTTGCCGACTATCTGGACGATGAGATCGCTGCTCATGTTGCGCCGAAGCTCGTCGAGCCAGACTCGGACGTCCGCTAGCGAGTCTTCTGAAGTAATGTCGTAGACCAGTATAGCAGCGTGTGCGCCTCGATAATACATAGGAGCCTGATGATTGAGATCTATTGTCAGCCGCGTGTAACTGTGTTGCAGTCGTGTCTAAAGGAACTCACCATGCTTCTGAAACGCTCCTGACCTGCTGTATCCCATATTTGCAGGCGGACCTTGACGCCGTCCATGACTAGCTTCTTGACAAGGAAAGATGCGCCAATAGTAGTTGGAAGCGACGAAGAGAATTGCCCCGTCATATATCGATGGACCAGGGACTGGAGGCAACCAACAGTATCAGCATCATTGCTTTCTTCGAAGATGCAGATGGGAAGTGGCTTACTGTCTTTCCTACACCTTGTCTACCTAGTAGCACGATTTTTGCTTCTAGCTGATTTGACCGAGCAGCTTCTCTTTCCGTCTCGTATCTCGCACCAGCTGCTGAATTATTGTATCCCGACGCAGAAGCAGCCGAACCACCTTGTTGCGGCGACTGTCGTTCTGCTGGCAATAGCGTATCGGCTGTCGCTGATGGATTGTATGCTTGTCGAGTCGAGCGATTTGGCGATATGTTTGGGTTGTTATTCTCGCCGGTGGAGGAGGAGATGGAATACGAGTATGGATCTGCAAGTGAGTTCGGCCGCCGACTTGAAGAGCCGTTATTGCTGCTGCTGCCATTATTGTAGGAGGAGACGCCGCTAGGGACAGTGTGGCTATGAAGTAATGGAGCAGGCATAGCAGAGCCAGTAGGTAAAAATTCCGATAGTGTACGCTTATGTGGATGAGTTTGAGAGTACTGAGACTGGGACCTAGAAGGCTGATATGGCCTTGAGGTTGGATTGAACGCGTTGCCCAGAGATGTTTTGCGATATCGCTGAGTCGCGTCTGGAATAAGGTTGTTGCCAATAGGTAAGCCTTCACTTGATCCTGCTGCTGCACTGCTATGAGTAGTCGTGGTACTGCTCTTTTGTCGTCGGCTCAGGTCCGGGTTTGTAGCAGACAAAGACAGTCTGCCCTGCTGTCTGCTGGCTCCAGAGTCGGATGGACAGCCTTGCTGTGCTGAAGGCGATATTACAGCGGTATGAGGGGTGGATTGTGATGGTAGAATGTTGTTTGAAACTGGTGATGGTAGAGGAGGACTGCGACTTGTGCTGTTTCTACTGCTGTGCCCGGCAGCGCGTCGCGACGAAGATGAGCCAGATAATACGGGAAGTTGTGATGTATACAGATGTGCACTCTCAGGACCAGCGGATGATCCAAGAGAGATTGAGTTTCGCGACGAGAGGGCTCGAGGCCGGGCTGCCGAAGGGTGGTGCTGATGCAAGCCTGACTGAGATTCAGAAGTCGCAGGTTCCGACTCTTGATGAGGTCCACTTCTTGGTATACTATCTGCCGTATGACTGCGAACGAGGTGCTGATGCTGATCTGCGCCGGATCCTGCAGTACTTGGACTCATCCCGCTGCTGCTCTCCTCAGCGATGTCGCGCATAGGTGTTCCGCGATGTTCATAGTCGTAGTCAAGCAATGTATGTCGTGGGAAATGCTGCTTTTCCTTCTTGCTACTGCTGCCGTTTTTTGTGCTCCGACGCGTCGTCGTAGAGCTCGTTCTTGTCGAGCCAGCGATGGCAGTCTCGTTACTGCTCTCGTCTGACGACGATGATGATGAAGATAGTTCCAAGGTGTTGATAGTAGCGATACTGCTACTGCTGCTTGCGCTTGTTGCGCTGCTACTGCTGCCGGGACTGCTCAACGTCGCCAGACTGCTCGAGCTGCTGGCGCTCGACTGCGCAGACGGGGACTGGACCAGCGGAGTAGCACTGACAGCTGCCATTGTGTCTTGAGACGCTGTTCTTCGACTTGTTTTCTCGAATTTCGACCGCTCAGGCTTTCTAGGCGATAGCCGATGGCGCTGTTTGGCGCTTGACAGGCGGCGGTACTAAGTGCAGCGTGCGGGGTTGACAGCTGCACGTTAGGAGTCTGTAGAACCAGCCTACGTTGGTAGGAGATGTACAAAGTGTAAAGAGTGAAGCTTGAAGAAGATGAACAAAGATGAGCTTTCTTTTCAAGCTTGAAGGCGCACCCAACTTGTTCTTGGCTTACACTTTGGCTGAAAGAACGCAGTGATGGGTTGAATGAATGTGGATTGTCTTGAAGCCTGACAACCAGAAGTAATTAGATTCTATTAGCAAGCATGCTACGACTCTGTTTCCTCGACCCACCTCGACGTCACGCGAAT
Source organism: Erythrobasidium hasegawianum (assembly GCA_001972285.1). Taxonomy (NCBI): domain Eukaryota; kingdom Fungi; phylum Basidiomycota; class Cystobasidiomycetes; order Erythrobasidiales; family Erythrobasidiaceae; genus Erythrobasidium; species Erythrobasidium hasegawianum. The sequence continues at coordinate 1,079,389 of BCII01000006.1, read as the reverse complement.
TCGAAGGGCGCCGTCTCGCAGGCTGCAAAGTGTACGTGCAGCCGAATCCAGAAAAACTGTAGGGCAGCGGTACAAGGGATGGGACGAGAGTTGGATGAAAGACAAGTATCAAGGAAAAGCCGCTCGCGATCCAGCTTCGATAGATGAAGGGAAAAGGCTCGTCGAATGTCTACACCTTGCCTTGGGTCTTCCGCTGTTGCAAGCAAGCAAGAAAGACAAGATGATATGTATCGTACAGATGTGAGACAACGACGAAGGCAAGCCCATCGTCTCGCGAAATCGATACAAACTCTCTCTGCCGACTTAGACTCTTCTGCGCGAGGCCAGAGCAGCGGGCTTAACAATAACCTCGCACCTACCTATTGTCTGCAAACGGTTGACTTCTGCTGCAATTTATATTAACTGTCAATCCCCCTACTCAAACTCTAATTCGGCTGCCCAGGCACATCTTTGTTTTGTTTAGTCACGTAAGTTTTCAGGTACAGTACACAAACTTCCAAGTAAATAACAGCGCCGTTGCAACTCCTGGTGTTTCAGATAGTTCATTCTGTACGTTGATATCTGCTGTCAACGCGCGTACAGCTTTGCCTGCGTACGAGCGGCTCTGCAAACGGGACCTAACAGGACTCAGCTATGCTAGTCAGCTTGTAAAAGCTTACAGTAAGTCCAGATCGGCGTGCACATCGATACTTAGGGAGAAGAAGAAATCGAGACAACAAACAACAGAGAGAAGGATCAAGTATAGGAGGAGGTCTGGACCGGTATGCATTTGGGATCGATGTGGCTGTACTGCAGCGACTACCACAGCCAGCCCGGAAGAGTGTCCTGTCTATCGTCCCTCATCCCAGTGCTTGCCTTTGCTACCAAGTGGAGGGCTGCGCGTAACCCAGCCTTTTTGTCCATTAAACCACACGGGACGCCCAACCTCCAAGTTGGAGCCGGGAAGGAACCCTAAGAGATGAATATAGTGAACAAAGCCTTTGTGATCTTTGACCGCAATAGGCGTCTCGAGTGAGTTGCTCGATGTAGTGATATGACCGAAATAACCATAATAATGCCCGGAATCGTCCTTCCAGTCGGGAAGTCTTGTGCTGGCATCTGACGAACAGGAGGAGGCGGTACGTTTACTAGTCTGATTCTTATTGTTGGTCTGACTGGCATACCCAGCTCTCTCCGATCTCGCGCCCTTGTTGACGGAAGCTCTTCTTTGCTGCTGCGGAGTACCAGATGAAGCAGATCCGGATACTGAGGACGGCTTGCTGCGTCGTGAGCCGTTCATCATGACTGGGTGGAACAATTCGTGCTTGGAGTGCTTTAAGATGCTTGTCCTGGAGCTCGGTCTCTGGAGTATAAAGGCTCCTGGTGCCAGAACTTGCTAACGAGCAGAGGTGCGACTGAGACTGAGAGGTGCTACCAGCAGAGGAGCAGACATGCGAGCTGCGTGAAAGGTCAGATTTCGAGAAAGGGAAGCCGTGAAGAGGAAAGGAGGGAGGGAGGGAGCGGGCTCTTGGAGGGGAGTGCGATGTCGGTCATGCCACTTCACAACTTAGTCCTTACTATGCAGCATATATACCAACCCACAACTTCCTGCCTTCGCAAGCTGCTTGCAGGATTGGACTCAAGCCGGCTCGTTCAGCAACATGCAGTACATAAATCAATGCATGTTGCATCGTCCTGGCGCGATATGACAGGATGCTGAGCAGAAAATAATGTCCGCAATGTCCGGAAGTTCGTCTTGGCTTTGCACTCAAAGCTATGGCAGATCATTCAGCATGCAGCCATACACACGAACTGCGCAAGCATCAGATGTTCTTTCGACCTGACCTATACATACTTTTGTCCTGCTGCTTCGTCGAGCTCCTGATCTTCGATGACGACTCCCAACCAACCTGCAAGCTACAGCTCAAACGTCTTTGCGACCGACAAGAAGTGGAAGCGCTGGGCTAATAAAGGCATTGACAAAGTGACCATAGCGAGCGACTGGGCGGGAGGACACGCTAATCGCTTAGGTACCAAAGCCGGCGTAGAACGTGCGTTGCGGGTCGCTGCTCTTTGGACAGCCAAAGCTGATAATGCGAGATCATGGTGTCGCGATATATCAGGCTTCTGGCCTACGACGGGCGATCATCCTCTGGAGCTGGAGAAATGCGAGAAGATCTTAAGGCTGTTCTGCACGAAAGGTCTGCCAACAATCGTAGAAGAACCTTCCAATGAACAAAACAAGAAGAAGCAGGGAAAGAAAGCAGACAAAGAGAAACATAAGGTCTACCGCAAGATCCCTCCGACCGTTATTCAGGTGTGTGTTATCTAATCAAAGCGCGTTACCTTCCAAGCAAACTGGGCCTGCTACTGTGACATCAGAATGCAAAAGGAATCGTCATCTTTACAGCGATGAGGACAGCTACGGCGCCTTTTGGCGGCTCAAGCGGTGGTGGGGTTGTCGTCTTACGAAAGCCCGACGGATGTTCGTTGGGATATGCTCGTACCAAGCTTACATACAAACAATGACTGACGGGTTTCATGCGCTACAGCATGGTCTCAGCCAAGCTTCATCTGCCCAAACAACCTTTCAGCAGGCTTTAGCTTCGGCTTGGATGTCTACAATGCAGTTTTGATCCTCAATACAGATGCAGCTGTACAAGGATTCATGTCATACAAAGTGACAGTAGGCGCTGAGGTGTGTCTTATCTATTTGACTGCTAAGAACCAAGAAGACTGACGGAATGCGTATCCATTTGCAGATGACCGTAGCGGCTGGCCCATTAGGCTATGGCATGTCAGCTGAATCAGGCGTCAAAGCGAAGGAAAGAGCACCTATATATTCATACATCACTTCGAAAGGGCTCTATGCTGGAGTTTCCATAGTCGGCCAGCTGTTCATCCATCGTCCAGACGAGAATGCACTTGCATACAAGTAAGCTCTATTGCAACATGCCGTACGCGTCAATGGCTAAGATGATATGTGATTAATAGGTTTAGGGACGTAAAGCCTGTGGATATCTTCGAAGGTAGGGTCCAGCCATTGCCTGGCACGGCTGCACTACATCAAGCTTTGTGCGAAGCGGAAACGGGCGAAGCTCAGGGATCTACACTCGAGTATGAAAGTGACGACAAGGAGCCTGAAATCGTGCAATCGCCTGAACAGCTTGGAGGGCCGGCACAGCAGGATCAACAGACGATTGCAGCGCCGCCTGCGTACTCAGCAGACGCCGGAGGACAAGTAAGTGTTCACACTAAGTAGCGAGTCGAAGGAACCATATCATGTACCCAAGATTCCTCCTTGTAGCAGTGCAGCTTGTTAATGTATCGATTTGGAACGCGCTCTTTCCTGCGAAGTCTCTTCTCTGCCTATGTACGCTACAGAAGCAATGACTGCTACCTTACTATTACTCTGCATGCTGCTCGTATCGCATACCATGTCTCTGTTTACTGCTTTTCCGCCACCCGCAATCTACGCGTGTTTTCTGCGCGTCTTTGGGATTGTTTTGGAGGGAGAAAGTCGACGTTGCAGCTTCTGTTGACAGCGAACACTCGATGGACGACGAGACGACTACGACGATGGAGCGGCCTGCTGTCAAGCGCACGTATGGCAGCCGCAAAACAGCAGCGATTCCTGAAGACCACGCCGTCACGTCGGGCAGCGAGCTCACCAGTTTATCGCAGCTCACAGCAGGCGGTGTGAGGAGCGATAGCAGCGATGAGCCTGCAGTATACACAATCAAGAAGCAAATCTATGCGCTGCCTGACCGCAACGACATGGAGAACCCAAGCAGCGAAGGCGACGACTCTGGCTACTCTGGAAAGCTCCCCGGGCGCAAGAGCATTACTGATCTTCTGAACGACGTAGATGAAGCTTTCGACAACGCTGAAGACGATGAAGTACCAAAATTGCCATCGCCTATCCGACAGAGACAGCCCTCTTCTCCTGAGCTCAGGTCCAGTCCTCCCGCACACAACAACAACAAGAAGCAATCACCTCGCTTTCCACCTTCTGAAGCTACACAAGTAGCGTCTGATTCTGAAAAAGATGATGTCGAAGACAGCGAGCAGGCCATCAAGACATCCAAAGCTAAAGGCCTCGTTCGAAGATCCAAGAAAGCGATCCTTGACTCTGAAGATGAAGAGGAGGAGGAAGCTGGAAACGTTACAGTAGTCGAGAAGGCTAGCAAGAAAGCCCCCTCGGCGGACTCTGATGATGGAGAGGAACGCTTGCCGGATGTCAAAGATGCTTTGAAAGCGCGAAAGCCAGTCACTTCGGACTCGGATGAGGAGATGGAGGTCGAGACGCAGGAGACAGAGGATATAGAGCAGTATAGAGAGTCTCAGGACGGCAAGAAAGCTACAAAAGCGATGAAGGGCAAAGAACCCAAAGTAGGTGACTATGCAGACACTGTATACGCTGACGCTAACACATCTGATAGGTCAAGAAGCTGTCAAAAGCCGAACAAGATGATATGCACAAGACATCCGAAGCCATGATCCGAAACCAGTATGTCGGCATAGAAGCGCGTTCTCGCAAAGCACGACCTCTTTCGGAGATTGCTGCTCGTCTGAGAGGCAATGAAGCGTGAGTCGATGCTATATGCTGTACCTTCGCAATTGAAGCTGACGCCTTCCGACTGTCGCAGACCTTCTTCTTCAGCATTCCAGACTCTCTCCTCTCGGAAGCCATCGCAGTTTGGCACGAATCGTAGACATAGTACTGCGCTTCAACTAGGTCGCGCTACACCCACCTCCACTCCTTCCGCTTCTGCAAGACCAGTGGCCGCAAGACCGCGACACAGCGCGCCTATTCTCATCGGTTCTTCCAGTGCAATTTTCGATATCTCAATGGATGAAGATTCTTATGATCCTTCATACCTAGAATCGCAGACACAAACACAGACTCAAGACGATTCGCGAATCTTCGATGTCAAGCCAGTCAAACAAGCTCTGAAAGCTACTTCGTCCATTGAAGATGTAGTAGATGATGCCCAAGATGAAGACGAAGACCTCCCTGATCTTGCTGATATGCGCGAGAAGGAAAAGAAAGCTAAAGCTTTGCGGGATAAGAAAGCTGCCTTGCTTCTGCAGCAGCGGATCAGGGAGGATGACAAGAAGCAGATGCTAGCCTCCGAGGAGCCACACAAGTACGATGTGAAAGGCAAAGGCAAGAGCCGGGCTGAAACACCAAGATTCGACTTCTCGTCCGATTCCGACGGCGAGCTGGTCATTACTGTTCCTCGAGCACCTTCGCCCAAGATCGAAAAGACTGGCCCTGTCTCTCTTACCCAGAACAAGCTCCGAACTCTGTTACCCAAGCGCGAAAGAGCCGTCACAGAAGACGTGACTAGCGAATCTCAATTCCACCGAGCTGGAAGGACTTTTATTTCAGGCACAGCTAGGACACTGGTGAACCCACATGTCGAAAGTCAGATCGATAGGCGTGCGAAACAGCCCAAGAAACCATCTCTATTCAATCCGAAATCTGGAATAACGAAGAAAGCGCAGGATATGCATCTTCTAGCTAAAATTACACAACAGAACAGAGCAGAGAATGAGCGCAAGAAGAGCTCGTGGGAAAGCAGGGGTGGTGATACGCTGAATGATAAAGCTCTTGCAGCAGCTGCTGCTCAGCAAGCTGATGAGCAGCAGGAGCAGGAGAAAGGAGATCGGGCAAAAGATCTCATGGACAGAATGCGAGAAGGTGCAGAACTGTCGGAACAACAAAGCAAGAACGATGATGGCGATGACGAGGATGATGAGGATTATGTCGGATCGGACGAAGACGAAGGGCATAATAGTAATGCTGAAGCCGACTCTGGAGATGAATGGGGTAGTGCGGATGAGGAGGCACCTGCAATTGAAGGAGGCGAGGCGAATGAAGATGAGGACGATAAAGAGGATCACACCGAGCCGGAAAATGATGCGCCGTCGTCTCCTGCTGTGGACGTGGTATCGAAGTCGGCTATAGATTCTACGCAATCTGGCGAAGATGAGGAAGACGTAATCTTCCGCAAGCCTAGCAAGATCAAGAGCCGTCCGCAACTCCTAGCAGACGACGAAGACGAAGAGACCGCCTCAAACACCAAATCTGTCCCTGCTCTTGCTCCTAATCCCTTCGGCGGACCCGCTTTCCCTGCCTATGAAGCTGGACGGATGGAAGATATCTCTCCTACACAAGCTTGGGGCAACCCAGAAGATGTTGGACCGACGAAAGAAGTTTCTATTGCGCGTGCTTTCCACAACGCAAATGAAGAGGTTGAAGCACAAGCTAATCGTGCCAACTTTACGACTGGCTTTGGATTCTCACAAGTCTTCGACGAGCAAGATGGATTTGGTGATAGTCAACTGAACCTGACACAGACGCAGGTGGTTACTGCTCCTAACGCAATACCTAAAGTGAGTCGATCCCTTTCTAAAGGGAAGGACTTTCAACTGAAACGAATATTAGATGTTCCCACAAGCCGTTCCTGAGCTCGTGATGGAGAAGGAAATACTGGGCAACGCCTATATGGCTGCCGAAATGCAAATCCGTGAACCAGAGCAGGGAGAGGAGCATCTGCGAGCGCTGGATGAGCTCGTCATGAAGCAGCAGCTAGAGAAGCAGGAGCAAGAAGAATTGTATGTCTTGGTGATTCAGCATAATAAGCTCGACTTACCTCATTCGTTGCAGCAACAGGCGCGAGCGCTTGACTACAACGCCAGGAAGCACCATCTCGGAAGACTTACCACCTGTTTCGCCCCTGGCTTTTACGGCAGCTCCCTATACCCTGACAGGCTCGCCTGCAGTGGCAGAATCAGAAACCGACGAAGACGATCTCGACATGGAAGTCGACACCCAAGAGACGTCCAATGTATCGCCATCAAAGCCACGTCGGCTTCGTCGAGCTGGTGAAGAGCTAGAGAGTAGTGCGAGTCCACCGCCATCGAAGGCTCCTGATGCTTTCCAAGTCATGCTTCAAGCGCAGCTGAGACAGAAGAAGCAGGCGGAGAAAGCTGCGCAAAAGAAAGAAAGGATGAAGAACAACGAGTTTCTTGCTGAACAAGCCGAAGAGTCAGAAGAAGAGACTCCCTTTGCTGCCTTACGGAAAGTAGCGGACGGAGACGATGAGGAAGGCGATGACAGCGACTTGGATGGCTCTGTTGCGGAGCTGGTCGATGATCAGAAGGTTGATGCCGAGCAACAGACAGAGCAGGACAAATTGGCATTGGAGAAGCATCAAGAGCAATTGGCTGCCGATGCTGCCCGGCATGATAAGCGAGTAGAGAAGATCGTAGCGGGAGACTATCGTAAACGTAAAGCGGCGGAAGGAGATCTACTGGATGATTCGGACTATGAAGATGATGAGATGGGCGTAATGCGCAAAGCCCGTGTCAAGAAGCCTCGCAAATTTGGCAAGATTACTGAAGCTTTAGGTAAGCTCCTAGTCATGCTTGATCCCGAGTTTCCTTCCTGACTAGATTCGCAGCTGCCAACGAATCAACCAAAGCTTTCGCGGACGTCATCATGGATAAGACCAGTGCTCTGACTGCTTCTCAGGAAGCGAACGAGTCGCAGTATCTTGTCGAAGAGCCTGAAGATGAAGCATCAGGCGACGATGAGTATGAAAGCGACATGGACGACTCCCGATCACGGCAACAGCAGCCAAAGCCTAGGATGGTGAGGCAGCAGACCAGTGCTTCTCTCCGCTATGATCGCTAATAATTTACTATTCTGCTGCAGCGCTACACCTCCCGAACTCCAACACCTGACTACGACGAAATCCATAACATGATCTGGGAGGCCAAGAGTTCACCAGCGATGGAGCTCGGCTTGGACATCAACAACCGCCTGAAGATGATGTCCAAGAAGGCCATCCGTCCCGCTGTCGATGACTTCGCTGATCTGGATGTAAGTCGATCAATGTCTCAATGCTCGGTGTGGTTGAGCTGATCATATGTGTTTTTTTAGGAAAGTTACACGCAATCGGAAGCGACCATGCATGTCCGCAAGACTGTCATCTTGGACAAAGAAGACAGCCAAAATGACCGTGGTCTTGGACCCGGCAGAACTAGTGCCGTCACAAGCTTTGTAGTACGCAAAGAGACGCACGGCAAGATGTCCCGCACGTCATCTATGATCAGCACCAGCAAGTCTACTGGCACTCTATCGCGCAGCAATAGCTCCACCAGCACCAAATCAACAATTTCAACTTTCGGCGTTGGGCGTCTCGCGAAAGCTAGACAGAAGGCTTAGTCTCAGCCGTTGCTTGATTTAATCTATATATCTCTGTAGACATAGTGCTGAGCATTTACATGATCTTGCAGCCTTGGCTTGTTGTTTATATCACCTCATAGCTACCCTTTTCTATAGTACGGGACAAAGCAATATCAAAGTCCATCAATCACAATTTCAGGCAATGGAGGGGGCAGCGTAAAGGCAAGGAGACTATACTAAGCTTATCACTTGATTCGGACTTGCAGATTATAGCTTTCGACAATTTGTACACGCGCTACAATGTGATAACCGGACTCTTTACATTTCTGTTTCGTCGTTACTGATCTATCTGTCTTGCTATAGACCCCAAGACCAGCATCCTTTTACATCAATCCAATTTATATGGTACCATGCCGCTTGATATACCCTCAATCACTGCTATCTTTTCGTGTATTTGGAATACTACAACCTCTGCCTTTGTACAATGTCCATCGATTCGTTAGATCTCGACTGCCGACATCTTGTCCTTCAATTTCTGCATCTGTTCATGAGCAGGCACTCCATCGCTTTCAGTCTCGTGGTGTTGTAGTGGACGGCTTGTGAAAGATCCGCCTCCATCGTGTATGCTTGCGGTCCTGTTAGTCGTCGACCAGACAAGTAAGGTCAGCAAAGCTGGTTTCCAGGTACTCATCCGAGGGGATCGAAACGTATACGCACATCTCGTCACGGACTGTGTCACCAATATGATGTGTGGATCTTTTGCATTCGTGCATGAGCCAAGGATGCTGCAAAAGCTCCTTCGCGGAAGGTCTTTCCTTCGGCTCGACTTGACAGCATGATTGGATGAAGTTCTTTGCTTCTTTGGATATCCCTTCCCATATGTTCTTCGAGAAGTCGATTTTTTTGGTACACTGTTCCTTGATGAGATCTACAGGATCTTTCTCCTTAAACGGGCTTGTTCCAGAAAGCATTGCATAAGTGATTACTCCAATCGACCATATATCGGCAGCCATGCCATCGTAGCCTTCATGAGAGACTAGCTCAGGAGCTGCATATCCAGGACTACCAACGAGCGTATGTTGCATCCCTTCAGGATTATGCCTGGCGACACCGAAGTCTGCAATGATGATATCGTCCAGCTTGCTCTGGTCTGTTGACCGAAGAAGGAGGTTCTCTGGTTTCAGATCTCGATGACAGATATCCTTGCTATGGAGGTATGCGACACCGTCTAGGACTGCTTGGATGCATTCCGCGGCATCGTGTTCGCTGAAATGGTGTCGCTTGACGATCCGCTCAAACAGCTCTCCTCCTGGAGCGAGCTCAAAAACGAGGTAGTATTTGTCCTTGCTTCTGCAAATGCGAAAGCAGTTGTGCATATCAGTAACACGTGAAGGTGGGGAAGCTCACGCCAAGGTTTGCACAACTCACTCGAACCAGTCCAGTATCTTGACTACATGGGGATTGTCGAGATTCTGGAGCACGTCCATCTCATCGTATCTGCGAAAAGTGTAAGATGAGGCACCGTGTAGATGGCGTCACGAGACCGGAGGGCACAGAAGTATGGATGGAGAAGATGTGTAGGAGGATGTTTACATGAGTTCGCATATCGTCATTTAATCAGTAATGACCGCCTACACCTGAGACGGGTCGGATTTGACGAGGGTCTTCTCTATGCACTTGACAGCGACTTCTGTCTTTGAACCGTCATCTTGCTTTAATGTTGCTTGCTTGACCTGACCAAAAGTACCTTCTCCGAGGAGCTTGCTGCGACCAGGATGGACATGTCAGTATACAGGTCTCTTTGCCGGGCCAAACGTGATAAGACGGGGGCCAATATGCATACTGGAAGTGGTAGGCCTTCTTCTTTGCGTACTGTTTCGTATCAACATCAGCTCGTTAGTCGCGGTATATGGCATCAGCTTTCTTGCTGAATATCGCCCAGCTCACGCTTTCCGGCTGCGAAAGGCGACACCTTTCAGCCCCTAACCGTCAGTCTACCTGCTGTATAGGTCTGCCTTACCTGATGTTCAAACAGAGTCCTTAAGCCCATCACGGCAGAGTGTTACACCCAGTATAAAGCGAGTCTTATCCAATCTAAAGGATTTAGACTGAGGTCTACACCACTTTCAAGACTTCGGCTTCAAGAAGCTTTGAAATTGGCCCGGCTGAGCTTACATTGACAACAACATGGGCTTAGAAGAGGACCTGCTGGCGGACCTCGAGGGAGACGATGCATACGACGAGCAAGACCAGGGCGAAGACGTCGTAGCCGGCGATGAAGCCAATCCGACAGAACTGGCAGACGATGTCCTCACTACAAGGGCGCCTACGCTCAAGCGCAAAGCATCGCATGCAGACAACGACAACGGTGATGGAATGGATCAAGACAGCGACAGCGACGGCGATGATGGCGGCGTCCAGGTCAAAGACGAAGAGATGGAAATGGTCATCCCAGAGGGAGGTGTCAGGCCTGCAGACGAGCTGGATGCAGACGACGTCGCAAAGATGCAGCTCAAGAATGTGAGGGATGTATCGAGCGTCGCCAAACTCGCAGGAAGCAAGACTTTCAAGGAGGTCTTACAAGTGAGCTTGCAACAAATTTCCCTTACAGGTGGTAATGTCAGCTGATGAAGGACGCAGCGGATATCAGAGTACGCTTCAGAGCCAGCGACAGATATGTCGTCTGCAGACGCTCCGGAGTACAAGCTCATTGTCCAAGCGAACAATATGGCTGTCGAGATTGACAATGAAATCCTGATAGTGCAGAAGGTGGGCAGCTACCACCTAAAGATGAAACATCTGCTGATGATATCTGCAGTTCATTCGCGACAACTACGCTGGACGCTTTCCAGAACTCGAAACGCTTGTCGATAATCCATTCGACTATATCCGTTCTGTACAAGCAATTGGCAATCCTCCTGAGCTCGAGAACATATCAGCCACCTTGAAGAGCGTACTGGTGCCTGCAGTCATCATGGTCGTAACTGTAGAAGCAACAACGACCCGAGGCAAGCAGCTTTCGCAGGGTGAATGGGCAGCAGTGGAGAAGGCATGCGGGATGTGCCTCGAACTTGATAGTGCAAGGAAGACGATTCTGGAATATGTAGAGAGCAGGATCAAATTCTTGGCGCCGAACCTAAGCGCCATCGTCGGATCTAGAACAGCTACAAAGCTGCTAGGTATCGCTGGTGGGCTTATCGGTCTCAGCAAAATGCCTTCCTCCAATATACATGTGCGTAACAAACTCGATGTAAGTCTGCTTGGTAGCTGACTTTCCGTCTTCTAGCTCCTCGGCGCACAGAAGAAAGCGCCTATAGGTTTCTCAACCAGTGCTCGCACAGGAGCTTCTCGTCATACTGGCTTCGTCTTCCAATCCGATGTCGTACAATCGATGCCGCCAGAATACCGCTTAAAAGCGCAAAGAACAGTGGGAGCGAAATGTACGCTAGCCGTTCGCATGGACATCACGCGAGCAAACAAAGATGGTTCATATGGCTATAAGCTGCTGGAAGATGCAGAGAAGAAGCTGGAGAAACTAGCTGAACCACCTCCGGCGAAACTTACCAAAGCTCTGCCTGTCCCGGTTGAAGGAAGCAAGAAACGTCGAGGCGGGAAGAGGGCGCGAAAGGCCAAAGAAGCATATGCGATGACTGAGCTGCGAAAGTTGCAAAATCGCATGGAGTTTGGCAAGGAAGAGGAAGAAGCAGCTGCTTTCGACGAGACTCGCGGATTAGGAATGGCAGGTAGCAGCAGTGGCAAGATCCGACAGCTGACAGGAGAATCACGAAGTAAAGCCAAGATGTCTAAATCCAACAAGACTCGGTTAGCTGCTTTGAAAGGATCAACATCTGGTACGCAGAGCGGTATCGCAAGTTCTATCTCATTTACCCCGCATCAAGGAGTGGAGTTCATAGATCCTACGAGGCAGAAGAAGATAGAGGATGCAAACTCATCGTGGTTTGCAGAAGGCGCTTTCTCAGTCGCAAATAGGCCTACATCTGGCACGATGGTGCCTGCGATCAAGAGGGAACAGCGGTAGCCTCTGCACACTACACTTATATGTCAATCCTGTCGTAGATCATAGCAGTAGCAGCAACTTGTCGTCTTTGCGATTGTCATAATCTCGGCATGCGTTACTTCTCTCTCGGCTAACGTCTGCTCCTGATTTCTTCGTCTTGATTTCAAGACAGCTCAAGACTTTACAATCTTTCTGAAGAATACCGTACAGCTTCCATACAGCACTCCTTGACTCTGGTTTTACTCCCTCGAGTTTCGTTGGCTCGCAACTCGAGACCTGAGAAGACGCCTAAGTCCGAAGACCACGAAAAAAAGGCCTGGATATGGCTGAAGAGCCGCGAGGTTGGCGCAAGTGGGCCTACAAAGGCGCTGCGAAAGGTGTAGCTATCAGCGACTACGTGGGCGCTCGAGCGAACAAAGTAGGAGTCGCTCTTGGTACCGAAAGTAAGGGCAACCTGTCCAACACGAAAGATGGACGAAGCAATGTGAACTGCCTGACTTTGATAAGCGTACTGACTTTAATCAATCTCCTACCTCGTCCTCTCCTCTTTCTACTTGGCAGGATTTTGGCCGACGTCAGGAGATTACGCAGAAGAACTGAACAAATGCGAACGCATCCTCCGCACTTTCTGTGTCGAAGGCCTACCTGTGGAAGAAGAAGTCACAACAGACCCTGCAAACCCAGCGACAGCGCCAAAGAAGAAGAGGAAAGTATACAGGAAGATCCCGCCGAAAGTCATTCAGGTGTGTCCAGACCTTGATGTCTCTATATGAGCTCGTATACAGATTGTTGACATGCATCTGAATGCAGGAAGCAAAGGGTATATGTATATTTACTGCAATGAGGACAGGTATCGCTCCGTTCGCTGGAGCTGGAGGTGGTGGAGTGGTTATGGCTCGCTTGAAAGATGGATGTGAGTTTTTGCATCACCTACATAGTAGTATATAAGATTGACTAAAGAATCGTCGCACGCAGCCTGGTCAGCACCGAGCTTCGTTAGCCCCAATAATATGAGTGTGGGCTTTATGCTGGGAATCGACGTCTACAACGCTATCCTTATACTTCGGTCAGAAGAAGCTGTAAAAGGATTCCGAACACATCACGTTACTTTGGGTGCAGAGCTTGCTGTAGCAGCTGGTCCTTTGGGCTATGGTATTTCAGGAGAGGCGGGATTGAAGAGCGTCAAAGCCGCACCAATCTTTTCGTACGTCCTGAGCAAAGGATTTTATGCAGGCGTGGAGATGGTGGGTCAGGTATTCGTTGACCGGTTTGACGAGAATGAGCGTGTCTACCAGTACGTGCTGCCTTCAATCTGTGTAAAAGGTCAAGTAAGCTGAATATATCGCAGCTGGCCAGGCATTAAGGCTGGAGATATCTTTGACGGCAAAGCACGAAGACCTCCTGAGAGCGACAAGCTATACAAGGCGCTTCTCGATGCCGAGCTGGGAATTGCGCAAGGCGCAAATCTGGAATGGAATACCGAAGAAGTGTATACACTTGAACTGGGAGACGGAGAGACTCTCAAGCTACCTCCTACGCCCGAACAGCTGTCCATGTTTGAAGGGCAAGGTATACAAGACGAGGAGGATGTACAACGGGAGAAAGAGGAGAAAGCTTACGTGAAATCACTTCCTCCTCCTCCGAGACATCCTCATGCCAAGAACAGCCGTGCTCGAGCATCCGACATCAGTCTTCTCGAGGGCAGGAAAGCGCTGCGCTCGCCTGAGCCGGGTCTTTCTGCCTCGGCATGTAATTCACCTAATCTCGATACGGAGTTCGATGGCGCATTTCGAAGTCCGACGAGGAGCGAAATGGCATCTCCTAAACATTCTCCACCGAGGTCGCTCTTTGATGTCGAGGATGAGATCGAAAGACTCAGCTTAAATCAGAACAAGGGTAAGGCTGTCGAGGTGGTCGAACCTGAACCTTCGTCCATACCGCTACCTCCAGATAGCGGCAAGGCAGAGCAAATCATGATCCCTGCAGTGAACCATGATGCTCCATCTACCTCGGCACCAACAGACGGCGCCCAGCCTGTAACGCTGGCGATACCGGTGCTCCCACCATTGGAGCATCAGGACACTTCTACAAGCTCTATCAGTATGTACAGTGCGCAAGAGGAAGAAACCGTTCCTCCGCCTTATAATGCAGGCGACGCTGTGGTGCCGCCTCCTGAGAAGCAGGCAGAAGGCACAGATGAGAGTGCAAGAAGCAATTAGATCCTCGAGTTTGCCTGTCAGTATGTTGTTGTAAAAGCTTTCTAGATCCGAAGGAAACAAGTCGCGTTCGGCTTTCTTTCACCCCAACATGACAGATAAGCAATGTCCTCGCGCCCTCGTCGTTCTGTAGTGCCGACTTCGTACCAGCTCGTTCTGCCAAAATTGCCTGGCGATTCTGACGAAGAAAGTCAAGATCAGGCTGAAGACGCAGAAGACGGCGCTGGCACAGGCGATGGCACCAACGTCGATGGCGTAGCAGCAACGAATGGTGCTGGTCCTAATGAAGACGACGACGACGACGAAGACGATGACTCTGCGTCAGGAAGCGAGTATGCGCCAGATGCAGCAAAAGGCAAAGACGGTGAAGCCAAGGAAGAAAGCGAAGCCGACTCTGCAGAGATGGAGTTTGAAGCAAATGGAACGATATCTAATCCAGAAGACGACGATGAAGACAGCGCAGCCGGTGAAGCTGAGCTCGACGATGGCATATCCATAGCGAATTCTGAAAACCTGCTGCCTCACGAGCGCGAGCTCTCGCCTGGTGCACCTGGTCATTCACAAGGTCTCAAGCACGGGCGCGTCTCCTTTGTCGGTGATGCATCAAGATTCGACAGTCCAGCTGGATCCAGCTCGGCAGCCCCTATCCGCGTACTGGGCAGGACACCTTTCGCAGTCATAGGCAATGCAAATGCTTCGAACAAGAAGACAAACCCTAGGAGAAAGCCTGGGTCAGCAGCCGGTTCAAGCAAGCGAACACCGCTGTACGATCTCAGCTTTGGACCGTCATACTACCCTTCGCCCCGTATGCTTCTTGCCAAAGACTTCGACGATCAATCTCACTGTCCTCAGACCGGTACCAATGCTGCCAAAGCAGTAAATGGCGGCCTCGAGATCACTGAAGCTATAACCGAGAAGCAACGACTTTTTCTGGTAAAGCGCAACGCATACCTTCCATTTGGTCCACATTATACTGCATGTGAAGATATAGGCTGGTATAAGGGCAAGACGGTACAGCAAGTGGATCCAGAGACTGGCAATACAGTCTATTTGCGCTCAACCCGCTGGGGAGGTTGGTACGATGAGGTTCCTACCCATTTGAGCGATTACGATATCGTATCTGATATAGGGTATGTGATGCATCTTCGAATCGTATGGTCGACGTACTAAACCTTTTTGCTTGTTCATCCTGCAGACACGTCCTCCCTTACTTGCCCCACAATCTCTATCCCGCAAAGCCAGCACCTGTACATTTGGTATGCGTCAGCAAGACGGAGAAGGAAGAAGACAATGAAGACGAGCCGTGGGATATGACCGGGCTACCTACTGTGCCTCCGTTCACCGATGGTAGCACGTCTTTACCGATAGATAATGACATGGGAGAGTTTTCCTTCACGTTGCCGGATATTGCGAATGGTCAGCAAAGTCAACAATTGCGTGCTGGATCTACGCTCGACGAGGACGATGGGGTCTTCCGCCTGAGAATGGGCTTGATCGGCGACGTAGACCGAGCGAGTGATTCTCCTGAACCGTCGGCACCGCACCAGGCCATGATCGAAATTGAGCGGTTCACCTCTCAGCGACTTGGTAAGCTTGCGTCGAGTGCACCATGCAAACGGAGCTGATGAGCACGTTGCACCAGATTCCCGTATTCCAGACAAGCCTGGGCACATCTTGAACGCGGGAGGACCTGTTTTTGGCTTGGATTGGTGTCCGCAAGCAGATGACGATACCCCAGCTGGTATGTGTTCTTAGACTGGCCCGACCGATACTGTCACACTTAGCTGCTAAATTCCCCAGAACGAGAGTACTTGGCAGTCTCAACTGTCTCTGACCATACCGCTGTGTCCTACGATACTTCCATTGACACTGCTCGTCAAGGCCTGATACAGATCTGGTCCCTCGATACATCTGTGGGATCCGATATAGCGGAGGCTACAGGAAGCACAAAAGGGCAGGGCATGAATTTGGAGCTTGCTATCCTCTTAGATACCGAAGCAATTCAGCTCATGTGGTGCCCGCGGGGTGGCCAGGCGGAAAACTATCCAGAAGCCACAAACGGTGTCGAAATAGATACAAATGACAAGGGTGCCGCCATTCCCCGGATTGGCCTTCTCGCCAGTCTCGACGCCCGTGGTAGATTGGAATTTTACGCTATTCCTGTCCCTGTCAAGTTCAGAAAAGCAGCCGGCATTAGCAATAACGACTTGGTTTTCCGTAAGTGTCTATCAGCATAACTTGTCACTCTCGGACACGCTGATGGTTTGAGCGCAGTCAAGCCCAAAACCCCCTTGCTTCGTCTAGACCTTGGTACAATGCCTATCTGCAGCTTCGACTGGGCCAATCACGACATGCTAGTAGCTGGTACAACAGATGGTAAGGCGTTCTTGCGTGTTTAGTAAGCTATACCGGTAACTGATCAGTCTTATTTCTATACTTTCATCAGGTAACATGGCTGTCTTCCACGTAGAAGCAGCTATCAATTCTGGCATGCCCACCGGTGAGTTCTTCGCTTTTAAAGGACACGGTGGCTGTAAACGCTAAATCATAAGTATCAGTCGAGCCTACATACATTCTGCCAATACACGAAACGCCTATCACGATGCTTTCAGTGATCCGAGAGCCCCCGATCGACATAGACGGCCTCAGCTGCATTGATGCTGACCCTACGCGAATAGCGACATCAGCGCTGGACGGCAGTTCTAAGATGGTGGACCTGCAAGATTGGGGCACAGTCATCGACTTTGGACATGAGCGAGGTCAGTAGCACTCACAAGTATTGTAGAAGCAAGCTCACCCTCTGGACGTGATAGCTATACGAGTTGTCACCCGCTATCAGCCGGCTGTTGGCGGGATCATCTATTGCGATCAGGAGCTAGGCAATCGATACATTGCTCTTCGACTTCGAGACTTTGGCGCATCTACTCGAATAGTCTCGCACAACGGCCCGGTCCTAGATATCTCTTGCAGCGACAATCATCCTTTTATGGCGTCGGCTTCGGCCGATGGCAGTTGTGCCGTATCAAATCCTATGAGGCGACTGAAGCGCAGTAGTCATTCTGTGAGTCCCCCCGGCAATCGCGTCTTGCCTGCAGTGTTCAAGCTAACGTGTTGCCTCAGGCCCACTATTTGACGAAAGTTTACCGTCTGGACTTCAATCGACGTTCTGGCGAGTACAGAATGTTGGACAATATGCTGCCAGACGTGAGTAGAGTTGAAAGCACTGCTCTCGACAAAAGCTGACACACACTGTTAGTCGCGCATCAATCACGAATCGAGGATACTACGGAGGATGAAGAGCAACAAGAAGGCCAAGAAGAAGAAGAAGCCAAAACCCAAAAAGACAAAAGGAAAAGGCAAAGCTGCAGAAGAGAACGGCCCTGGTGACGAAAGCCAAGTCAACGAGGCCGAGGGTGTCGATGACGCTCAGGATGAGGAAGAGGACGAGGACGAGGACGACTCTGATGATGAGTATGCAGACCCAGATACTCTTGCTTCTGTCTCCTGGTCACCCGAAGTTGCTGTGAACAGGGTGGCCTGGCACAAGTCGCTTCGGCGAGCGCATATCTTGGCAAGCGGTATGGCTTGCGGGCTTGTTAGGGTCGACATTGTCAGTAAACCGTGGACATTGGAGCTACCGCCAAGGTTTGTCGACCCGTCGACTATCTTGCAGGGCCCAGACGAAGACGACGATGATTAGCCTATCTAGACTAGGAGGAGCGACACAATGTTGTTGTTTTCAATCCATCGCATGGGGCTCATAGCACACGTGAGGATTGAGCATGTTTTGCGGTTTGAGATCGATCAGTCTCAGAGGCATGCATGATGATCCTTGACAAAGAATTGAGCTGACACTGTGGTAACTCGTCAGATGCCCTTCGTCACACTCCACCTACATACTACTACGACTTGTTGTTGATTAGCACGATGCTGTCTTCGACTCAGCAGTCGACAGCTGTCCTGTCATACATCAAGACTCGGCTCGCGGCCGACCCAGAAGACGCGCATCTTCTTCAAGACCCATTCTTCCTCGCAAACCTCGACTACCACTTCTTTACCATCTTCGACATCTATACTGGTCTGTGAATGCCGTCGTTATGCGATGCCGCGCGGTCTTAACCTTTCGCATTTTCCTGTCTTCGTCGCGACTTTCCATACAGAACTGTACGGTTACCGCAATGACTGCCTCGAGAGTCTGGTCGACCTTGTCCGTACACTCGCTGCCTCGTGGACTGAAAGAGCCAACGAACTCAAGGAAGTCGACAAAGAACGTCTCATGAAGCCCGGATGGTACATGAGCAATAACATGGTCCGCTAGCAGTGTCTTCAGTTCTCAACAACAAGCTGATAATATACTCTCGCTGGGACTAGGTCGGCGGGATGTGGTAAGGCCTTCAGTCAACGCGACTACTTCTTCCATGGTCTGACCAAAAGCCAGCTACGTGGATCTATACGCAGGCGACATCGATGGAGTCCGCGACAGGATACCCTACTTCAAAGAGCTTGGCCTTACATATCTCCACTTGATGCCGCTGTTTAAAAGCCCAGAGAAGAATTCGGATGGCGGCTTCGCAATCAGCTCATACAGAGACGTCGATGCACGCTTAGGGACCATGAGGGATCTTAGGGCTTTGGCGAAGGAACTACATAGGTAAGTGAGCGCTCATTGAGAGGCATGTTCCCGCTGAGAAGACTTGAGCAAGTGCTGGCATCTGTTTAGTGATAGATCTGGGTAAGCAGACTGGACTTTTATGGAGTAAACCACACAAAAGCTAATGAACCAACAGTGCTCAATCACACATCCAACGAACACGAATGGGCACGGAAAGCTGCTGCCGGAGACGCTGAATATACACAGTTCTACTGGATCTATCCGGATCGAAGCGTACCAAACGAGTTCGAAAGGACGACGCGTGCTCGTACACCTGGTACTTACCTCGACTGCTCCCTTATGCATGCTGGGAGCTTCTGCTGATCTGGGCCATACAGAGAGTCACCCAAGGCCTTTTATCCAATTGCAAGACGGGCGGTGGATATGGTCTACGTTTCATCATTACCAGTGGGACCTCAATTAGTACGTGGGCATGCTTCTTGCGAGAGCATCATTGACCTCCCGTTTGAAATCAGTTCCAATCCAGCGGTCTTCCGAGCCATGGCAGCCGAGATGCTGTTCTTGGCGAATGTTGGGTGGGTAGCGCTTTTCATATAGGTACAAAAATCTGCTAACACGCATACATCGCTAGAGTCGATGTCTTTCGTCTAGACGCAGTCGCCCACATCTGGGTAAGCATGACATATCTGACAGCCCATGCTCACATGCTCAGTAACACTGTTGAATACAGAAACGGATGGGGACGAACTGCGAAAACCTTCCTGAGGCACACAAGCTGGTACGAGCGTTCAACGCGATATGCCGGATCGCAGCGCCCTCTATACTGTTCAAATCGGAAGCAGCATCGCGTCCTAACGAAGTCGCCACTTATATCGGTGCTTCAGAATGCCAACTATCATACAATCGTCTGGAGATGAGTCTGGGATGGGAAGCTCTTGCGACACGGAATGTGTCTCTGCTCCAGCAGGCACTCGAGAGGTGGCATGGTCTAGCTGATCCCGACAAATGTCACTGGGTGAACTATGTCCGGTGCCATGAGGTGGGTCGTGACGGGTACTGAAGCCTCGTCTCCGATACTCACATTGCTCGTCGTACGACCAGGATATCCCATGGACCTTCTCTGATGAAGACGCTGCGGAGCTCCAGATCGACAGTCGCAGTCATCGACGCTTCCTCAACCAGTTCTACGTGAATCGGTATCCAGGCTCCTTCGCTCGCGGGGTACCTTATCAAGATAATCCCAGGACAGGCGATTGCCGCATCGCTGGTACAGCTGCCAGTCTGGCCGGTCTCGAATCGGGCGAAGAGCACGGCATCGAGCGCCTACTGCTGCTGTACTCGCTTGCCTTCTCCACGGGTGGTATAGCCCTGCTGTATCTTGGAGACGAAGTCGGTCAACTCAACGATTATGGTGTTCTAGCTCAGCCCGATAAGGTCAGGAACTCATCATGGCGTACTCAGCTGCCTAATCTGATCTTTCTCGTTCATGGCAGGCCAACGATACTCGCTGGGTTCACAGACCGGCTTATCCAGCGCAGAACTACAAGGATCGCACAGATCCTAAGACTCTTGCCGGGAAGGTGTATGCAGGCGTGAAACATCTGATCAGCTTACGGAAAGGCACTGATGAACTCGGTACGTCTCAGGCAGCTATAATATGTAATAATTCTTGCTGACACATATCGCGCTTACAGCTGGAGGACGGTTGGTGGGCTTCCATACGGATAATCCTCATGTCCTGGGCTATCAACGCTTTGGACGGCGGTCGCGTCTGCTATGCCTGGCCAACTTTCACGACAGCCCGCAGCGGGTCGGCAAAGAGAAATTCACCGGCCTGCCTGAGAGTGCTTTCGATCTGGTATCTGGCTTCGACACAGAAGTACGATCAGCTGGACTGGAGCTGAAACCACATCAATTCGTCTGGCTTCGATACTGAAGGGACGCGAGCAGCAAATCAGAAGACTCGACGGACAGTATATAGTAAGAGTGGAAGTAGTATAAAGGAAGCTGTCTCGGCTCGCTCTAATGTTTGTAGCCGTTTAAACGGGTGTGTGCCAAGTCGTAATGTGAAGTAGGTTGTTGTAAGCGAGCGCTAGCCATATACCTTTCAATGCATACCTTCCGCCCAGATTTGTCCACATTCTTTGGCTCGTTGCTGTCTGTCCCCTTTCTCACATCTTCTCCATCTGTCTGTTTCGCTCAAACTGATTCCATCAGACTGCGCTCTGCTTTGAATACCCATCTCATCTTACCTGCATTTTCAATTCGTACAAGTCAACCCGAAACAGCTCGATACCTAGCCCTATCCCTATTCATCGGCCCAGCTATTTGCCTTTACGCGCATTCCAATCCCCATCAAATTCATCAGTTTTACGGTCGCAAGAAGTGCCTGGTAGCACGCAAGACCACACAAATCATCTCGTCGTCGTAGTCGCAGCTGGCTAGTCCATACGCGAAACCTCGTCGACTTGCCCTGTTCATAGACAAGAAAAGGCCCGCAAGAACCGTAAGGCAGCCTTGCTACTTGCACAGTGTGGTTGAATGCTGATAGCATGTTGTTACAGCTCATTCGCACACCCTCTCCAGCAAACATGAGCTTCGGTAGTGGAAACAGGATGGACCTCCTGGCTGGCCTCAGGAGCGCCAGAGCGAACAACCCGGAGCAGCAGCAATACCATCTACAACAGCAGCAACAACAACAACAGCTTCAGATGCTGCTCCAACAGCAGCAGATGCAGTTTTACGCACAGAACCAAACTCAGATGCACCAAGCTCCTTCGCAAGCGCAGTTGCTCGCACTCCAGCAGTCGCAGCTGGAGTTGCAGTTACAGCAGATGCAGATGGCCAATCTAGCACTGCAAGAGCAGATCCTACTGCAGCACCAGCAGCAGCAACAGGCTGCTCAGGCTGCCGCACAGACGGGATCAGCGTCGGGCAGCTACCGTAGCCTGCAGCATCAAGCTTCAAGAGACAACTTGGACGAGTCACAGCAAGCAAGACGCAGCGCACTGCGCAACCTGCCTACAGCGCGCAAGCAGCGGGACGTATCGAACAGCTCAGCATCAAACCTGGATTGGCAAGCAGAGCGCATGCGTTTCGCATCTCCTCCACCCGCCGACAAACCGCCTCTAGCTTCTTCTCCTCCTCAGAATCTTCCAGACTCTTCTGGCGCTGCGCACGACACCGCTGCGAACGGACCTCGTCAAACTAGCAACGGCGGAGCCGCCAACCCAGCTGCAACTTCGCAAGCACCAGCCAAGATTGTTACTCAGCATCATAGAAAGACATCATCTCTGGCATCCGCTGCTTCTGCTCAAAGTGCTGCTCTATCAGATGCAGGATCGCTGTACTCGCCAAATCAAGGGCCAGCGCTTATCCTGTCGAAGCCAAAGGACGAGTTCGCCGAGTCTGAGGACGAAGATGATGATGCCGTTCCCAGAGATACTCCTGCATCGCCCAGCCTGCATGCCAGCATCCGAGCGTTGAATCTGGTAGGCGAAGCTGGCTCCAAATCTTCGGAGGATGGTGTAGGAGGCTCTCCTGAGCAGACGGAGACAGCAAAGCCAAAGAAGGTTAAGCGTCATACTGTCATCTTGACGAGCTCCTTGCCGAGAATCACATCCCCGCCGCCTATCGACTCAACGAAGGCAGCTGCTGCTGTGAAGGAGTCGCAGTCATCGTCTTCGGAGAGTTGCACGTCCTCGCAATCGTCATCACCTACCTCCGACAAGAGTGACATTGCTAGCTTTGATAGCGCAGCGAGCGTCTCAACCGCTTCGACCAGTCTACCTACTCTAAGTCCCACCGCAACCACCTTTGTCAAGCGGGACGACGACAGTACTTCAGTCCCTATCGACCACAACAAGGCTCGTAACTTTACTATGCCAGCCAAAGCTAGCCACACTCCGAATCTTAATCCAGCTGCTGCTGCATTCTCACCGGCTGGAATTAACGCGAAACATCCGCTCAACAATCGATACCCCTCATCTCTTTCGCTGCAATCGAGCTCGACTACTACACCGGTAGCCACACCTCCACCTATGCGACTATTCTCTGCTCCTCCTCTGTCGACCGGAACATCGTCAGGATTCGGTACGCCTACAGGTTCCAACGGCATAACAATTATTCGACAACCACGCGGTCCAGCCAAGGAAGCCGATCTCAGCACAAAGAACTTCGCTGGCATGATACGCAGGAAAGCGGTAGGCGCACTGCGAGTCGCTGCTTCTAACGGCGGTCGCATCAGCCCTGTCGCCTCTCCTGTAGTCGCTACATTCGGCCAATCTGCTTTTGATGCACATATGCGTCATGCAACCAGTCCTCCACTCTCTTCCAGCATAGTCAGTCCTCCCCTTGGAAGCGGCACATTCGCCGATTTTGGAGCGGAGCTCGCGCAGCGCGCGCTCAAACGACGTAGTCAGCAATACGCATATTCTGGCGCAAATCCTGGCCTAGGCATGCTCTAACTAATTTGAGAGGATTCCAAGATGGTCCTACGTACTTATCGTTGGTCTCGTCAAGCATATGTTCTGTCCCGTCTGTTCTTCGTCACATCGCAGTCCGCAACTATTTCAGTAGAGTTCTCGTATACTCTTAGTACTTTCGTTGTCAATATTATTACTACTACGTTTCAGCACTCGCTTTATCAGGTCAGATCTACTCCTTTCACTCGTTCTACAATATCAAATCGAAATACATATTCCATACCAACTTCCCTTACTTACTTCTGAGTTACCTTGCTACAAGACATCTCTAGATCTTGCGTATGCATTGGCTGGCGCTATCCAGGATATTTTCTAGGCAAATTTACCCCAATGAGCGTACCAAGCATCCAGCGGTCAACTGTCGCGCTTGGTAAAGCCTATGAAGCACTCTGTGCCAAGTTCCTAGCCAAAGAACTCGCGATGCCTCTGGCCCTACGCGGTGGAGCGCACGATGCCGGCATTGACCTCGCTGGAAGCTGGCGCCCTTTACAAACTGGACCTTATCCAGTCATCGCGCAGTGCAAGCATTACGCTAAAAAGGTTGGACCTTCCGTCTTGCGAGAGCTCGAGGGAACCGCATCGATTTATAATCTGTCCGGCGACGCCAGCGCACAACCCCTATTGGCTCTCCTACTGTCCAGCGCTGGCTTTACACCAGCTTCCATCAATCGCGCAAAGGCTAGCAGTGTCTGCATGATGCTCTTGCACCTGGAGATGCTTGAGAATGGAGAGCTAAAATCGGAAGCTCGGTACCTCTGTCGCGGCGCTCTGCCTAATCGCGCTTTCGAGGAAGCTCTTGGCGGCGCATTCAATGTACAATGGAAGCACCGACTCGACGGCAGTCTCCGCTCGCAGCCTTCTTTCGCTCTGGACGAGAAATCACTTCGATCGTTACAGGCATAGTATCCAAAAGAAGAGATGTTACAACGGGCATATCGGAGACCCAGGTGTATGAAGGACTTCAAGAGCACGTATCCTTCGAATGGTTTCAGACCTGTTTAGGGGAGCTCAGCAAAGCCTGCTTGAGCAGGGCTGATAAAGCTATCGGATGTCTCTTCCTGTGCGTGCCAGCTGTGACGAATCGAGTATCTTCGTCCATGTCGGCCGTGGGGAAGGACTCTCCCACAATCCCGGCATGGTCCGGCAGCTTGGACGGATTCGGACTGCAGACCCCGAGGATGTTCGCAACTTCTGAACCTGCGGAACCACAAACTGCAATCACATCGTACGCCGTCATCTTCATAATGGGCGCAAAAAACTTCATAAAGGATGGTGGAGCAGGCTTGCAGGGCTCGTAGGCGTTTTCGGGCAGATTGGCCGGTCTAAGAGCTTCCTTGATGGGTCTGGGTGGATTCTTCGTCCAGGTGCTCTTATCTGCGTTTTTGTCTAGACCCATCCAGTATAGGACCTTCTTTCCGTTCTCTATCCTCGCTTCTCGGTCCCAGGTCGTCAGATTCGCGAAGTAGAAGACCTCGTCAAAGCTAGGTCTAATACGCCTAGGGGCATAGAGAGTACACCAGTAAAAGACGAACGACTGCTCAACGTTCAAATAACGGAGATATCTTGTTAAAGCAAGTTCGTTTCGTGGGAGATCGTTGAAGATACTTTGAGGTGGGGGTGACGAGAACGTGCTGATCTTCGTGTAGCTGACAAACGGCATGTCGTTCTTCTGCAGCCAATGATGCCACCTCATTGCAGCTCGCCAGTCGTTCATGTTGTTCGTAGCATCTTCAGCAGGGACCAACTCGGTATATGCTCCGCCCTTATGCCAAGCCGAAGGCAGTTTTCCAGCCTGTGCAATTGTCCAGTCTTTGCGACCTTCTTTGGTTGTCCATTTGTGCCCTCCTTGTGCGTGCACCTCTTCCACGGCTGCCTTGAACAGGTCTTCTGCTGCGTCCGCTATCTCGTATACGTCTCGAAGTGTACCGATGGTAATCACGCGTGCTTTCTTTCCCGCTGACAAGATAGCATTAAGGACCTTTGGCACCTCATGACGGGCCTTTGGGTAGTCATATTGCTGCCTGGGCATGCGTTCAAATGTATCCTCGTAGTAATACTTGACGTTGTTGACGTTCTCTAGGGGCTTGTCACTGCCGACAGCCACAGGTACATCGTATAAGCCGAGACTGTCCAGTACGCCTCGAGTGAAACCTGCCCTAAGCTGGACCGGAAAGATGTTGACGACGACCAGCTTGAGTTCGAGGATCTTCAGCTTATGCAGAACGGAGAGGGCCATGAGAGCGAGGATATCGTCTCGATCTTTGCCTGTTGAGTGTAATCAGCATTATACCGACGATCTGGCTATCGATGGCAGGGACATACCGATATCAGTGAAAAGGATGATTGGTATGCGCTTCTTCTGCGCCTTAAAAGCCTTTGCGGCTTGCCTCAGCCTGTACAGTATGTGTTTCTCGGCCTGGGTGAGTGCCTTCCCTTCACCTTTACCTTCGGGAAGGACGCTGCGGAGCAGCTGTTCATTGTGGACGAAGGGGCATCGAAGCTGGGAACGTAGTGCAGGATGGGGACCAACAACCTCTGGAAGAGGCAGACGTGTCCAGTCTGGTCTACCAGGGCGCTGTGCTTTGCTAGGTCGCCGCGGACCGCCTTTTTGGAGAGTTATTTTGCGTAGATGTCGCGGTATGGAAGGCTTATCTGCAGCCTGTCCCGTGCTTTGTGAGGAGAAAGAGCTCATGCGAGAAGACTGCGGAGTCAGGACTAAGGCTGAAGAGCTCTCAGAGCCAGCCAAGGAGTTGCGTCGAGACGAGGGTGCAGAGGTCGCTGGCGTCAGAATAACGCCGGAAGCAGAGTTCTGCGAGGAAGCTGAAGAGGTACGTCGGTGTGGCATAGCTCTCTGTTGCGGTGTATTGCTATTGCTCTCTGTGCACAAGCATTGGATCAGCTTGCGACGAGTCTGCTGGGAATCATTGGCTGTCTCACCTCTGATTGTTTTCGCTTCTTGACGATGTTCGAGACAGAAGAAAGAGGCGCCTTGCTGACATCCTGCAGCTGCTTCAAGAGTAGCGGATTAGCCCTTTCTAGCGGACCTCTCCCTTGTGCCCTTTCAGAGCTCTTGGGATCAAACGGAAGGTCAGCGTCGTCTGATGGGATGCAGAGACTCGCGGAGTTGGGTGGTGTCCGTCTTCGTGAAGGTCAAAATCAGAACGCTGGGAGCATACGACTTTCCGGAGCAGTCGTGTCAGGGAGGTTCAGTTCTGGCCCGCGAATATCGTATCCAGTATCGACTCTAACATTCACAGTGGACTTCGTCTAGGGATGTGTATGTTCCAGCTTGGATCAACTGAAGATGCTTCAATTTCTGACTCTAAAACAAGAGTTTGATATCGAAGAGGGATGGAGCTCTTTGTAGCTTATCCCCTCCATCCCTAGTCCTGCACCTGCAATGCTTCCGATCATGAATCAACCTATTTCGATGCAAGCATCTCACGCTGTTCTTGCGTTCTCGAACTGTCTTCTCTGCCTCCGCTGTAAGATCGCATTCAACCCTCGTTGACAACTCCATGCGTCTAAGGATCAACACTGTCTGAAAGGGAGACGTGAACGGCTGTATCATGCCCTAACTTTGTCAAGTCACAGATATAAAGCCGCTGCTCTAGCTATACGCCTCTCTCTCTCCTCAAGCTCGTCACGAACCTACGGGAGTTCGCAAGCATATCAAGCCCTATCAAGCAAGCACGCATATCACTCCCAGCAGCCATGCCTACAAGCTTTGCGTGGTACGGAAATCGTGAGGCTGATCTCGTGTCAGGAGCGACAATGCAAGGTCGATCTGGAGAGTGTGGGCGCCAATGCACCCTATGGCCCTATCAGTATACCACCAGTAAATTGAGACTCGTAACTGTATACCTGTAAGTCACTTAAACGATCCTTTGTGTCCGTCTTTCGTCGGCAACTAAGCCACTCTTTCGGGGGTTTCTCCTGCAGGTGCGGAGGTCACGCTCGTTTCGCGGACAGATGAGGTGCATGGTGGACGCTCGTCGTTGTCTCAAGTGCCTCTCAACGAGGCCCAGATCCAGAGGCGACTCACTTTCCACTGTCTGTCACCTTCGGTATCGCCATGTTATCTTTCCTTACTTGCCTTTTTATCCTCGCGTCCTGTCTTGGACACCTCCTCTACAATCTACCTGCTTCGCCTTTTCCGCCTTTCAACAGTGACTGTCGGAACTTCTTTTCCATGCTGACGCTATAATCAACACATACCGCCTCTTTACTGACATACTTACGTGTTGCAGATTCTGACTGCGTCACGGCTGCTTTAGACGTGGGATACCAGCTGCCAGGCCACAACGCTTAAGCCCTCGTCTGTAAAGACTGGCTACTCGTCATCCAGAGACTAGACACCAGACAATTCTCGGTTCCAGCTAGCAAAGGTCGACCTGGTGTATCCCGGATGAGCTCATCGCAGTGGCGAAGCGGGGTCCACATGTGCCCAGCTGTAATCCGAGTAGAGCACTACAAGGTAATATAGGACAAGTGCAATGCTGACCACTCCCGCTTGCTGCCGAAGACGAGCAATATCGACTTTGAATGCTGCAGGTACAGTCCTCCCCTTTAGAAGCCTATACTTTGAGGGTACAGCGGACTCTAGCCTTACCATTCACCCTTATAACACGGATTCCAGACTATCTTCAACTACAAAGAAAGCGGAGTCCAACCTCTACTTTTCACCACTTACACCGAAGGTACCCATCTAGGTTCGGCAATAGCATCAAAGGTCTTACTATTGAAAAGATATGCCCGACCCTCCCTTAGCTCGCTCGTGAGCTATAAAAGAGCGCTCCATGCTGCTGCCTCTTGCTTTCTTTCCTCATCCGAAGACAGCTCTTCAAAGAAACAAAGCAGCCGAATAAAGAAAACCAACGACCAGTCAAAGTAAAGATGCCAGCCCAAAATGCCAACTAACACGGTTACAGAGCAACACTCAAAGCTCCAAAGCCAAGAGCAATGGTATATGCCCAATCTGCAACAACATCCTGCACTACTGCCCGCTCTATGCCTATACATACACTACTCAAGGCCAGACCAAGACTGTTTATCTGTAAGTCACCCTTTCCGACATCGTGAGTGTCAGGCAATTGCTCAGGCTAGCCCTCTCGCCGGACAGCTGCGGTGGTCATGCCATCTGAACAGACATGTCAGACTGGCTTTACCGGAGCCAGTTAGCGGAAAACAAAAGGTCTATCGACTGAGCTTCGTCAAACACATATATTACGCGCGCTCTATCATGAAAACCGCATAACCTCTCCTCGTCTCGTTGTCCTTTCCTGCCAATGAATCGTTTTCATGCTCTCATCTTGCCTACAGGGAAAGGAATGACTGCCGCGCCTTGAAGCGTCCGTCCAACCATAACATGTTTGACTGAGTTGTCATGAGCCAGTTAGGTCTTGTTAGCTCGGGCTTCAATATGTACAAGCTGCTGGGACCTATTACACTGTTCGTCTAAGTTTGCAAGAGACAGAAGTATGACGTTTTTCCATAGTTGGAGCACATGATTGAACCGATAATAAAGTCTGAAATGTACAACAACCAATTCGAGCAGCTTTTGCACAACAACCTCGAGAAACGGAAACAGCGATACCATGTCACATCTTGTAGCGAAGTAGAGAGACTACATCTTCCTCCTTGTCTTCCTGTTCTCCTTTCCTGTGCTCTTGAAGCTCTTTGGCTTTGCGAAAGTCGTCGAATTTTTGGCTGTACGTTGCCTCCCTGGCTGCATACCTTGGCGCTTCCTCCATTCCATCCTCGATGATGTACGTGGACCTGATGTCGATACGGGTTTGCTGTCCTCCTCTATTGCAGACTCGGTCGTAGCGCCAGCAGCTAACGAGAAGAAAGGGGAAAGCAAAGAATAGTGTCAGCAAGCTGTACTGAGGCTCTGAAGAAGCTCCATGACGCTAGTCGATGAAGAAGTGGGTAGTTTGAAGTCATTGTGGTGGCAGAGGGTCAGACGGTCCTGATCCAGGAGACCAAGGATCCAGAACAGCTGCGTCTGCTTGAGGACATCATGAGACGTATATTCACCTTCTGGCTGTTTCCCGGCTGCAGTCTTGGACGTGGAAGCTTCATTATCCGCATCCAGAGTCATATCCCCGGCAGCAGCATCGTCGCCGTCTTGAACCGTTTCTTCGTCGCTGTTATCTACTGCTTTGAGCTCCTTGAGCTTCTCTGACAAGCGCTGTGTGCGTATTCTGTCCCGAATATTGTAGTCTGACTTTGGGTTTTCTCGCTTGATTCTCCTGAAGGCGCGCTTGCTCTTTGAGCGTAGTCCTTTGGCCATGATGTAGACTGTACTAGCTTATTAATGACCTCTAAAATGTATAACTTGACTTTAAGTCTTTCAAGCGTTTGAATCGTTTGAAGGTCAAGAAAGATCAGAATTTTACGGCTTTCAGACTACTTGACTTCAACGAATTCAAGGTAAATCTGCAATGGCGAAGAAAGGAAAGAGCAGAGCAGTAGAGACAAGCGCAAGGAAGACACTCGCAGAGCCGATGCAAGCAAGCAACGAGCAAGAAATGCTGCAAAATGACGGCGAGAACCAGGCAGAATCATCGCAATCTGGCGAGTCTGGCAGCGACAACGACGACGACGAGGAGGATGACAGCGACGATGAAGGCGTCAATGAAGAAGCAATGGACAAACTCATGAAACTCCTGGGAGACGTAGACCCTGCTGAACTAGGGCTGGACGGTGAAGACGACGAAGATTTAGAGAATCAAGACCTTGATGGCTCGCAAAATGGCGAAGAAGAACAGTCTCTCGTTCAAGATGCAAATGGTCTGAAAGAAGACAGCGAAGACGGCACAGACTCTGAAAACTCGGATGTGGAGGACGATGAAGAATTGTTGGATTCTGAGGTAGACGAGGCCGAACAGGCTCAGCCTACTGTATCCAAGTCCGCTGCTGCCAAGAAGCAAGATGTATGTGTTGAAATCCCAGAACCTCGTTTGTGAAGTTGACTGACCAGGATATGGTACTTCAGGAAATCCTCGATAAGATCCTAGCGCGTTTCAAGATTGACGTTCCTTTCTTCGAGACGCAAACTCTTACATATCCTGCCCATCTCGAAATCCCCAACGCACAGGACGACTTGCAGCGAGAATTGCAATTGTGCGTTCTAGCATCCCTTGATTACCCAATCGCTTTCGTACTTAACGCAGTGTTGCCTATACAGCTACAAGCAATCTCTATGGGCAGCGCAGCACGCCTACAAGCTATTCAAAGCAGCCTCTGCACCTTTTACGCGACCAGCCGACTATTACGCAGAGATGCTCAAATCAGATGATCACATGGAGCGTATTCGACAGAAGCTGCTCGACGAGAGCGCAAGTATCAAAGCTTCCGAGAACGCAAAGAAACAGCGACATCTTAAGAAGTTCGGCAAGCAAGTACAGGTTGAGAAGCTCAAAGAGAGAGAAAAGTC
This sequence comes from Erythrobasidium hasegawianum, assembly GCA_001972285.1. Taxonomy (NCBI): domain Eukaryota; kingdom Fungi; phylum Basidiomycota; class Cystobasidiomycetes; order Erythrobasidiales; family Erythrobasidiaceae; genus Erythrobasidium; species Erythrobasidium hasegawianum. The sequence goes on along the minus strand of BCII01000006.1, from coordinate 1,048,439 downwards.
AAAGAAGGATCTCAATGACCGAGTCAAGGAGTTCAAGAAGAGTGAGTGATTCATCGCTGAGCGTCGAAGTGGCAGAAGCAGGATGCTGACTTGGCCCTTGCTCGCAGAACGCAAGGATGCACCTGGTGCAGACGACCGTGATGATTTCGACATTGAAGCAGTCAACGAAATGTCTTCTATACGCGCACACAAGCGAGCTCGTAATGCGTCTTACGGAGAAGGCGGAAGGGGTGGAGGCCGACCATCCAAAACAAGAGAGCAACGAGATGCCAAATTCGGTCGACCAAAAACGAGCAGACGTCCGAAGGAGAATGATAGAGAATCTGCTAATAACATATCGGGTGCAGCTGGAAGAGGTGGAAGAGCTGCTATGTCTGGTAGAGCAGGTGGTAGAGGTGGTAGAGGTGGTGGAAGAGGCGGCGGAAGAGGAGGAAAGAGGCTCGGTAAGAGCAGAAGGAATTAGTGGGATACCCTCAATCACTTGGCTACTTTGCTTGTTGTCACTATTACGGCGTAAAATCAAGACTGCGCTACATATCGAGGCTTACTCGCTTGAATGTGTGGCAGCGGTTGATAGCAGCTTCTTATCTGCGCTCTTCCGGAGCGAGCGGTCTTTCCTGCAGCTCATACTCACGAGGGTAGTCCTTACGATCTGCGAAAGCGGCTAATTGCTACAACAACTTGTCTAAACCCTCTTCGCTTCCACTTAGAAGTTCTCCTCCAGTGCTCCTTCTCTTTCTAATCTCCTACTTCTTGTCACTGATCTTTCACGCAAAGAAAGGATCCTGCATGAACGACTGATATCCCGGTCTGTCTAGGCTTTTGAGTGTCACTGCCTTATCTGTTTCTATATCGTTTATGAGTGCGTCTAGAGACGTATAGTTGTATTCTGGACGAATGAAGCCGAGCATCGCTATCCGAAGTTCCTTGCCGTAGAAGTCGTCATGGAAGTTGTGCAAGACGTGGACCTCCTGCAAGATGTACAATGCAGATCAGTATCAAACAGAAACGTGTAAGAAGACATGCGTACCGCAGTGCGCTTCTCGTTCTTATAGTAGGGGTTCCAGCCGATACTCATGACCATAGGAAGGACTTGGTCTGCTTTGCCCGCTTCTGAACCCAGACAGACACGCGCGTATCCAAAGTGCACACCAGTCTCGAGAGCGTCCACATGGGGTGCGATAGCTTCTTCGGGCAGATTAGCTGTGATGTCGGACAAACAGGACCAGAGAACAGTCAGCATATGATGGGAACATGGATCCAGCCAGCGTCGCATGGTTCAGGATAGTTCGCATGAAGGAAAAGCACCTGTAGGACATCCTAGATCTTTGCTGCCTCGCTTGAAGCCATGCTGGACTGGGCCTTTCATGTAGATTGGGTAGGGAGCAGCTACTTGGTCAGGCCCGCAAATGGACGGCCTCTCAGCTCGTGGATCATGCTGCAGCGCTGTAGGCGGCGCAGCAGCCATCGCTTTGACGATAGTGACTTGTTGGTATGCGTCAGAAAAAAAGCCCGGCTTTCTGACGGAAACCAACTGGATCGTGAAGCTTGAAATTCCAGCTACTCGGTTTACATCTACTCTAACAAGCTTGTGATATTCCGCGAAAACGCGACTGAAAAAGCTGCCAAAAGCAAGTACCGTGATCCTGAATTCTGGCTACTGTAGCGAGACACCTCAGATGGCCTTGTAGAGGCGCAGCCATGGTATCAGCATGAAGGAACACAATGACTCTTGATATCTTACATGATCCGGCACTCGTTAGCCGACCTCGCCTCATCGCCATGTCCAACGTCCAAGACCAAACACCCCAACACGCTGTCGAAATTGTCGTTTCGCGCTGACCTTTCTTGACCCTACTGACTCTTCACGCTTGACCCGAACAATTCTAGACGGCATGCGGCGCCTGTCGAGCCTGATCAAGCGACGAGATACAGCACCCTCCGAAACAGGGCCGGCATCTGATACGCAATCTCCGACTAACTCGCGGAACCCTTATTCGAGGTCAAGAAGCGCAAGCTCTCAAGAAGGGTATCGCACAAATCCGTATCAGCCTCCTGCGAGCAGTCCAGCTAGCCACCGCACCCAGAGTGACAGTTTCGAAGCCAATGCTCTCCCCGCTACGAGCCCACCACCTTACCAGCCTATGGCTATTCAGGAAGAACCACAACCCTTGTCGCCTACGATCTCTAGTCGCGCAAATGTCCCCATCGTACCAAGAGCGCGGCTGTCATCAGATGTCCGTGACGATCAGCAGGTTGAGTAAGCCATATACTTCGCCTTGTAAGTAAATGTTTGCTGAAGGTTTACTTCGTCTTTTGTAGGAACCCCCTTCGTGCGCTGGCACGGTATGATGTCGTCTACCTCATCGACGAGTATGCAAAGAGCAGAGATGCAGTAACTCTCCACGCTGACCTCTTGACCTGAATTCAGCTCCGGTAGTATGAAGTCACTATGGCAAGAAGCGCGCAACGCTTTAATCGGCATAGTCGCCAAGTCTATTCTGTACGACAAAGACGGCATCGACATCTTCTTCCTCAATGCAGAGCGGACTCTTGAAGGATGCACAAGTGCACAAGCTGTCGAACGCCTATTCAGCGATGTTCGTCCGAGAGGTAGCACTCCTACTGCTGTCCGACTGGACGAAATTTTGCGACCGTATGTCGATAAAGTTGAGGATGCCAAGAGCGCCAGATCAACCCTTCCCAAGCCGCTGGTAACTGGGCCTCTTTCTCTCCGATTCGATGCTAGCTAACTTGCAATTTACGCGTCTTTCCGTACTAGGTGGTGATCGTAATCACCGACGGACGAGCCGATGATCCAGATACGTTAAGGGACGTGTAGGTCTGCTTCCTGTTCTTACTCGTGGCCCGTTCAAATTCGCACTGATATTTGATTCAGCATCATCGAGATGGCCGGTCGACTGGATGTAGCTCGGCTGCCTCCTTTCCAGATGGGCATTCAGTAAATAAGATCCATATTGTCTACTCAATATATCTAGGCTGACGTTTTATGCACGATGGATTCCTCCAGATCGGCTCTGATCCCGATGCTACCGCTTTTCTGCGAGAACTGGATGACGACCTGAAAGCGGAACATTCAGTCAGAGACATGGTCGATACTGTAGCCTACAAAGGCAGCCTTGACGCAGACTTCATTATGTGAGTGTCTCATCTACAGGACTAGCATTCGTGCAAATGGGTGACCTTGCCCATTCCCACTGACAGGCAAAGCTTGTTAGGCTCCATCAATCGAAGAGTGGATGCACAATCCCACTAAGACCTGATAGCTAAATTTGCATGTTTCTAGGGGTAACATCACTCCGTGAGCAAGGTAGCGGCGTTTGTTAAATGGACTGGCTTGTCTTTACTTTCGTTTGTTGTGAACATATGTCGTTCCTGAGCTCGAAACGTCGAAATTAAGATACTGCCCAGGGTGCTCTCCTGTATGCCGCGAGTATATTCTGTTTAGTAGTAGTACCGCTCATCTATTAGCCTGCCGAACCGTCAAACGGTCAGAAAGGGTAAGATTTTCTGCGTAAGATGATATTGGTTGCTCTTCTCTTCCGTTCCAAGACTGTAACCAACAAAGCAATGACTTCCGTAACTGAGATCAAAGGGCTTGAAGGTATGGCTGCTATTCCAGCTTTCAGCGGATCAATTACCGATACTATCTGTGTATAGAAGCGCAAATTCTGGAGATGGGCCGCTTCATAGCCAAGGCCTACAAGGAGGGTACGTAGATACCGGCACTTACGGGCTGGCCTGCTAAAACCGGACGACCAGATCCCATCGTACGCTTCTGGATGGGAACAGAGTATTCGGAAGACACGGCAGCTTGGGACATTACGCATATTGGAGACATTAGAAAGGCTCTGAAGATTGGCAGAATCTTCGCAGCGCACACAGCCAATAACGAGCTGGTCGGCCTTGCTGTCACTTTCTTGCCAGGAAAGGATATGGGTGATATTCCAAATGGAGACGAGGTGAAGAGAGTGGAGGACGCTCTTCCTGAGTTGCTGAAAGGGTTTCGGGATGATGTGAGAGAATTTTTGCATCCGACTAAGCCAGCTGGTTATTGACAAGTATGGACAGTTTAATCGAAAGCAAGCGCAGCTATATACCGACATCTACCCGCCGACCTTCAAGCGCGACAATCTGCATTTGTTCCACCTCGTCGTTCGAGAAGACTATCGAGGAACGGGTATCGGAAATAGCTTGTTTAAGCGCCTTCTTGAAGAGGTATGAACTCCTTGACCAAGGTACCCATCGAGTGCATTGTTCTGACTCGCACAATAGTCGAAGTCCTTGAACTGCGAGCTGGTCTTCGATACATCCAAGCTGGCCAATGTACGAGGCGACGACTGCTTTTAACACGGACCGTGCAGGCTTATGGCTGACTTCATCTTCTCCAGGTGCGCTTCTACGAAAAGCGGGGTGCAGCGTTGAAGGGTAGCTTTGACGTTGGGCATCCACGATTCGGACCGTTGCCTGTCATGTTCGCGCTGTCGACTTCTGTCGACGAGTAGTCTTGATAGTTCAAAGACCAGAAGGTAATTTATCCCCGCTCGACTTTACGCAGAGCTTCTCTCCAATAGGCAATCTCGCCTTGACTTCTAGGATGACTCGTGGGCGCGTCCTATATTATGGCAGACAGATTCCTTAGTTATACCAATCATCGAGTTGACTACACGTCGATCGCACCCACCGTAAGAGTGGCTAGAATTTGCCCGTACTGATTCTTCGCGTATGCCTGCGCTTTGCCCGCATCGTTCAGGCGTGAAGCTTGTGTGGTTATGAGGCGTTGCGTCTCGCTTCTCAAGCGTAGTAACCTATCAACGCGATCAGGCACGTTCAGGCACTATACCGTATTAAGCTGCCTGCTCGTCCGCTTACGAATTGAAGACCATATCGTCCTCTTGATCCATGCTCAGAGCCACTATACTCGCGAAAAAGGTAGCGTAGCGCTTGACAATCTGCCCCAAAATTCAGTATTACAGCCCGCTGCTCAGTCAGGACATACTTACTGCAGAAACGACACTATCCTTGACTTGAACTCGTCCGACACCTAACATACCAGCCATACCTCCTGATGATCCATCTGACAGCTTCTTGACACTATCGACATGGTTACCAATCTCTTTCTGGAAGATGGGCCACAAAAGTAGGCGAAGGCCGATGAGATATGTCTCCATACTCTGCGTAGGGCAGTTGCCGGTGTTGTTGTCGCCAATGAGTTGTGCCATCAAGGTGTCGTTCAATCTGATCATGCTGAGGATTGAAAGAGGGCTCGGAACGCTTTGCGTCAGGACTGTATTGACGAAGTTCTGCGAGCATACTCAGTACATGCCATGCTGTGATTCCGCGTGATGACCTCACCCTAGCATATTCCAAACTCGGCTCGAAGACTTGCTGCCAAATCACATCGACTGCATTCTGCCTTGATCTTCCATTTCTACCCTGTGGACCCGACAGTCCTCCATAGCTTGTGTCGCCGGAGATGACGCTTACGCTATCATCGTCGTGAATGCTAGAGAGTTGACTAGACGAGGCATCTGGACTGTTTCTATCGGCGCTAAGCTTCCGCATGAACGTCAGATTCATCTTGTCTTGCATCAGACTATGCTCTAGATCGTTCGGACGGCCAAAGAAGGAAGAGATGAAAGCGTATTCTGTCCTGGCATTGTCTGCCAAAACGAGCGATATTGAGCGAAAGAGCATTTCAGGCGGCGCTTTCTGCTCATTGAGTCAGTAAGGTGGTCTCTACTACATGCTTCGAAACGTACATAAGCTGGATCGTCGGCCATATAAGCCAAGACAATGCCTGGATCCTGTTCACTTCCTGTTGCGGCTGCAGCTCTGGTGTCCATGGAGGATCGTGGGGTGTCTGCAGAGGGTAGACTGGCCATATTGCGACGTGATAGCAAAGCTTGATGCGTCCACAAGTCATATCAGCTACACACTGCATGAGCATACGCCCGATGCAAACCATACTCAAGGGGTTCTCCTGATGCGTAGCGGAGCCTATGGGCTCTTCTCTATAGTATGACTTCGCTCTGATACGCTCAAGAGCTCTGACATAGCGTCTGAAACCAGTCTCATAGTACCACTGAGCTGTTGATACGTATGCTTTCTGGACTTCGTGCGCAGATCGAGCTGCGTGCCGCTGTAAGAACGCGTAGAAGGAGCGGTACTTTGTCAAGATAGACGATTGTAGCATAGCCAGATTTGGGGTAATCGATGTTCGATAAGGCGTAAACAGGTTGACCAGATAAGCTCGCAATGCTGCAGTCACCTGAATGCCGCAGTATCAGTATCTGAAGCCCGCTGAGGTGACAAGCCGATGAGACTCACCCGTATGCGAAGCTTCTCTACGACCTCGTCTAGATCTTTCCGCACGTCTACCCTAGGCCCCCCTCTGACGGCTACCAGAATCTTTTCGAGGTCTGCAACAGGCTGAAGCCAGGCTTCCGAAGGTTCCGTCTGCATCAACGTGTCTATCAAAGCAGGCGATACTACGATACTGCCGAGAAGAGGAGAAAGTCCATCGCGCACGGCCTGCTTGCAAAATCAGCTTGAGTCCAGCATCGCGGGCAAAGCTGCTTGCCTTTCTGTTCTCTAGCCTTGCCTCGATTACCTTGCTTCGGCTTTGCAAGTCTGAGATGTGCCCAGAGACGGCCGAGAGGTCAGTTTGGAAGGTGGATATGAAGGCTTCGAGGGATGTAAGGAGGGTCAGGCTTGACTACAGAGGTACAGAGGAGCATAAGAGCGCATCTTGGCGAAGAACTCCAGCACCCACATCCAGCTGATCATGTAGCTCCTTGTATTCCTTTGCTTTCATCGAGCCTGGCAGCAGTATCAGCGCGCGCATCAGAGAACACAGAGCATTGCTGATTACGTTGAGCATCTTCGCGGAGGTCCTCTTCGTCCTTGGCCTTGGCTGCGTCGGCTCTGGCTTGCCGTATGTCTCCCAGAGCAGCTGCTTCGCCCGCGACGTCGATGAAGTCTAGGTCGCACGGTGGTGTTTCAGCGTCGTTGTATCGCGTATGTATCCTCATGTTCTCTACCTTTCGCGGCCAGCTGTATAGACCATCTTTATCAGCCCTTAACCTTTCGCCTAACCACCCTCTAAAGAGTGTTTAAAACCGCTTCAAAGGTCGCTTACACTCTGCTTATCCGAGTCTTCAACTGGCTCTAACAGCGCGTCCAGCTGCGAACGCATCACCTTCCTGGACTCGAGTCGACGCTGCTGCAAGAGACAGGGCACGTGAAGTCCAAGTCAACAATTCTTGGTTCTTTTCTTTTGAAGAGCCGGCCAGCTCTCTTCTCTCCTGTCTGTATCTCCCTCCATTCTTACATACATCGCCTCGTCCTGTCACCCTCCTGCGAAAGCACCATGACTTCTGCGTACTCGGCCGACCAAATCACGCAATACCTCGAGCATGTCAATTTTTCTGAACGCTCGGAGGTACACGACTTTAGATACTTGAATGCACTCTTTGTACATCAGCTTGCAAGCTTTCCGTACGAGAACCTGGCTCTGCATTACAACCCGCGTCACGATAATAGCATAGACCCGCAAGTCCTCTTTGACAAGATGGTCACTCAGAAGCGTGGTAGAGGAGGCTACTGTATGGAGAATGCAGTCTTCTTCTGGAATATACTGCTTGGCCTCGGCTTCAAATGCTATCTCAGCGGAGTGCGGATAAGAGCACGCCCAGGCGGCGCTCCAGTAGGCGGCTACATTGGATGGTAAGGTATCAGATGGTCTACCGTATCACGAAACTGACGTGAAGAATACAGGCGACACCTAGTCATAATAGTCACGCTCGACGACGACAGCGCTTACGCTTGCGATGTTTCATTTGGCGGAGATGGACCTACCCGACCTCTCCTCCTGAAGGATGGGTACACGACCGCCAACATCGGAACCCAGGAGGTTCAGCTCAAGCACGACTTTGTCGATGAGCAAACGTCTAGGCTTCCGCATCAAAAGCTTTGGATATATCAATACCGGAATGGTCCAGAGAAGCCTTGGTTACCTTTCTATATCTTCGGAGAATGGGAGTTCTTCCCAGTAGATTTCGAAGGCCTGAACTTCTCGGTCAGCCAAGATCCGAACAGCTTCCAGCGCTTCAGGGTGCTTGTAATCAAGTTTCTCAAGAAAGAAGACGAAACCAAGATATACGGCAAGCTCATGCTGGTTGATGGCACACTGAAGATCAACAGGGGAGGCAAGACCGAAACCTTGCAAATCGCGCAGACAGAGGCAGAAAGGGTAGACATACTGGAGAAGCATTTTGGACTCACATTGACGCAAGAGCAGATTAATGGGATAAAAGGCTTCCAGACAGAGCTGCCTATGAAGGAAGATTTTACGAACCGGAAGTGGTAGAATTGTGCCGATAGTACCGTAGTTAGACACGTCTAGACTTAGAAGGGCTACAACAGAAGCAGTACAGTACTATCATTACTGCGAGTGCTGGCTAACGAATGATATGACTGCGTCTACGAAACCTTGGGGATTCTCCTCTGCGATCCAATGCCCAGCGTTTTCCACAGTATCGCACTTTCCACCTTCGAAGAACTCCGACGTCATATCTTCCGCCATATACTGTAAAAAGGACTCCTGTCCCATCAAGCATAGAGACGGCACCTTACACTTCCCTTTCTGATCTCTCCATTTCCTATTCTCCTCTGCATCCGCTTCGAAAGCTCGATATAAATCGAATCCAGCTCTGAGTGCACCAGGTTGAGCGAAGGCGCGCTCATATTCGTCTATATCCTCTTTACTGAATGCAGCCTGGTTATATGCCAGCTTCCGATAGAAGTGCTCTAGGTAGATCCGCTCCTTTCCTTGTACTAACGCTTCTGGCAGATCATGAATAGAGTGGAAGACAAAGTGAAAGAGCTCGACAGAGCCTTTTTTCTTCTCGTAAGACGTAGATCCTGGCAGCGGACACTCTCCCCAGATGACTGATTTTACGTCTTCTGGATAAAGCATAGCATAGGCAGGAGCGATCATCCCTCCTATATCATGTCCGACTAGATGGATTTTCTCCTTGATGCCAAGCTCTTCGTGTAGCAATCGATGGATGTCTTCCGCGATGACAGACTTTCTGTAGTCTTCGCCAGGATAGTGACCGGACAGCGGCTTTGACGAGTCTCCTGCTCCTCTTGTATCTGGAGCTACTACTCGATAGCCTGCTTTAGTGAAGAGAGGAATCACACGCTTGAACTGGTATGACGTTTCGGGAAAGCCATGGATGAGGACAACAACGCCTGCATATATCTTCAGCGCGGTATGTTAACCATTCGAGCATACCTACCTTTTCCGTTTCCTCCGCTTGACGGCCTGCCTTCGCGATAATGAAGCCGCAGGTCAGGCACAAATTGCCCTCCAAGGCTCAGAGTTGCAGTTTTCGACAGAATCTGTTCAGAAGCCATCCTGAAGGAATATAAGTACGAAGCGGAGATGAAGCCTGCAGAGCTTCCTTGCTCGCTTTTGGCGTGACTGAAAGAGGCACGTCATATGATTTTCCAAGAGACCGCGCGTAAACAACTGTTTCATCTCGAAACAAAGGAAGCAAAGCTGAGCACTCCATGTCGCGACGACCTATTGATTTAAGATACGACAGAGATCGGCAGCCTGGACACGACAAAGCAGACAACAATATTGGGTAAGAGGATGGAGAGGATCGCAGGGGATCAGACTAGCGCGCGAGCCATGAAGCATCTGTCCTTTCTCGAAGAAGAGGAGAAGCTACAGACCCTTGAGCACGCCTCGTCATCACGAAAAGGAAAGGAATAGGGAATAAAGATGGGAGGACCATCGGGAGAGAGTAGTCCGAATTGAGTTACGAACACAAAAAGTCTGTACGGAAAGAGCCAGTGCAGACCGTGCCAGGAAGCTCTGAACGTATGCGACAGTACTCTCTACACGCAAGGTGCACAAGAGGGCGCAGGAACGCGACTACTCCTGCTCCACAGCGAAGGGACACAGTTTGGTCTGGCTGTAGGAACAACGGCTGCCTGCAATTCGATCCGCAAAGACTAGAAGTGACGCACCGCGTATTGCACTGAAGCTAGAAAGCATTAAGCGAGCAGCACTAGCCGCTAAGCCGTGGCTGCTCGAGTCGCTCTCTAGCACATCTTCTTGACACCTTCTCAGACTCTTGATTGCTTGGAAACCAGCTTACGACTCGCGCTCCCTGCACATCCCGCATAATGCTCTCGATCTCGATGAAGAGACGTCTTGAAGCATTGTTGCACTGCCGTCCGCCGTTCTCCGATTTCAGAGTCCAAGCGGAAACGACCGACCAGGCTTGCAGCCCACTGGTCTTACGGCTAGTTTCCTTCCGGAAAAGTGCAGTGTTCCTGAAAGATGGGGAGAGATGATACGCAGGGCGACTTGCGTCTTGTCGAGCATGTAAGGACGCGTCCTCGCGTATAGAGGATCCATTTCTGGTGATGCCCGCAGAGGAATTATCCTCTCGTCCCGCAAGGACGTGCTAGTGAAGAATACACTCGGACCTTCCCGCATCCAAAGAAGCATGGTGCACCTATGCTGTGTGTAAGGATGCTCATCGCGGTCTTCTCCCAATGGCCATAGGTGTTTATACTGTCTCGAGGTATCCTGTCCGAAGTTGTCGGCCAGCAATGTTCGAACCAGTGCCAGTGAGCCGTACCGTACAAAGGCTATTCACTTGCACTTTATAGGCTGCCTTTCTCGCGCGCGTATGATCGTGGTAATAAACTGAACATAGCGGGAGTCCGTCTAAGATTTTCCGTGAGGCGATCTGTAAAGATACAGCCTTTGGGCGAACACATTCCTATAGCTTGCTCGTATTCGATGAATAGAGGTTTGCCTTTCGAAAGCCGTCCAGTCTTCGACCGTAGGCAGAACCGAGACTTTTCGTCTGGCTGAGAACCAAGACTTGCATCTGGCTGTTACCATCAAGCGCTTAAAGCTTCGCTTTGTTTCTGGTAGTTTACAGCTCCCGTGAAGGCGCTGCAGACTCGAGCATGACGCTCGAGTTGGGAGGAAAGAAAGGAGCGAGGAGGTCGGTGCCCGAGGTCAAAAGAAATTTTGCAAGCAATCCTGGTATCGGGATTGAGAAAAGCAAAGCATATGTTATGCTGCAATGTGCTGTGGAGACAGCCTGCCTTGATACTGAACGAATCTCGTGATATTTCGTGTGTTTGGTCAACAACAAGTGCGCAACTCATTTCACTGCCAATGTGGCATCGCTTCATCCGGCATACTTATGTGCTCAGTATTGCGATTCTCTTGCTCACGCGACCCGTCCTCGTCTGTGTCTGCTTTAGAACCTTTGTCGTCCGCGTCATCTTCGTTCTCTGCAATCCAGCTTAGCTCTTTTCTACTCCTCCGCCCGGGTGTATCTTCCGGCTCTCCTTGACTTCCTAGAGACCTTCTTTTCTGCTCTTCGGCCCACCGTGCTGTAGTAGCGGGACTGTCGTCTGTCCCGTTATTGATCCCGCTCAAAACGACTGTGCTGGTTGATAAAGTGGTTCGTGATCTAGCCAAGGAATGAGCAGGGTGATTTGAACCTCCAGAAGAAGCAGGCGATGCTATAGATAAGGGTGCCAATACTGAAAAGATCTGCCCCTCTTCTTGGCCTTTTGGCGGACCATACACGTTGAAAGGATCAAGAATTGTCTGAGCCATGCTCTCTATCATAGAGTCTGATGAAGCTTTGGTGACGATCCGATCTGCCGAGTCTATCTGCGATCGCACGACCAAGGCAACCTTTGTAGACACAAGATCCCAAGTCTCCTGTTCACCAGCAAGCACTTCATGATAGCTAGAGGACGAAGCATCAGCTTCGCACTATCTGAAGCTTGAAGCCGACTTACTAGTCAGCCTTCACTCTATCCAAATCATCCACCTGACTCTGCAGGGTTTGCAGTGCTCTCCGAAATGCCGCCAAATCTGCCAAAGGATAGACATGAGCGCGTGCAAAGTCAAACGTGATGCGTACACACCTCTCTGCTTCTTCCGTCCATGTCGCATGTTCTCTGCCTCCGTATCCCTGATCTTCTTGCTTTTCTCCTCTGTTTCCTTTTCATACATGATTGAGCGTTCTTGTACTTCGCTCTTGTAGTTGTCAAAGTTCTCTAGCAAGGGAATCTCGAACGATTTGTAGAAGGTATCAGACTGTTCCGCTGTATCAGTACGCCGCGCTTTAGGCAAGACTGAAGCAGACTTACCAAGAGCTGCTGCTGATTGCTCATAACATGGTGTAGTCCAGCTGCTGCCATGAGTCTTTCTCCGGCTGCACTTGTAGCATATTGATTCTCGTTCAGAGTCAAGTCTGCTTGCTGGCCTTGCAACGCTTCTCCGTCATTTTCGTCACGCTCTTCCGCATCCTCAAGACCATTGGGTCTAGTGCCAGTAGTATGTGAAGGTCCAGCAGCCGGATTGCTTGACGAACTTGGCGCGTGCGCTGCGCCTTTCTGTCTTGCACAATCTTCGAGAGCGCTTGCAAAGTTGCTTGTAGCGCTGGCCAACGCGAGCATTGCATTTCGATACGCTTTCGCAGTAACAAGCAGCCTTTCGTATGTTTCCAGCGAGCCTCGAAGATCGGCTCTCGTGATAATAACAGACGGGCCCTGCCCAAACTCGAGCTTGCTGGCTCTCGTCGCCGTGCTGGCGCTGGTCATGGCACTTCTCGTACTTCTTGTTGGACTCGGCGGCCGTGCAAGCTGGCCTACGCGCGAAGATGTCGATGCTCCTGGTCCTCCTGTTTGTGACCTCCGCTTCGACTCGGCGGTGGGCGTCGAGGGCTCAGATGCCGTATCTGCTACACTCGAACTGCTGCGAGAGCGAATCGGCCATAATGTCATCTTAGCTGGCGGTATGAATGCAGAAGGCTTAAGGACGAAAGGCGCATCCATGCTCGTTGAAAATCAGAATCTCTTCTAAAGAATGATATTCAGGAAAGCCTATAAGCAGCCTGACAGCCCACTCCCATGGGCCACAGTGCCCATGGTCTTCGCGAGCGTCCCGGCTTTTGCGAAAGGGCTATTTAGCGCACAGCGTCCCAGACATGAACGCTAAGTGATAACGATCTGCTCTGTTCTTGGCTTCATCCGCAGCTGGTATGCGCACTTTCGACAAATTACGCCGGAGCTATGACGAGGCAGGACCTCTGATGGAGCTCTTGACGGGCAGGCTGCCCTCCCGTATCCACTCCCGCAGATTGACTACAGAATTATACAACGTGGACCTCCCAGATGGTAGAAGCATACATACGTTTCGCATGAGCAGCTCTGAAAAACCATCGGATGGCCCTCGCGTTAGCGAGAGGTCGCTTTTCAGACCGCCCATCGTCCTTATCCATGGATTTGCAGCAGGACTGGGCCTATGGTTTCAGCTTCTTCCCTTTTTGGCAGTGACCGGAAGAGATGTATACGCTATAGACCTACCTGGAGTAGGCTCAAGCAGTCACTTCGATCCGAAAGATTTGAATAGCTGGCGTGGCCAGAATCGAACGGCAAAGAGCAATAAGGTGAAGTACTGACTGTCCAACACCCAAGTCGATGCTGACCGTACCTCCACATCAAACAGGCTATCCACTATTTCACGTCAGCGATTGGAAGCTGGCTTCAAAATGCAGATTTAGGTCGGGTCATTCTGATTGGCCATTCTTTCGGTGAGCAATGAATAAATCAGCCGAATCTCAAGGCATGCAACTGAATCCCTGAGCGCCGGAATAGGGGCATACTTGGCAGCTCATTATGCAAAGGCACACCCGCACCGTATAGCTAAGCTTATCTTACTGTCTCCAGTAGGCCTCACTAGATCATCCAGTGCAAGACCTAATACAAAGCAGGAAACTGCGCTTTCCGACGCTGTAATCGGATACATCTGGTGTAAATGGCAGATCACGCCCTTGGCGATAGCAAGGGGAGTCGGGCCAATCCTGCCGCTTCTCATTAAGACCTTCGTCCAGAAGACCGACCTCTTCGCGTCTGTTGACCGTCGTACCTCGAAGGCTCTCTGGCGATACGTCTATTCCCTGGTGAAACACAAAACTTCCATGGAGTACCTAATGCCGCTCTGTATACGTAAGCCACTCGCAACTAATTGAATCATATTCCTTCTGACGATAATGCAAAGACGCTCGAGGAGATGCTATTGTGGAGTCACCTGAGCTTTTACCCTGTCTCGATATACCAGGCGGTATCGTGATAATACGAGGTGGACAAGACTGGGCGACCCCACTTCCGGCAAAACTATCGGACTCTGCCATTGTCACTCTGCTCAGTCTACCCAATGCCTCGCACAGCATGCAGATCGACAATGCAAAGGAGCTGTTCAACGTACTGCAGGACCATCTATGATAGTCAGCCGTTGTCTAGACTTGTGACGAACGCAATGAGATCTATTGCAAGTGCCGGACGGCCCTACTCAACCGTCTTTGAGGCGAGAATCCAAAAAACCCTAATCCAGACATAAGATGATATCGGCTTACGTTTACAGCTTCTGAACGATGACTGCACTAGCACCACCACCACCATTGCATACTGCTGCGCAACCATAATCTCCAGACTTTTCTAGTGCGTGAACAAGAGAAACGATGATTCTGGAGCCGGAAGATCCGATAGCGTGTCCGAGAGCAACGGCACCACCATTGACATTCACGGTAGCTGGGTCAATGCCGAGAACTTGTACTGTCGCAGGGACAACAATCGAGAAAGCCTGCATTGATATTGTATCAGCATTCAGGTAGCGAGACGCGGAAGCAACGCTTGCTCACCTCGTTGACCTCCCAGCGGGCGATGTCGGATGCTTGCAGACCAGCCTTCTTCAAAGCATTAGGGATGGCCTTGAGTGCGGGAGCTACGGGGAAGTCGATTGGTGCGACAGCACCGTCCGCAAAGGCTGGGCGCGAGGGATACGTTCAGCAGGTTTCGTCAAAATTGCTGCTAGACCGCTTACCGATGATCTTAGCCAGAGGTTTGGCACCGACCTCCTCGGCCTTTTCTTTGCTCATCAAGACGACAGCTGAAGCACCGTCGTTGATGTTCGATGCATTGGCAGCAGTGATGGTTCCTGATCCATCTCTTACGAAGACTGGGTTGAGTGACTTGACTTTGTCGTACTTGATGTTCTTGTACTCCTCATCTTCCGAGATCTTGATGGTCGCCTTTCGGTCTGGGATCTCTACTGTAGCAATCTCCTTTGCGAATGCGCCTTTCGACCACGCCTCGGCTGCCTTCTTGTAAGAGTTGATAGCGAACTCATCCTGATCTTCTCGCGTGATCTTGTAGTCCTTGGCGACCTTCTCGGCGCAGTTGCCCATGGGAACTTTGTTGTATACGTCGTGAAGACCATCGTGTGCAATGATATCGAGAGCTGTCTGGTTGCCGAAACCAGCATTTCTCGGGAAGGCGTATCTGCATATCAAGCTTAATTAGAGTGATTCATTCACGACAGTATACATGAACGTACGGTGCATTGCTCATGCTCTCCATACCTCCGGCGACTGATACGTCCCGGTCTCCAGTCTGAATACCCTGACTCGCAAGCATAATAGCCTTCATTCCAGAGGCGCAGACCTGTTTTGAGACAGTCAGAAGAAGGCAGTAGGTTCAGGTGGATGTCTTCTTAAGCGAACCTTGTTGATTGTCGTTGCTTCAGTATCGTGACCCAATCCAGCCTTGATTGCAGCTTGTCTTGCCGGGCTCTGGCCGACTGCAGCTTGCAGTACATTTCCCATGTATACATCTTGGACTGATGCTGGATCTATGCCTGCACTTGCGACTGCAGCTTTGATAGCCACAGCTCCGAGCTCTGGTGCCGTGAGTTTTTTGAGGACGCCATTGAACGATCCGACAGGTGTTCGTTGCTAGCAGAATAATACATAGAGAGGCTCAGTATGGTTACTTGACGTGCAGCTCCTGTTTCTTCCTGTCGAAGGCCCTCTGGATTTTCCTTGAAGTGGCTCGAGGCGCGAGACCCGAAGAGCATTTGTGTAGGTGTGTTGAGCACGCAGTAGAGGGGCAGACGAGGTATTGATGTGTCTTTAATAAGTGTTATAACTCACTGCGCCGACGATAACGACTTCCCTAAGGCCTGAAGAGGCTGCTGAATGTGCCTGTTTTGACATCCAAACGGCATAGGAATACCAAGGCATACATCAGCTTCAAGTCTGCTCAACTACCAAGTTGTGTTGAACCAATAAGGTCGCCCATTTACCATTGCTTTTTGCGAAGTTGTCGAGGTCAAGTGAGAGCCGAGAGAGGAGAGCCTTCGCTGGGCAGCAGTGCGAAGCATGTACGGCGACTGAGAAGGAAAACTCGTTGAATCTGCCAGACTTTTCTGAGTATTCTGAAAGGTTCGTAGCTCTCGAAAAGTGTCAAAGTTGAAAGCGCAATCAAGCAATCAGATAGCCGGCTGACCTCGGCAACACCACATCCCGGTGGGCGAAAAGCAGCAGAAGGCTTTGTCTCGCTTGTATGTCTCATGTACCTCTACTCAGGTACGGGAAATACACATATCAGTGCAAAGCCGAACAGACGAACGCCTCCCTGATCGCCATGCTTCGGTACTCCCAATGCTATCATGCTTGAGTGCATACGAAACCTGACCCGGTCGCGCCAGCTGTTGAGAGGTCCTCTTCGCATGCTCCTACCTGGTTTCCCTTTCAGCAAGAGACCGGCCGACGGTCTTGGCTGTGCTTTGGCTCCTGTCGCCTGACGAGGCTTCCCCTTTTTCATTGTTCGAGTCAGCTCCTGTTGAACCTTGTCTCTTCTCTTTCACTCCAAGTGAAGTGAACGACGCGACCCTACCACAGTAACAGCATATCATGGCAACAGCAGCTCGAGCCAATCAGCGTCCAGCCAGCGTCAGGAGCGTCTCCATGGATAGCCTTCGTGCTGCTCACCAATGTCCTACTCCCTCTGCTGCCGGCGCTCCGCAATTCGATGGACCTCGTCCAGTCAGAAACCTCCCAGCTGATCCACAACCGAGGAAGGTAGCTGTCCCGAAGAAAGCCAAAGCTCCAAGACCTCGAAGGACTATTGGAGCTATCTCCAAAGACAACTGTGCCAGGTGTGGGCTGCTTTACTCGGCCGTAGCAGCGACCGCTATCACGGAACCCGTGGCTGTGATGGCTGGGGCTGTCGGTGCTCTCGGAGGAGTGACGTGTGGCTTGATCAGTTGCGAGCCATTGAGTGAACAGAAGCGATTTGCTCAGGCTTCCGGCCTTTGGGGCGTGAAGAAGGTCTCCAAACCCGTTAGCTGCCTCCTCTGTACGCCTTGTATCGGCGAGGAATCGATAAACAGATTGGAAGGCAGCGATATCATATCGCGAAAGACTGGCAACAGGTTTGATACGTATGTTCACCCCTGGAAATATGCGACCAAGAAGTTGAGGGAGGATCGCACGAATTAGGCTAGCTGTTTGCGTACTTGTTGTTTCCTAACACACATCAAAAAGTGCTAGTCGTCTAGCAAGCTAATATCTTCCGCAATTGTGGTAATTGTCTGGGCTTGGTGACCACGTCTCTATAGCGAGAACATTGCAGAGGGTCGGAAGGCGCTATCAGCAACCTGGAAGATCATCACAGCAGTATGGTCTGAAGCCTAGAGTGTATTACAGCAGACCGTGTAGAGTGCGCGTTTGTGTCGCGCAACGTAGCTTTCTCCCAAATGAAGATCCTCGCAATCGCCTTGATAGGTGCGGCTCATTCGTTCAGTACTTCTTGGAGTGTATGAGAAGCAGTCTTGACGAGATCTGGCATACTCCTTGCAGGCCGGCACAACCAGCCGCTCTTCGTACGGTCGTACTCGACACCGCGTCTCACAGCAGAAGAAGAGCTCAAATGGCATTTCGCGGCACATACGAGCTTGGACGTATTTGAAGAACGAGGTGCTTTGCAAGCTGGCTGCCTGACGTTGGCGAGCGTTTTGGCCGAGAACTGATGTGTCGGGAAACGATTTGCACAGAGGCTGCTGGCATCAAGCAAAACGAGCACTATGCTGGACTCTTGCAAGTAATGGATGATTATGCAGTGTATGTCGCGAGTTAGTCAATTCGAGCAGGTCAAGAGCTAAAGATGGTCTGTCTCCAACAGCTATGGATACCAAAGCAGCACCCGCATCAAGTTTGTCCTCATCCTCAGTCTTACAGAAGAGTCTGTCAAGGACAACGATATCAAGACTGTATGTTCAGTTTGCCTTGCGCACTGGGGTTTCTGGCCTTACACGCGATCTGTTCCGAACCAGATTTTTCGAGCTATACACAACGCCTACATCGGGTATCTTGCAAATCCGTTCTGCAAAGCGGTGAATGAGCAGCCCGACTACGCAGCACCTCCAATCCGAAGCGTCAAGTTCGAAAAGAAGCTTGAAGACATCGCTCTCGCTCAGAATGCCGAGTAGGCTGTCTTATCAAAGTCACAAATACACAATGGGTGCAAGCAGGGCTGTGCCTCGAGTCGCGCTCGTAAGGATCATCAGGGCTCAGCGAAACAGGCGCTGCCTGGCCAGCTCATTTGCTGTAAAAGCGTAAGTCAGCCGTTCACTCTCTCTTCTACCCGAAATCGCCCTTCTATTGACGTGCCTCCCCAAGATCAATGGAGTGTCACGACAGATACGGGGCGTAGATTCTTCCCGCTTCGCAAGATTCTGATGAGACGAGACGAGGTGCACGTAGCTGATTTACTTCGCGTTTGAAAGTCACTAGACTCATGCATCGTCTGCACCTGAAGGCACGCACATGCGCAAGGCCCATCGACTGGGTTAAAGCCAATGGAAGCTCACAGAGGATGAGCCAGTCAGAGCGAATGATTTGGACGTCGTACTAGAATACATAGAATGGCTACATGATAGACGAAAGTAACAGAAAACTGGATCCGTACATACCCAAGAAACCCTTCGATAATCCACTACATTGTGCAAGTCAGTTCTATCCGCTTGACGCGTTACATATGTCCGATCCCGTCCCTCCTTTCGCCTTGTTCGGCAGCGATATCGACACAAGATCCGTGTCAAATAGCTCGATGAACTGTGAAGCGTATTCTTCAGCCTTAGTGACGCCTAGAACTGCATTTCCCCCGCTAACCTGTTCGTTCGCTAGTCGCACGCGGGATCCGGCATGCCGTCGATACTCCTCAAAGATGCTTGCGAGGTTCCATCGTTGCAGCTTGCGAAGACAGCCAATGACGGTTCCTGTCCTATGTCGGCCGAGATTGCACATCACCATCAGTGGGTAGACTTCTGGCCGTAAGAGTAGCTCGCTATATACGACGATGGTCAGCCTAATTCACGGAGGCCTTGAAGTACACTTACAGAGATTTCAAGACCGTCTCCTCCGCAATAGGATCCCAAGCATTGGAGGCTTGCGGAAACCCTAGATGCTGTAACGCGATGGAGTGCTCCTCTAGAAAAGATCGACTTGATATTGAATGAAAGTCAGGACTAATGCAGTAGGAGCTGAAGGAGATCTTACAATTCTGCTTCTGGAGGTTCGGGCGCAAGCCAGAGTAAGGTCCGCAGATGCAACCTCTGAAGGAAAGGATAGTTCATCGGCGATGGCTGACCCTGTAGGTGCACATCTCGATTGTCAACAAGTTCGGCCCGGCTTGCTTATTCTGGCTTTGTATGTTTTTGATACTGACAGATCGGTATAGCCCGTCTTCGACTATTGCAAAGTTCTCCGGTGGGATGATGACATTCGCTTTTGTGAACCTGTTCTGTTTCTGGAGTTGTGTCTGGCGTCTTGACTCCAGTAGAGCCGCTGCACCTTCGTCTTGCGTTCCCTCTCCTTCTACGTCGGACTCTGCTCTACTGCCATCAACGTGCTTCTTCTTGCCTGGGTTTGCTCGTGGTACATCAGGAAGGTCGAGGTCTTGACCATTACGACCTTGGTTATCATTTCGCCTATCGATGCTACCGGTCCCACCGCTGTTACTGGCTTCAAAGACGGACCAACTAGCCATCATTGGGTGCTGCTTTCAGTAGCGCAGCCTACGGTGTTATGGCGATTCTGGGGATTGGAATCGATATTCTTCAGTCGACGAGGCTACTTGGACAGATAGGCCAGAGACGGCGAAGAGGCCTCGATAGACTGGCAGCCAGGATCCTCGCGCAGCAAGAACTTGACGAATATGCGAAAATGGCACAAGCAGAAGGAGCAGAAGCGAAGCTGGTCAAGTATCTTGCGTTGAGGTGGGTCTATTGCCAAAAGATCCAAACGAACGCAGAAAGCTGACTTATGAACGCAGATGGACGGCAAAGGAAGCTGCATACAAAGCATTGTATCCGACGTACAAGACTACCTGGAAAGACCTGCAGGTCCTGAAGCCCAACTCCGACAGAAAGCCGGAGCTTCGAGGTCTATCCCCGCAAGCTAAGACAGTCAAGATGCATCTCAGTGTTTCCCATGATGGCGAATATATCACGAGCGTTGTGCTCGCTGAGAGTATTGGATGAAAATGCCACGATCCAGCATCCAGCGATGATATACAATCTTCCATCGCATGTTATCAAGTACTGGAAAATGTTCTTCAAACACCTACCTATGACTGCGCCTATATTATGGTCCTCGTCAGGAGTCTTCATGGCTGTATGGCTCGGTCGCCCGGCAACTCAAGTGCTAGAGCGCCAATAGCCTACATACAGCTTGCTTGAAAAGTTGAGTATACTACAAGCCTCTCCAGAAGCCCCCGACGAACGCTTTATTCGACATTACATCAAGTCTGCCTGGCTTCCAGACTAGACTGGGAGACTGGAGACTCCAGTACATCGACGACGTCCTCGACATGTCCTCCACTGTATGTCGAGGCTGTGACACTAGGCGTCAGCGTCTGAACGAGCATGCGAGCGCCTAGGGCTTGACAGTCCAACGGAGACGATCTTAGCCTGGCAGAAAATGCTCTACATCCCTCGTTACCTCCAGTCTCAATATACTACTAGTATCTTCAGGCTCTGGAGCACAAAAGCAAGCCGGCAAGCGTTGTAGCCTTCCAGTAGTAGACCATCTCGACTAGATTCAAGTAGATTGCAGACGTACTTCAATCGTTGTATATTGTTGATCGAGATATGTGCGACATCCTACTGTCATTTGGAGTCCGAGACCTATTTGATATGTACCTTGAACAACTTAGGTCCGCTTCTTGACATCCTGCGCAATGATGGCATAAAAGAGAAAAGACCAGCTGTCAAGCGAGATTGTCATCTAGACAGCCCAAGTCAGACAGCCATCAACAAGATTGTAGAAACTCAACAACGACGTATCTCAGACTTTCTACGCAACCTTTTGCGACATCGCCGAAACAGGACATTTGGTCGCATCAAGCTGCAAATTGGCGAACTGGCTGTCGCTATCAGCTTGACACATCGAGTTTGGAAGCATGGACGACTCTCAGGCGCTGTCGCTGGTGAAGGGCCGCGGTGATCCTTCGGCGTACCAGCTGGCATCGACTTCAGCAAGTACCAATGCCGGGCCCAGCAATGCTTCAGCAGCAGCAATGCGCAATGTGCCTGCCTTCCTCAACAAGCTGTTCAAGTGGGCCGCCTCGACAACGACAAAGCTGCTGTAAATCACTAACTCCAGGTCTGCCTGCTTGCTTGGAAAACAGTATGGTCAACGACCCTTCTACAGACGACATGATCAGATGGACAGAAGATGGTACATCATTCACCGTACCTTCATCCGAGAAGTTTGGCAAAGAAATGCTCCCTCGCTTCTTCAAGCATTCAAACTTTGGATCTTTCGTTCGCCAGCTCAATATGTACGGTTTCCATAAGGTCCCGCATCTACAACAAGGTGTCTTGAAGCATGACGAAGGGGAGAAGGAGAAAGCCGAGATTCTGGAGTTCCGGAACGACTGTAAGGCTGCCTCCGTCATTGTCAATGAGGTTTCTGCTGATGTGACTGTACATAATCTATAGACTTCCAAAGAGATTCGCCGGACTTATTATACCTCATACAACGGAAGAAGGGCTCAGTTGCTGCTGGGCTACCGCGTGATGATTCAGAAGGACCAGCAGAAGGTAGAACGGCAGGATCGTCAGCAGTTGCCAGCACGAGCAAGAATCAATCTATGAGCAAGTTTCAAGGCGATGTCAGCCAGCTATTGAACGAAGTCGCCGCAATCAAGCGTCATCAAACCCTTCTTTCGACAGAGTTGCGGGAGCTGCAGAACTCAAACAGACAATTATGGCAGGAAAACTTACAACATAAAGCAAGGCATGACAGGAATCAAGAAATGATAGACAAGATATTAAAATTCTTGGCTGGCGTCTTTGGAGGAAGAGCTTTGAACGAAGGTACAGGCTTTACGAGTGGTAATATCGCAGCAGCAGACTCCATGAGTGGGCTAGGCCTCAATAGCTACGGGCAGAACTCACAGAATGTAGGGCAGAGTCGTCAACAAGACAGTACGAGCGGGAAAGTGCAGGAGCAGAGTGCTTCACCATCAGATCAGTATGCCATGGTCAATGTCCCTAGGAAAAGAAGGAGATTACTACTGGAATCTCCGGACAAGTCAGCTGCAGGGCAGCCAGCCAGTAGCAACCTCGGTCCTGCACAACCTGCCGGGTCAAGTCAATTCGAAGAGATCGCATCAGATGAAGATATTCCGGTGTTTGAAGAGCTGAATGGCTCAGCTGGAAGCCAATCTGCGGAGAACTCCCCAGCTCAACCCTCTCTTTCCTCTTTCGGCCCTATCAATCCGCAAAATCAGCAACAGCAGGCGCAAGGAAAGCCTGCGTCGTCAACATTACCCACCGACGATTTAACGAATATTGACTGGCCCGCCATGAATGCCTTCTTTGGCAACTCCAATGCGGATGCGACCGGTAGCAATAGCAACGCCAGTAATCTCTACGACTACACAAATCCTACCTTCTATAATCCCTTCTCGAATGCCTTACCTTCTCAGCCCGATTCTTCGTCATCCAATGCGCCTCTCTTCTCTCCTAACACGCTTGCAAACGCCCAAGCCATAATCGACAGTCAGGCACTTACTAAATACAACGCAAGAGGACTCTCTCCCGGATCGAGCAACCCACTTCCTCCTACTTCAGCCCACGAACAATATCTGAAGACACAAGTCGACAGCCTGGGCGAACAGCTGGACAAGCTCGTCGCACAACTACCGCCTAGCTTCGACTTCAGCTCCCTACAGCAACCCAACAATCAACAAAATGAAATGAACAATAGCAACGATAATCTAGACGATTTCGATTTCTCGCAATATCGTAAGTCAGGCAGTAATTCGGGAGCTGAAAAGCGTCGCTGATATCTAGAAACTCTTAGTGGACAATCTCAACGACGCTTCGTTAGATGGGGGGAATGTATTCGACAACTCGCAGGATCTGGTGGATCCTCTCGCAGCATATCTGGACTCGGCTTTGATAGGTAACAACAACGCAGTGGAGACTGGCTCTACACCTCCGCCTCCGCCAACGTCTGATTCAGGGATGCAGTCTATGGCCGATCAATCATGCGGAGCACCCGCAAAGGGCGAAGTTGCAGTCAAGGAAGAATCTTTACCAATCGAGGCGGTCAAAGTTGGCAGGCCTGCGAAGACGTCTGGGAAACAGCCAATGAAGAGCACAAGCGGGCGAGGTCAGAAACGACCTCCCGACAATGGTTCGGATAGTGCTGCGAATGGTGCCGGGACAGGGAGAAGATCTACCAGAGCTAGGGTGGGCACATAGACAGCTGTGTGATCTACTAAGCATACTTCTGACTGCGCGTGTGGTATAGAGTAGACTGCTTGTTGTAACCAGTAGTAGTTGTAGCCCTAAAGAAGGTTAGATGGATGCACTGCTCTGCAATGCATGATGCGTGCTGTATGCTGCTCAGAGTAGCGACTCATCAAAGTACTAGCAGCTGAAATCGTCCTTAAACTGGGCTAGTCACGGCTCGTCTCTCCACCCTTATCACAACTCGTTACTGGTGCAGGACAATCAAGCTTTCAAAGACAACCGCATCACATAAAGGTAGGTCAATATGCATTGAGCTGCCTTGTAGCTGCCCAACGATACTGACAGTTTGTGTCGAACGGACGTCATTTAGGCCATAATGTCGTCTTCAGATACCAAACACGCAGAGGAGATGAGCGCAAACCCGGACAGAGAATGGAAGCATCCTGAGGGACCGCACGCTGGATTGACGGATCAGATGGCCAACGCACCTCAGTCAGGGATTGCCAAAGCTGCAAGCAACTCAGATACAACCGCTGGAATCGTCTCAGAGCCCGGTATCGAGGACTTGAAGCAGAAGAACGCATACGAGAATGTGCACAGCTTGTAGAAGGAGCGATATCAAGGCAAGTTAGACATGTCTGAAGAGGCCTTTGGAACTCAGCTAATTACGATCTGCAGCAGCAAGAATAATGTAGCAACAACACCGACTACTACTACTACCGACTACTATTACTACTTTTACTACTAGATACTACGATTTTCAAAGTCCCCGCGGCGCTTTGTAGACATCGCTATTCTCCCGTAAACTGAAGTAAAGTCCAGGCGGATGGTGTCTCTTTTGAAGCGGTCTTAAACCAAACCATGCTTTCACACCCTCACTTGCTCTCGTCACAGCCAGCTTGAAAGCCTTTCCACCTCTTTGGCCTGTCAATCTCTGCTTCTCATCATAGATCTCCTCGAACAAGAAATGATGCCGACTTCGGACAAGACTTTCATCGTGATCAGTCTCGGGTCCGCTATCATAGGTCGCAACCGTATTTCGACCAAAGGAGTCTTGCGGATCGAAGGCATTCAAGGTGCCAAGCTCACGGAAATCGACATCGTGCTTGTGACTACCAACTTTGACGGGAATCCCACCGCGAGTGCCTTCGAAAATCATCTCGTCGAGATAGAAATAGATTCGACTATGCACCAATTGTTCAGTAATTGTCACTCGGTGGAGGATGCTCGCTACTCACTTGAGAACGCCATGCGTAAAGAAACCTGTCCTGCCATTGTCCTTCCACAAGCCACGCTGGTACAGGAAGTCTTGAAATTCCAGTCTTGACATTGGCCGGTAGCAGATGCTAGATCTATAAGCGGGCGAAAAATCGGAAGGATGCTGGTCGAGCTCTGCTATGGAGTCATGGTTCCGACGCCAGATGTCGTCCATCAGCACATACCACCATTGACATAGCCTCTCCCTGTTGACTGCTCGCATTCGCTCTCGCATGTAGTGCAAGCCGGCGGGATGGTTCGACAGCATGCCTCGCACGCTGGGCGCGCTCTCGTTGGCTAACGCTATGCTTAGAGCATTTTCGTCGAGCATGTCATTGCCGTACACATCGACCAGAAAATGGTAAGAAAGAGCCTCGACTTTTGAAGCCGCTTCATTGGCAAAATGGGCTCGATGCGCTTCGAGGGTGTCCTTGATCTGCTCTTGTGCTATTTCCAGGGTGGAGCGATTGAGTTGGAAGAATTTCGCCAGCGTGTTTGTGAGCTGGAAGTCGGGAGTGATCCCGAACTCGTGTCCAGGTAATTGAAGGCGAATGCCTTGGTTGCGAGTGCCATCCGGTCTCAATTGCCGCCCATCCTGATATACCAGGTGTACGATGAAGCCAGAGTTATAGCTAAGAAGTCGCATTTCAGTATTTGTGGGGAGGCATTGGCAATTCACTTACTTGTACCCTCTCCAAGTGAAGCCTGAATTCCGGGTAATCTCCAGAACGCCTGTTTGGTGTATCACAGGCGCATCGATGGCTGTCCGCCTAGAAAACAGATCTTTCCACGCCCTCCCGACATCCTGGACAGCCTGATATGGCCACTCGCAGCGCTTGCCTTCTAATGCTCGCAAAGCCAACCTCACTCGCCTTGCATTCTTCACTTCGGTCATCTCGTTCTGTTTTAGGTATTCAATAACGTCATCCTCGTTTGTAATGGACATTGTCGTATTTGTTGCATCGTAGCGGAAGATGACGGTGAATGGAAAAGGTAAGACGGTCGCGCGGCCGAAGTAGCTTTCCAAGGCGGTTGACTGGTCACGACTGGGTCGCCAGTAGCAGTCTGGCCCATGGAAGCTCTGCAGGATGCGTTCATGGAGGTATTGGATGTGCGAAGGCTTTTCCGTATGACTTCGCTTCTGCTGGTCGGCTGCAGCTACGTATCGCTGCAGACCTACTTCCCGCAGGATCTTCAGGTTCTCGACGTGTCTTTCGCCTTGAGTACCTTGGAAAGCCAGGAGATAAGGTGGTCCTTCGTCATCTCCTTCTGTACTAGATGTTGCAGCCGTGCCGAAATACAGCGGATCTTTCGACTGGATGCGATATTCAGGTTCTGCGAGCAGGAGAGTACTGATGGTCTCTTGCTGTATCCGCCTTGCGATATGTTTGGCTATATCCAGGTTTGGTGAAAATATATCGATGGAAAAGTCTAGCCTCTTCTGCCATTTCTTGACTAGGTTTTGGGCATAGTCTGTGTTGATCAGAGCGAAGTATCCGTTTGCGATGTAGGAAAGGACAGTGCACGAGACGAGAAGCCAGCCGGAGTATGCATCTTTACCAGGAAGCTGTAGAGCTGCTGCCAGACCGAGAACGGCGATGATGACATACGCGATACGTGAGCACCAGTCTACGCGCGTTGTGTCAGCTAGTTCAGTCTTATATGAAGGGAATGCTTGTTTACCAGAGTTGTTGGACATTCTGTCTGCGAATGGGCGTGCGTAGATTTGCAGAACCATCCAGCAGAACATGAAGCCAAGCTGCCAGGGATAACGTCAAACTCGTCTATCTGGAAAGGCACGAAAGCCACAGCTTACCAGAGTGGACTGCCTGATGATGTCCAAGCTGGACCGCGATTTCGACCGGAAGAGACAGTTATCCTGGACAGTCCCGTCAGCTGTGATGCCGAGGAAGCTAATGTTATGGACAGTACATACCTTCGTAAGAAGGGTCACAGCCAGCACATTGACGAGTTTGAGAGCCATGTAGGCGCTCTTGAAGCCAGCCCATTCGCGTCTGTATTCTGAATCGAAGTTCAGTCCGTGTACCTGCTATATCATGAGCAAGTGATCTACATACCATTATAGACGAACGCGAAGGGCGATCGATCTTTCTCGAGAAGTCTTCTATATTCCGCTTTGAGATCCTTTCTCTTCTCTCCCAATTCCGTATAAGGATCGACCTTCGGTACTTCCTCCTTGACTACTTTCCACAGTCTGATAGGAAACCATACTGTCACTATCATAAAAGTAAGACCTGCGACCATGAGTATCGGTACTGCCCAATTAAAGCCTGCTTTTCGCATCGTCGTCTTATAGCAGAAATCGAGAGGATCATAGTATTGGTCTTTGTTATTGTTATTGAAGGGAGAAGGTGTAGGACTATCTTCTTTCAGATAGTAGTTTTCGACAGCCCAATAATCGCTCGTCCAGACTAGTGCTCCTATACTGATTTTCGAGAGAGGGACGTATAGCGAGCTTATCAAGAAGATTACCGATATCCTATATGCTCTCGATCTTCTTATGCGAGTTGGTAAGCCAAGTTGTTTCTGTTTGTAGATTTCTTCGATATCGAGCCCTTCGCCTTTTTCGTCTTGTTTAGACTTGGACTTTCGACTGTACCCTATTCCGCCTGCCATGATCTTGAACTCCCAGCATGCTACAAGGGCTAGAAGCGTGAAGAGCCACAACCATAGAATAGCTTTCCCGAAAGCAGACACAAAGTCCAATCCGAGTATACTAGGTATAATAGCCAGGATGACTCTCTTTGCTGTTGAATGCTTATCGGGCGAGTCGTGTAGGAGCTGAGTTGTCGATGCTGTTCGTGTAGCGCCAGGTAGAGCATACCCTACGCCCATACCGATTATCTGCATCAAGTCTCTGAAGGCTTCGACTTTGATGAGAGAAGCAGCGGTTGAAGAGCCTTCTGCTCCAAGGACAGCATTTATACCAGTGTTGAGAAGGCTGTTGAGACTGATGATGGGGGCTTTGCGGGGGCGGTTCTCTTTCAGGTCCGTCACTGTCAATTGAGGTGGTATCCGATGCATAGGCGGGAAGACCAAGCTTCTTTCTATCCTTTTGATGCTCTGCTTTGACGGCGCGCCTTGTTGCTGCTCCTTCTCCTCGGATTCGTTCGCAGTGGGTGTATATCTCCCTTTACTCCCTCCAAACCAAGTCTTCAACCTCGTAAAGAAGTTCCCATCGCCTTCATCGGCTTCGCGCAGCCATTCCTCCCATCCCACTCTCTCTTCTTTCCCAAGAACGGTGTCAGGCTCTGCGAAGCTGACTTTCGGCAGGTCTTCGATGTATTTGTCCAAGAGGGGAAGCTGTAGAGGCTTTGCTGTGGGAAGGAAGACGTTGTATGCGGGAATGTCGGTTGTTATTGCACTTATTGCGCCGAAACTGTTCGAGGCTGGCATGGAGGGTCGGGAGTCTGACAGAGTGGTGTTCTTCTCATCGCAGTCTAGATCTGTCTCCGCTGAGTATACGCTGATGTCTCCTGCATCTTTTGCGCTGACTTCTTTCGAGTCGACAGGCGAGTCTACAAGAGTCTTTGCGGAGCTGAAGGATTGCTGCGAGTCTGTACGGTACATGCATCAAGATCAGCTACACTCTTAGGTAGTTATCCCAATAGTCGGCGCACACTCAGCTGGCGGTGACGGCTTCGCGTTGTTTGGCACGTGCTTGAATCGGTCGCGAATGGGTGCTGGGCGTTCTCCTTCATTCGCAGGTGCGGTTGCTGGTCGCGTACTATCCAGCTTATTCAAGACAGCCTGTACTGCGTCGGCGCTTTTCACATTGGTTGCGTGTAGAGGTGACGCTTGAGGTCGGAGCGGTTTGACTGTCTGCGGTTTCCATGCTACTTTGGGTGTATGTTCTGTCGTTTGAGATAGGGTTGTCTGTTCTGCCGTACTGTTTGAGCATTCTGCGACCGTGTTGAGGCTGAATGACCTTGGGACAACCACTTTACGCGGCGGTGACTGTGTAGGCTGGTCCACCGACGCAGGCAGCGACACTCGTCTGTCTGATACATGGCGACTCGGTTGTCTATGGCTTGACGGTGTTGATAGCCCAGAAACTGGCGCCTGTCGCTCCTCGAATAGCCGCACGAGGTTTGCGACCTTCTCGGGCTGTTTCGAGGGCATTGCTGGCGTCGGATTAGTCGTTATAGACTCAGCGTATCCTCATTGTGAGGTGTCAGTATCAGCTCAAGCCAGAGAAACCGCTCGCTCGGCCCCCTAAGGAGCAGCCGTTGCGTTGGGACTGGACTGGCATGAACATGGAC
Source organism: Erythrobasidium hasegawianum (assembly GCA_001972285.1). NCBI lineage: Eukaryota > Fungi > Basidiomycota > Cystobasidiomycetes > Erythrobasidiales > Erythrobasidiaceae > Erythrobasidium > Erythrobasidium hasegawianum. The sequence goes on along the minus strand of BCII01000006.1, from coordinate 1,019,213 downwards.
GGGATTGCATAAATGTGACGATGTAAGTCGCTGTACAGCTGAGGTTAATCTTCTGTGTAAAACCTGTAAACAAAGCTGTAAGTCGGCTTAAAGAGATGGGAAACCCTCGTCTTTCTTTCTTCTTGGCAGGCGGTGTTTCTCTTTGCTTCTTTCCTGCTTGTTCAGCTTGCAAGGGTTGGTTGTCTTGAAACCGAATAAACAAGATATACACAAATCATCAAGTATCGTAGAAGAGCTGTATTCATCGCAGGTACATCCACTGACACTTCGCACGCAGGAAAGCTCGCCCATCATGCCCGTTCCTCGGTCGCAGCTGCTCCTGCTGGTTGGCCTCTCCCTCGTCGGCCGCAGTCAGGCCTACGGATGCTACTACGATGTCAGTAAAGTCCTAGTCTTATCTGCCGTCTCGCTGGTCATGCGCGAAGTGGTGGTCTCGTCATAACTCGCAGCTTGGCCAGCTCTTCCACCCCACCATTGTAACCTTGACTGTAGCTGACGCTGTGCATACTTATTTGCAGCTTAATGGCAACTATACCTGTGATGGCATGAGCTACACTGCAAGGTGATTTTCATGTACCCTTTTTAAGAGAAGAGCAAACTGAATCTTGTATATCCACAGAGTCGGTATCGCAGCAGCCATCATCATCTTTGTCCTCGCGGCATGTTTCGCCTTCTTCTATGCCAAACGACGCAGAATGGCTAGATACAGAGCGCAGTACGGCCAGCAGCAGAATGGTCAAGTCCCCACAGGCGTCATGCCGCAAGTCCAGCAAGGATATGGGTACATGCCCACTTCACAAGGAAACAACAGTCAGAATGCATCGGCGCAGTACTATCAGGCACCTCAGAACAGCTACAGTTATGGACCAGACGCTTCTACTTGGCAGGCACCTCCGCCTGCGTATGTAGCTCCACCTGATAGCAAGCCTGGAATGAATGAAGGCGGTCAGCAACAATCATTTGCCCCTCCGGCTGGTCCTCCTCCCAACCAGGCCAACAACGATGCTGGGTACCGGGTCTAGGCGTTCTTTCCTGGCCAGGAGAGTTACCCTTATGGAGGAAGAGGTCCATCATCTGATAGCAAGACTACTCAGCTCCTCAGTATACTATAGTCCATTCATCGCCTAATATTTAGCCTCATTTAGCTCTTCTTTATGCCCATGTATCCACGATTCTGTACCCGTACGCGATAGTGCATGTATCTACGTAACGATACCTTATCAGCTTACCTTATATACTATAACATTATCTCGCGCATCTTAGTTTGAACAAGTTGGCATTACGCCTTGCTTCTTGACACTGAACTCCCGACATCAGAGATTACCTCGAACGGCTAGCCCGGACCTTGCTAAAGCAGTAGCAGTAGCATCACAATATCGCGTCCTTCTTCTTTTCAACAAAGCCCATCCGAATTATCGAAGCAGCACGACGACGATGCAGCGTGCCTGGACATCGACTGTTCTGCATGCTGGCGCTTCGACTTCAAAAGCATCTTCTCTACGACATAACGCCAGATTGAATCACTTCTTCTCTTCCTCTCGTGCTTTTCATCAATCTCGTGCGAATCCTACGCCTATCCGACTTCTCTCTCGATCTTCCATACCTCAAAGCGCATGTCCCAAACATCCAGTTCCTAGATTCCTTTCCACCTCTTCACTACTACGCGCAGCGCGGCCACAATGGTATCAAGATAGACCTATCCAGACTATCCGATCATCACCTTTGAAGAGGGTACAATTCTGGATAGATAGAAAGATACCAAGACAGTGGTTGCTTTATGGTATAATAGCCGCAAATGGACTGGTGTTTGCAGCGTGGGTGTATGCGGAGGACGTAGCGAGAAGGTGAGCTGAAGACCATTCTTCCCGAGAAATGTGTAATAATACTGACTACATAGACGTGCAGATTCCGTGACTTTGGGCCGCTGTCTTTTATGTACAAGAACTTTGCGGCGTCTTGGGTCAACATCCTCAGACCATGGACGCTTCTCACAAGCTGTTTCTCGCAAAAAGACTTCTCGCACATCTTTGCCAACCTCTTCACCTTCTACTTCATGGGTGAGTCACCATGCATGAGCAATTTGTATGCAAGGAAAGCTAACGTCTACTCATGTGATTCTCCAGCCCCGGCAGCCCTTGCTATTCTAACGACATCCCAAGCAGCCGGTCTATACCTCGTTGCAGGTCTAGCAGGCAACGCTGTTCAACTCATCGCAAACATGGTCCAACGAGATGCTAGAGTACCTACATTTGCAGTAGGCGCTTCGGGCGCTATCAATGGTTTCTTGGCTTTCGTGGGCATGGCTTTCCCTAAGAGTACGATATTGCTCTTTGCTATCGTGCCTGTGCCGGCGTGGGTCGCTGTGTCGGGACTTGTCTGCTATGATATGTATGTCGCCCTGAGGCATCCGGTGCGTGGCCTTAACCACCCATTCCCACCGATGGAGCTAACATCTTTCTTGTCCATTCAGAATGGAGGAATCGCAGCTGCTGCACATCTAGGTACCCTTGCGATTCACCGTCTAATCTCGCAGATTTGACTGACCCTTCCTCCTTTTAATCCTAGGTGGTGCTGGTGCCGGCGTGCTCTACTATCTCAGACTGGCCAGACTGCGACGTCTTGGCTTCTAGTACTATGTGTATCGCTGAACAAGCAATACGTCTATTCGTGCAAGGCCTTGTCAGCCCATGCTGGCGCTTCCGCGGCACGAGGCGTGCCCTCTACACGCTTGAAGTCGCCGTATACCGCTTCTATGACATCTGGCTGCCATCGACATAGGCATTCCTTATTCTCGCGGCGTTTGCTATTCTCCGCTTCTAGTGCATAGGGGTCTAGCTCGCTGAACTCAGGAAGTCTGCCCACGAGGAGAAGCTCAGCAAGTGTACACGTTCGTTGTGGACTTAGATAAACGTACTGTAGCTGTTCCAAGGTGCAATCACACGATGATAAGCGACAAGGGATGGTGAGCGTAAATTTCCTCGGTGCCTTCGCCGAATCTGAAATTCCTCGATATTGCACAAGAAACACAAGAGTGTGTGACATTCGTATACCAGTCTGACTTAACGGGTTTGTAGTCGGGCGAGTCTCCCTATCGTGCGGTAACCGAAACCGTTTGGTCACGTTGAGGATCTGGCCTTTTTGCATAAGTTGCGGTAGGGGAGATTCTGAAGAGGAGGATAGCTCGGTGAGGGTCGTCGGGTAGGCGTGGACGTATGGCGTCGTTGTTGGCGATTGTAAGCTTTGTATGCTCATTTTCATCACGAGCTGGACGCCAACAGCCTCGAGTACGACCTCTTCTGCGATGTCTTGGAAAGCCACAGAGAGCTGAAGGTATCCTCCGACGATGAGAAATGGCGTAAGCAAGTGGACGCTCATAGGCCCCAAGACTTCATGTGCCGTCTCGTGATATGCTTCAAAGCCATCGGCAGGCTTGTGCTTGCCGTTCGAGTTAACTATCAACGCCACGCGCTCTTCGTGTATCAAGGCTTGCCCAAATGGCCCAACTCCAGGCACAGTGGTTCTGATAAAATGTCGCGTTGTGTTCCCGGCGAAGCGCTCAAATGGTCTGTCAATGTCTCAAGTCAGTCTATATAAAGGGAATTGTTCCTGTGTATACCCACGTCGCTGTCGCGGGCACGATGAAAGTGAATGCGAAGTGGTGTTCTTGCGCGGCTAGTTTCTCTCGGACGTCAATGGACAGGCTTTGATGCATGACTTCATACTCTTCCCTCGTATGCTCATAAGCTAGTCCTTGCAGCCCAATCTGATTTACGTGTTCAGTCCCAGCTTGACATTTGACTTTGACTCGGTCTTCTCATGCTCACGAGCTCTACATCAATGCGACTGCATGTCTTAGGGCGATGGAGTGTCAGGATAATCTTGCCAGTAATCACGGTATCCTAGAAGATGCATGAGAGGTGCTCGCAAGGTACGCGACATGTTCGCTGAGTTTTGGGCAGACTGACTTCTGAAGGCTCGGTTGATGCAGAGGGGTACAGAAACCAATGCACACAAGGAAGATCGACTCTTACGGTCGCATCTCTGAATCTCATGCTCCAGAAAAGAAAGATGGTTCAAGAAGAAGTCCGAAGGAAAACAAGAGAATGTATTCCCGGATGTCATCATATTTCCCTTCATGTCTATGACAATCGTCTATGTATACATTCAGTTCGCGATATCATCGCTGCTTACTACACTGGAGGCGTTGAACGAGTCTCTCTGGGTTGGGCGCCGTGAACTAGTGATTCGCCGGCGACTCCTGTCTAAAGGCTGCTCTACATCTTTGCTCGGTGTCTGAGGTGGAGCGTCTTGAGCTAACGAAGACGTCCGTGGTTTCCGGCGAGCCAAGATTGAGGTAGGTGATAATGGGACGTCATCTGAAAGAGAGAAGCGCTCTATACCTTGTCTCGTATCCAGGACCGGTGGTGGAGTAGTTGGCCGGTTCTCATTCACCTTTGGCTCCCGTACTTCTGGGTCATACGCATAATCCTGTAAGTAATTGGACAGGATCTCGCTAGGTGTAGATGGACCCGTTGTACTATCCTCAGTCGGCGTCAAGCCGTCGTCTAGGATCTCCAGTTCGCTAGAAGCGCCTTTGTTACGAGCGATAGAGAAGGGGCTATTAGGCTGCTTGTATTTCCTCCGTAACGAGCTGTCATTGGACATTGGTAATTGGCGATCTGGGATATCCAAGCTTGGTGCCCTCCTCTCGGTTGGTCCTGCCTTATTGATACCTGAGAGAGATGCATGCAGGCTGACAGGTGTAGCGAGACTTGCTGCCCGAGAGTGCTCTTGTATCGAAGGCGGCGACACATGTCCGTTGCGAGAGCCTTGCCCAAACTTGTAGCTTCCAAAGCTTGTAACGGAGGCCGCTTTTGTATGTGGTGAAGGCCGGATAGCAGTATTAGGCGAAGGAGAACGAGCGCGGAAGGACGGCGAGACGGGCCGATCTGGAGTCTGGAAGGTAGAAGGCAAGCCTAAACCAACAGCAGGACCTGGTGAAGCGTTGGCGAGGGAAGTCCTGCGTGACTGTGAAGGAGACACGTCTGACGGCACACCTGCACCACTTGCTCGCCGCGCACTCGAGCTTAGTAGCAAAGGCTTTGGCCCATTGGAAGCCCTTCTTTCTCCATTGTAGACGTTCTTGTTGGCTGATACACCTTCCGGCGACAAGAAGTGGCCGTTCGTGGCTGTAGGCGGCGTGAATGGCGGATCCATATGCGGGCTAGGCGGCCGTATGACTGTCTTTGCAGCTCCAGCTGCGCCTGACACCTTTGTTGTGAGATCGGATCGGAGCTGCGACAGAGTCGATGGAGCCGAGTCTTTCCATTGCATAGCTTGAATGTATGAGTTGGTAGTTGCTTTGCTGAATGCAGCTGCAGCATCGGATTGCGACAGAGTCGATGCATATCGATTCAGAAGTGATGATGCAGAAGAAGGAAGAGAGGTTGGAAGTGTGCGAGATGGGGAAGGTGTGTTTTGATAGGAAGGCTGATGCAGCCGGCGCATGGGAGATGAAGGGGATTGTTCGAGTTGTGCGGGGGCAGTAGCTGTAGACACGTCGCTGACATTGTCCGGGAAGTCGATTTCACTATGTGTAGAGGTGCCTGGGCTCCGCCAGAATCGGTTCTTGAACGCCTGAGCAGTCGTGCTGCCTGCCGCAGCTGCAAACATGGTCTTTGCGGATTGTAAGCCGGCAGTAGCTGCTGCAGACACTGGAAGGGGAGAGACTGTGTCCGCCTCTTCGTAGCCGATAGCAGGCGAGTTTGGGACTGATGAGAAGTTCTGGAAGTCCAGGCCAGTGAGACTCGAAGTGATTCGCCGTTCTCGAATGTTGAAAGCCAGTGTCAAGAGCCGAGTGACATCGTCGCACGAGTAGCCTTGCAACATCTGCAGACAAGAAGAGAACTGTAGTATCGCTAGTCAGCGATATCGAATCCAGCTTAGAGTAAAAGTTACTCACGCTGGACGAGAGAAGCTCGGACCTTTTTGAGAGCACCATCGCACAACAAACGTCGAGAAGAAAGTCTCTGGCTTGACTGTCCGGCCCAGCTTTCGCGGTTGATGAGTTTGTCTCTGCCAATAAGGCAAACACGCTGTCCCAGACTTGGATAAGATCCGGTATTGGGAACTCGAGAGCAAATAGACATGTTATCCATCGAAGAGCGTAAAAGGTGCTGTGCATGACAAATCAGTAAGTACCCTAGCTGGACTGGCCACACAGAGTTATGTTTGGCCTACGGCTGCACTTCTTTCTGTCGGTGAAGATCGAATGCTAGATCCTTATCTATCCAGTGCAGCTGCCGGGCGTATCTTTTCAATGTTGCTCCAAGCCCAGTCCTACTTTCTCCTGGCGGTAGGAGTGTGTCTACTGACAGATTGTTCGCATTCTTGCGAGACTGTTGCTGGTGCTGCTGTTCGAGCATGCTGCCATCCGAGTCCTGGACGTAAAAGTCGCCAAACTCGCTCATAAGATTCGAGAAGGCCCAGAATGTGTCTGCCTCCGCATGGCTAGCCTGATCCGAATGAGAGAAGACGTAGTATAGAGGTGCGACGAGCTCTGACATGCCTTGGACGTAATGGACAGGGTTGAGAAGTGCGAATATGTAGAGCAGCCGGATCAGACATTCGAAATGGCGTTCGCTGCTTGGCGCAGAAGCTTCTTCGCGTTGCTTTCCCTTGTTGGGAGATGATGAGGACAGGGAATAACGCTCTTGTACTTCTTCTTTCCGGTGTGGATGCATTTGGTCGAGCCTGTCGAAGAGAGCTCTTCGCGCCTGTATTTCCACCACTTGCGAGTCCTGCGATGACTGTTGCGAGAAGAAAGCATACGATCCTTGAGTCCGGCGAACGTCTTTGTCTATGTCATCGAGCCAGATGTCTTGAGGAGCTTTGCGGTTACCCGGGGCGGTCTGCGTAACTGTTGATTTCAGCCAGATATTCCCAGATAAGTCAAAGCTATGTATTCACGTCAAGAGGTCGCTTTGCGGCTGCATCCAGCAGTTCTTGCACAAGTTGGGCATACTGAGTCCGTCTGGCGCGCTTCGAGCTTTCACGCTCTTCAAGACTCCCGCTCAACTTGGATGGATCCACTACGCCGAGGAGATGTCGCCAGAGTTCTGGGCGCAGTTTGTCGGGAATGGCTCCATGCAGACAAGCGTGCTTCAGGGCATAACTGTCCAGCTTTGGGGCTTTCAAGAGGCCGTCGAGCTGCGCGAATCTCGCTGTTTCGCGGTCATTGCTGGCCATAGTAGTGATGTTTATTCAGTCTGTTAGCTGGGCATTCGAGTTGTTAGATTGGGTGTATATTGTGATTAACCCGAGCCTTACACTCTTGCTTGACCCGATTTCAAGACTTGATCTTCAAACCTTTGAAACCAATTCAAGACTCTGCTTTACACAAAGTCTTACAACAATAAGCTGCGATGCCTCTAAGACTGCGCCCGGGCAAAGCAAAGAACAGCGCTGGAGCCGGCGACGAGGTCGAGGCAGAAGCAAAGGAGAAGGTCCACTGGACACGGCGGCCAGCGAGTAGGCAGCAAACAGTTCGCAATGTTTGATTCTGGATCTCGCAATTGACCTCGACGTCCCAGATACCGCCTTCAAGCAGCAGCGACTCAAGGCATGGCAGCCCATCTTGACGCCTAAGACCGTACGCCGCCCGCGAGAAGCCAGCGAGGCAGTTTGATCTGTATCTGACGGCTTATACCCAGGTCCTACCTACCTTTTTCCTCATTGGAATCATCTTTGCGCCCATCGGAGGTGTCCTGCTCTGGGCCAGCAACCGCGTGTCCGAGTTCACAATCGACTACTCGCAGTGCGAGTTCCAGGCGAACGATGCGTTCGCACAGATGCCCAGCAAAGCATACAGCTATCACATCTCTGGCGAAACCTCCATCCCAACTACGCCCCCATCATGGCAGTTTGTACGGGACACGAACGTCGCAAACGTAGCCTTGCAGAACAGATGCACTATAGAATTTACCGTCCCGAAAGAGCTAGAAGCATCGGTCTTCATGTACTACAAGCTCACAAATTACTACCAGAACCACAGACGATACGTTCAAAGTTACAACGTCGATCAGTTCAAAGGAGATCCCAAGACCGCAGATCAACTCCACAGCGATGCAAACTGCAAGCCACTGGATCAGAGAGATGGACTACCTATATACCCATGTGGTCTCATTGCAAACTCAGTCTTCAATGGTAAGTGACCATGCCGAGCGCTTATCTCCGCCCGAAAGCTTTGTCATCCGAATTCACATTGTCTTTCTTGATACGCAGACACCTTTGGCGTACCTACACTCATTCAAGCTGGATCGGACACGACAGCGATCAACTCGCCGTACAATATGACCGACAGAGGCATCACATGGCCAGGCGAAGCTCGCAAGTATGCAGATACACGTTACGCTATAGGACAAGCAGTCCCGCCTCCCAACTGGATCCTGCGATACCCCAATGGCTATACTGCAGAGAACCCATACCCAGATCTCAGTCAAGACGAACACTTCCAAGTCTGGATGCGCACTGCCGGTCTACCTACTTTCAGGAAGCTCTACTACCGGAACGATAACGAGAACATGCCTGCTGGACGCTATTCGATCGATATCTTCCTGAGTAAGCGATCCTGAACGCTCAATATTCTTGATCTTTTTCAGCTAAACCCGCTGTTGCTTCAGACTACCCGGTCGTACAGTTCGATGGAACCAAATCTATCGTCTTCAGCACAGTCTCCTTCATTGGAGGACGCAATCCATTCCTAGGTATCGCTTACATTGCCGCTGCCGGAGTCTTTGTTCTCGTTGGTGTGCTTCTCACTCTGCGGCACCTGATCAAGCCCAGGAAGCTAGGCGACATGCGGTACCTCAGGTGTGTCTTGTTCTATCATACTAGAAGTGTGCTTGTTCTGACAATAAAATTGCAGCTGGAACCAACCCGAAAAGACCAAGTGATTGCGCCTGTCTCTCATGTCGGTTCTATCGGACACCTAGAGTGCTTGTTGGCTTTCCTTTCTCTACTGTCGTACTACTGCAATGTGTATATATCGACTGTCATGTCAATCCTATTTCAAAGACTCTTGCCCTATCCTTGCCCTCCTACCATCGGACTTCCCAGACGACACAAACCTCGCGATGTCGGCGACAGCGCTCTCCATCATTACAGGGCTAGTGCCAGGACTAGGCAGCGAAGTGACAGAGTACATTAGCGGTCTATTTGACGACGAAGATTCAGAAGATTCGGCGTCGTCTGAAGAAAGCGAAGATTCCCTACGCGAGTTTGTACGGCCTTTGCTGGAATGTCAAGGCATCAAAGAAGACGATATTAGTACCGCCATCGAGCAGATCCACCAGAATCTTGAACGAAAATATGGTGCTCGAAACAGCAGTAGCAATGGCGCAGGGTCATCAAGCAGGACCCAAGCTAAACGTCTTGAGAAAGCTATTGATATGAGGAGCAACACTGCCATCTCGTTCGCGGCCACTCTGACCACCGGACCTGTCGATATCGAATCTACAACTAAAGGCCGGAACACGCAAGTAGATTTGAAGAAGCTTGAGAAAGCAGAAGCTAAGATCAAGGCAAAGATGGAGAAGAGAGCCAGAAGAACTGTAGAGTTTGAAGGCAGTAAATTGGTTGATGCCGCTAAAGCGCAGCGAGCATAGTGAGTTCCGCCCTGTTTGCAGCAGAAGCTGGTAATGTCAACGAAGCTGACTCTGTTATGACTGACAGCGAGGAGATGTATATGACTGTCAATCCTCTTCAAGCTGGAGGAGCTGGCAAGGGCAAGTCGAAGGATGTCCTCCTGGAAGCCATCGATGTATCCTTTGGTTCCAACCAGATTCTGATGAATGCAGAGTACGTGCGACACCTCCCGTAGTCACGCGTCGATGGCTGACTAGTATGGTTGCAACAGATTGACGCTCGCGCATGGCCGTCGGTACGGTATCATTGGTCGCAATGGTGTTGGTAAATCTACTCTGTTGCGTGCTATGGCAAGAAGAGAGGTCCCTATTCCATCCCATATCACTGTTCTTATGGTCGAGCAAGAAGTGCTGGGAGACGAGACACTAGCTATCGATTCCGTTCTAAAAGCAGACGTCTGGCGAGAGAAGCTTTTACAAGAAGAGAAAGACTTGAATGCCACACTTGCGAACGTGGAAGGTGCTGCCAATTCATCAGACGATACGGCAGATTCACGTTCAGCGAAACGGAAGCGAGAAGAAGCTACGACTCGGTTGGGAGAAGTGCAGCAACTACTCGTGGAGATGGAAGCGGATACAGCGCAGTCGAGAGCAGCGTCTTTGTTGGCGGGTCTAGGTTTCAGTCCGGAAGATCAGCAGAGAGCAACAAAGACCTTCTCGGGTGGTTGGAGGATGAGATTATCGCTGGCGAGAGCCCTGTTCTGCAAACCGGATCTACTCGTGAGCTTCCATTCTTAAATCTGTCTAGCATTGCGACTGCTGACGTAAGCGCAACAGATGCTGGATGAACCTTCCAATAACTTGGGTAAGCTGGCTGGAGTTCGTAGTAGTTCGGTCCGCATACTGATCTTATATGCCTTCATCAGATCTGAACGCCCTCGCATGGCTTGAAGACTACCTTCAGACCTGGCCAAGCACCTTGCTTGTCGTGTCGCACGATCGTGCATTCCTGGACGCAGTAGCCACCGATATAGTCTGGCAACATTCGCAACGTCTCGACTACTTCAAAGGCAATTTCTCGCAATTCTACGCTACGAAGTCCGAGCGAGTCAAGAATCAGAAGCGCGAGTACGAAGCTCAGCTTCAGTACCGAGCGCATCTGCAAGCGTTCATTGATAGATGGAGATATAATGCAAACCGAGCTGCGCAGGCACAAAGCAAGATCAAGATACTCGAGAAGCTACCTGTGCTTGAACCGCCAGAGGAGGAAGATTCGATGCAGTTCAGATTTGCGGAGGCGGAAAAACTCTCTCCGCCGTTATTGCAGCTCAATGAAGTCGCTTTCGGATATACGCCTGAGAAACTAGTCGTTAAGGGCATCAATTTGGATATCAGTGCCGATTCAAGGATCGGTATTATCGGGCCGAACGGGTAAGCACTACGACGATGTTCTATACTCACATGGACATGCTGGATCGCTTACGCCTTCTTGTCTCCTAATCAGAGCCGGAAAATCCACTCTCATCAAGCTTTTCATGGACGAGCTTTCGCCCAGTGCCGGACAGCTCAACCAGAATGGACGTCTCCGACGAGCCTACTTTGCACAGCACCACGTGGACCAGCTGGACCTGTCACTGTCGCCAGTAGCTTTCCTTGCGCAGCGTTTCCCCGGTAAATCCGAGCAGGAGTACCGGTGAGCTGCTGTATATCAGTTATCGTGAACAGCTCGCTGACCATGTTCTTGTAGATCTCATCTCGGAGGCTTCGGTATTACCGGTATGACTGGCTTGCAGACTTTGAACACCCTATCTGGAGGTCAAAAGAGCAGAGTCTCGTTCGCAGCGCTGTCGCTTATGCGACCGCACATCCTACTCTTGGACGAGCCTACCAATCACTTGGATGTCAGTTGCAATTGACCCCGAGGCTTTGAGAAGTAGCTGACAAGGGCTTTCTCCTAAACAGGTGGAAGCTATGGATGCTCTTATGGATGCGCTCAAGGTTTGGCACGGAGGTGTTGTGCTGATTTCGCACGACGAACGCTTCATCAACAACGTGTGCACGCAACTTTGGGTTTGCGCAGACGGCACTCTGACCAAGTGGCTTGGCGATGTCAGCTCGTACAAGGTGAGAGTCGCTAGTCGTCTAGGCGAATACCGTGAGACTGATTTTTCATGTTCTTGCAGCAACTTATCGTAGGAAACAGGAAAGACAAGCCGACTTAAGATTGATTCTGTCAGACGGGCGGAATATCCTTCGTTCGCATATCGCTTAGTGGAGTTGTCAGACATAGTACATTGTTGAAATGCCTATTACTGTGGTAGCATAAGCTGTACACCACCTTTGCTGCTTGCTCCGGTCGCGGATTGAGGGACCCGAGAAAAGCTCGCAGTTGAGATTGGACGAGGCCAGCTTTTGACGAAAACCACGGTGTGAAGGAAACTTGAAAGTAGGGAGAGATAGCAGGACTTTTCTTAAGACCACGACAAGGAAGAGCAGTCAAACGATGTCGATGCTCTCCAACAGGCTGCGATTGAGCGGGCGAAGCATCGCTGCCAGCTCGCTGCTGGCAAATGCGACCTTGCGAGCGAGCTACGCAACTTCTGCCGCTGCTGGCCCAGCTGGAGCAACGCCTAAACCCATCCATTCATCACCATCACCAGCTGCAGCTGCCAAAGCATCAGGCCTGCCTGCCTTGGGCTCCGTAGGTTGACGGGAAAACCTCCCTCTAAAACCATACAAGAAAAGGCAGCCTGAATCTGACCATCTACTGCGTCAAATGCTACACAGATTGAAGCTTCTTGGGTCGCACTTCCGCGCGAAGATCAGGAGCGAATCTACAACGACCTCCAAGAGCTCCAGAAGAAGGACTGGAAAGAGCTAACTCTGGACCAGAAGAAGGCCTGTAAGCAGGCGCAGTACTTATGCTAGTATGCTGTAGCTTTTGCTGAAGGATGTGGTGTTATGTCCAGCCTACTACATCGCCTACGGTCCCCATGGTCCTCGAGCTCCCATCGTGCCCCCCAATACAAACGGCAAGGTCTTCCTCTGGGTAGGCGCCTGCCTTATCACCGCCTTTGGACTCTTCTCTGCCCGCAGAATCTTTGGTGAGTAGCAACGTTGGCCTTTCTACCCACAAAGGCTTGGTGCCTTGGGATGACATGCGCTAATCTCCACTCATCTCTTCCAGGATCGCAAGAAACACCTAGAACACTCTCGAAAGAATGGAAGGAGGCTACTGATGAATACGCCAAGGAACAAAAGATGAACCCGTACGCAATTATTCCAACTTCATCGTTCTGCGAATCATGGCTGACCGAGTCTATGCCTTATCTTCGATGGCATGCAAAATCGTGTACAGGTTCACCGGTGTCGCTAGACCTGATGGAAAGGGACACACCTGGTCCGGCAACGCTCTCCCGCCATCAAGCGGTTAAGCGTGACAAGACCACGACACCCGTCTCGGCTCTTCACACGAGTTATACGATAGATCAAGAAAGGGTTGGCAACAGCTTTCTTTCGCCCCTCACTACTTGTAGAGATAAAAGGAGAGCCCGTGTTTTTGAAGTCGCAGACAATCCGCATTTACCTCAGTTTAAGGTTATCGGCCGACGTTTTGCAGGCTTCTTCGCCGGGGTGCTGATTGGCCCGACTTCTCGAGTCGATGTATGCCGACACTAATGCTCTATGAGAATCTGCCCCACTAGCGAAGACTACCGGCCGCCAACACTTCCCCTTCGACCGCGATTCTCACCTCCGCCTAGCTTTTTCTGGCTGTCATCAAAGCGTCTCACGATGACATCGCATTTGACACTTCTACACAGTTCTTTGCTAGTGGCCTTCGTGACATCGTCAAACAAAGTCAGACCTGCCGCCCGCTCGACGGCCTCAACTGTTTTAGGCGAGACTGAGCACGGATACCAGCTTGTGTACTGATTCAAGAAGGCTCACCAGGTACTTTGAAGCTCTCGAAAGGAGTCTCATCGGGTATCACTGCGTTTGGCAATACGAAGGCGCCTATGCTTGTGTCCTGAACAAGCGGCGTTGCTGGATTGGATGGCTTTGTGCCCAGGACCACCTTGCTGTTATGTTCTTATCAGCCAATGCATCGAAAGCTAATGAACGTGTCGGACATACGCAAAGTGTGTAGGGACAGATACATTTGGCACTCCTCCGGCTGCTTGCGCGCCAATCACTTCATAGGTCTAGGGAACCCAATCAGCACGATACATTATCCTATATTCAGTGTACATACCACACGCCATTTGCCATCTGGATCGCGCCGAGGCAGGTAGAGAGGAATTGTGAAGACGTAGACGTCCGAGAATGAGCCTGTCAAGCGCCGGCAAAAGTCTTCTACGTATGCCCAGTCTTAATTTGCAAGCGGCTAGTCAGTACATAAGATAGTGAGCACCACAGGTTCGCTCACAATGTCTGTTGAAGCCATCCCCGACCTGAGGAGCGATGTTGGTGAGCAGGAAAGTCTCGTCCATGGCTTCCTGGAGGCAAGCATTAGCTTTGACATGGACGACTGACTGCTATACTTACTTGGCTTCTCTTCGCATCTGCTGCTGGCACCATATGTCCTCTATCGTAGCCCGATCTGAAATAGTCCTCCATCTTGGCTTTGAAGGCGGCAGGGATCTCTGGATCTTCCTTGAAGGTAGAGTTCGACCTGTCTCCAGCTGGAATTTGTTGTCTCTCTTCCTGTTGTCGAATGAGGGCTTCTGCATAGCTCGAGCTGGAAGATCCTGATGCAGTTGGCGGTAAGGGAGTCGAATTGGGAGGAGAAGACCTTCGTAATGAAGCTGCCGTTAGGTGTTCAGCTGTCTATACCATAAATCACATCAGTCGAGGTCCTAAATAATTTCAGCACGCGAAGTTACTTACCCATGCTGGATGCCGTTTCTGCCTGTCATAGCCAGCGATGTATGCAGAGCGCTTGAGAACATCGGATACCGGACCTTCATGAAGACAGTCTCAAACTATGGATCTCTTCAAGGAAAGCACGCGACGATATTTTTCGGGCAACACCAACCGGGAAAGCCATACTTGAGGAGCTCTGCTGAAGCTGCAAGATCTACGTTTCCAAAAGGTCGTGTTGCTGGCGAAGCAACGACTGCACCAGATTGCGAGACGACAGCTGTATTGCGGACATTGGCAGGTCTTTCGGACGAAGCTGGCAATGGACTGCTTTTCGATGTCGAGACGGCTGCAAGAGCGCCCACTGCAAGTCCAGCAGCAAATATGCCAGCTTGTATGCCGAGAGACATGTTGCAAAAGTGTGGTGAAAGACAAAACAACTGTGCCTGATTTGCAGCACTAGCACATCTAGGTAACACAATCAGGTGTCTTGTTCTTCGTACATTCTGACCTCTACCTCAGTGTCGGGAGAGTCTCAAGCCTTGTACTTCGCCCAGACCGAGCAGCTGGAGTAACGTATATTGGGGTCCGAGGGTTTGTACTGTATTCTCCGGATTGCGATCATATCTATTCTAAAGGTCCCGATATAAAGAACGAAAAGGAACGCCAGCAGCCATTCCACGGCAGCCGCTGTATTCCATCGCTTCCGTCTCAGCAGGAGAAAGAAGGCTATACCTCCTATGAGTGAGAAGACGTTGATGACGATCTTGAGACCAAACGAAACGTTGAAGAGCCAACGTCGTCCTCCGAAGTGAAGGAGCCCAAACTCCACGCACAGTAAGATCGCTGAAACTGCGTTGAAGTTGACAAAGATGTACAGCAGTCTCCGATGAGCTTTCGGATAGTTGATGTTGTCGAGAATAGCCAGTCCGACTACCGCAATTGCTGCAATAGCAAATGTGACGATTATGCTGATGCCGATTGCCCGGATAGCGAGATCTGGTAGATTCTTCTTCGTCTGGGTGTAGCAGTCTAGATAGTGGAGTAGGATGCTCAGTGTAGCCGCAAATAGCACTACTGTCACGGTTGTCCCGACTACAAACAGCGCTTGAAGTTGATGGGCAGCAATATCCGAGATGAAGGGCAGCAGCTGGCCCCGAGACATATTCTTGAGATATGGCCTTCGTGCAGCGGCCCATGATCCTCCCAGGAATAGGAGTGTACCTGCATGTCCACATCAGCTGTTCTGCTCCAGCTTGTATAGCGCCAGACGCACTCAGGCAGCTGATCAGGGCTATCAGGGGCAGGAGCCATAGCAGATGCATTCAGTGTCATGTCCTCGTGTATTGGCAGCTAAGGTCAGCATCCGACCGGCCTGCACAAGTCGGCAGTCGTGGAAGGCGGTACCAGCCGTCTATCATGTCATAAAAACTTTCACCAGTTCGCACTGTCATAAATCAGATACTGCCAATGTCAGTGGAATGCACAGTGCCAGGTGCTTGAATTCGTGATGCTTCCGCGCATTGGCTTGTCGGGGAGGATTGGTACAACAACATCGTGAACAGCTTGCGAAGGTCCTACTTTCGGCCACAGGTCTAGCTAGAACAGAAATGAGCGCAATATCTATGCGATGAGACTGGCTGCACATACAGTTGTTGTCCGGCTGCTTAAACTCGTAACGCGTCGAGCTTGTTCCAAATTGTCGAGCCAGCTTACACGGGCTCGTGCAGCTCGTTGTGACTTGCCAGATTGAATGTAACGTTGCGAGAGTATGCGCCCCACATCTCGGCCAGCTCATCCATTTGCGAATTATGCGAGTTGACTTCCTGTTCATCGAGGCATCTTGAGGTCAGAAATCCGCTTTTCTTGAACTTCTTGCTAATGAGACGCACTCCTAAAGACTTCGTGAGTTCCAGTATGGCTTCATTGAGCTTCTCCTGCGGGTGCAGTGTTAGTCGCGTCTATCAGGCTTGTTTACGCCTGGCTACAGCCGGCAACGAGACGTACGACGTTTCCGATGATGCGACCTAAAAGAGCTGTCTGTTGCACTTCATACGGATTGTCAAGGCGAGGATGTGCCATTGTGGCAGATGAAGCAAAGGCAAGCTGCGTAGGTTCAGTATAACTACTACTGCGAGATTTGTCTGTGCAACCGAGATGTATCATGTGTACCGTATACTGTTGCCAACAAAACAATCCTCATTCAAGCTCATCTCGCGATGCTATGTACCTGTTCTTCCGCAAGGGATCGATATGCTCAAGCTTGCTTAGCCGATCTCTACACGAATCGTGCAGTCTGACCTTCTCCCCTTCCTCCATTGTGATTTTGGCTAGGCGACGTCCGTAGAAGACCAGAGAATCGAGACACCCTGTAAAAGCAGGCAGTTCAGATCACGGTAGCGGAGTGTTGCAGAGATCAATGAAGGCCTGCGCTTACATCTACTCTCCGGCTCAAGCTCCAACAACTCTTCGATCACTGCCATCTCACGTCGTAGAAGCTGTTCATTCCCTACCGAGAGCGAAAGCGGTTTCAGCGATTCCGAATTACAGACCTATCCCAGCGCGCACACCTTCGCCAACAAGCCAGCGATGGTATATCCAGGCACTTTGGTCATCTGGATCAGTGTACAAAGCTTGTTTGACGAGATCGAATTCTGTCGACACAGACTCAATAGTCGCACAAGGGGTAAGAAGCAAGTACCCTACCTTCGTCTACCCTTTGCACACGCTGAGGATCCGAAGGACCTTGTCCCGATTCCTCCCATAATTTGGCTAATAGCTTCGAACGATAATGCCAGGCTGAAAAGTTCGAAAAGCTCGCTGCGATTTTCGCGGACGTATACGCAAGTTCGGAAGAGGAAGTAGGTGCTGGACGTTTGCGCGTGGAATAGGAAGGAGGTGGAGGTGCGTGATTTAGGCAGTCTATGATATATCTTCGGTAGTCCCATGCATGGACTGAGCAGTTCGCGCTGAACATATCAGAGCCCATCCTGACAAGCAATATAAACGGACTCACAGTTTCTTGCATCTCGCTCAAGCATACCTTCTGCTGTCTTGAGCTCGTAACGCCAGTCTGGATCTGGCATAGTCTGGAGTACCCATTTGCGATGTTCCCAGACGGCATACTCTTTCGGATTTCGCTTGAGACAGAAGACAGTGAGGTCTAGATCCTGTTCGAGTAGTTTCTGCGCGTCTTGTTCATCCCTTCGAGACTGGATGTCAGATGTATCTCGACAAGCACTCTCGAGGTAATCCAGACCTTTCGGGAATCAAGCCTCTGAGTAAAGTACGCCGTCTGTAAGCCCATCCAGACTGGAATTCAGGATTCTTCTCCAAGATTCGCGTAGTCAGATCCAGTGCCTCGGCTGAGTAGTCGTTTCTTGCCCTCTTCCGCATTGCATCGAAACATCAGGACAGATACGTTGACCATCTTCGAGCTGGATAGGCAGAACATACGAAGGTCGCCAGCTGAGAGCGCAGAGCCGTGTACTCTTCTATCTTGGCTCGCTCTTTGGCCGCTTTCGCTCGCCTAACATCCTCTGGATCTCGCTGGCCTGGTCGTTGTCGTTTCACTCCGTGCTGTTGGTTCTGCAAATTAGCGAATATGCGCACAAACGAGAGTCTGGCAAACCTACCATAATTTCGAATGGAGCAAGCAAGGAAAGCAGGGCAAAAACAGACAAGAACCTCCTACGAGCTCGCTGTGCAGAACCAATAACATCAGCAGCTGTTGCTGCTCTTATCTATCATGGACCTATGCTCTGAATACACTTGGGCTCTGCTTTATCACGATTCCTCAGTTACGCGACAAAGTTTTATTACGCCTACAATGCAAGCGATATCTTCTATACTTTTCTCCGTGACATACAAATTCTTTCAGGGACTGGACCTTCGCTCACAACTGCGATTGGAATGCCCTGTGTTTCATCAAGCTGTTAGACAGGTGCTCGACCATTTCACGATTTGCGCAGAGCAGTTGTGATACGGTGGGCTACCTAGAATGTGCTGCATTTGAATTAGCATGCATCTGTCCTCTTCCGCCGGGCTGATTATCTTTGTACTTTGGCGCCCTTGGCTGATGTATGATGCGACATCGACATCATCCAAACGGCTTATTCTCATTCGCTCAGACAGGTTTAGCATGTAAGCTACGTTCAGTTGGGACCGGCGCCCTTGACAGGACCTTGTTAAATGCAATATCGCGGGCTCGAGGCATCGAAGACGACATTTTCTTTAGCCGGGTCCCTGCGGCCTATAACTTACTATACTCAGTACCATAACCTACATGCTACGTCCTCGCATAGGTTTCGATATCGTCGAGAAATAGTGTAGGTGCAGTCATATCGCGTAACCAAGGCGCCATCAATTCCAAGGGAAGGTGGGCCTAGATTGCGAGACAAAACTCTGCCATGGCAAATAGTGCGGCATCCGCTAAGAAGACGTATACTGTCACTGTCGCAACAGCCGTTATAGATCTAAAGGAAAAGGAAAGCAAAGGCAGGCTCGAAACCCTCTGTACGCGACCCGGCTGTCCGAAAACCGTCTACCGTCGCTTGGAGTCGCCGGCTTCTCTCGTTGGAACTCAGTGCCGCGGAGAGGGATTTGCCGATCCCTCGACTTCGTCTTCGTAATCTGGTATGGCGCCTTGTCACGTGATCTTTGACAGGCCAAAATTTCTAGACCCTCAAGTGCATCATAAGGCGCCTTGCAACTACTGACTTATCATTTCATTTCATTCATCGTCTTATTCTTAGTTCTCCCTTCTGCTCACTTCTCTTCTTTACCTTTCCTTCGTTCTTTCCTTTCCTTCTGCTGTCATTACTGTGCTCTTGGCTGAGTGCTCAGGACCGTACTTCCCGGGAAGACTCTCGCGGTCTAGGATCTCGACATGGCAGACCAAACCGTCAAGTTCGTAGGAGAGAGAATCCTTCGCATTCCCTTCCGGGACAGCAAGGAAGCCTACGAGGACAGAGTCACCAGAGGAGAGAGCATCGCATCGGCACATCATTCGCAGCCATACATCGAGAAAGAACCTTCAGTCAAAGACTGGGTGCAAGAACACTGGCCATCCAGACGTGACGTGAAACTTTACGGTCTTAGCTTGTTCCCCTTCATCGACTGGCTTCCCAGATATAACTTACAATGGCTCATGGGAGATCTCGTAGCGGGGATTACGGTTGGATGCGTCGTCGTACCTCAGAGTACGTGCCTCGAGCCCAAGCTGGATTACAGCGATATATATGCTGACAAGGCATCCTGCTTCAGGTATGGCATATGCTCAGCTGGCCCAATTGCCCCCGCAATTCGGTTTATATTCTTCCTTCGTCGGTGTCATGCTTTACTGGGCTTTCGCTACGAGCAAAGAGTAAGTTTAAGATGTGCAACGCCCGCGCACAGAATGCCGTTCTGATTATCGCGACTCGCAGCATCACTATCGGCCCCGTAGCCGTTATGTCCCTGCTCGTCGGTGACATTGTCGACCGCGTGGCGACAAAGGCTCCCGACTATAGCGGACACGTCGTAGCTTCTGCTCTGGCCGTTATCGTCGGCGGCATT
Organism: Erythrobasidium hasegawianum; assembly: GCA_001972285.1. NCBI lineage: Eukaryota > Fungi > Basidiomycota > Cystobasidiomycetes > Erythrobasidiales > Erythrobasidiaceae > Erythrobasidium > Erythrobasidium hasegawianum. The sequence continues at coordinate 999,153 of BCII01000006.1, read as the reverse complement.
GTCGCCGGACTCGGTATCCTTCGCTTGGGTTTTATCGTGGATTTCATCCCCCTCCCTGCTATCGCAGCTTTCATGACTGGATCTGCTCTGAGCATCGCTATGGGCCAGATTCCCGGCTTGATGGGTATCACTGGCTTCTCTACGCGTGATGCAACATACAAAGTCTTTATCAACACCATAAAGCACCTCGGGCGATCAGATCTCAATGCAGCAATGGGTGTTACCGCTCTCTTCTTACTCTATGCTATCAGGTCATTCTGCAACTACATGGGGCGGAAGCGGCCTCATCAGCAGAAAGCCTGGTTCTTCGTATCGACACTTCGAACTGCGTTCGTCATTCTCCTCTACACCATGATCAGCTGGCTCGTAAACCGACACCACCGCCGAAGGCCTCGATTTAAGATCCTCAAAGACGTACCTAGAGGTTTCCAGAACATGGCAGTTCCCAAGATAAACAGCGAGATCGTAAGCGCCTTCGCAGGCGATATCCCAGTCGCTTGTATTGTGCTTCTCATCGAGCACATCGCCATCTCGAAGTCCTTCGGCCGTGTCAACAACTACACAATCAATCCCTCTCAGGAGCTCATCGCTATCGGCATCACAAACAGTACGTCGCATGCAGAGCTCCTCTCGCACACACGCAGCGACTGACATACCTTGCATAGTTTTTGGTGCATTCTTTGGAGCCTACCCTGCCACCGGATCCTTCTCAAGAACCGCTATAAAGGCGAAAGCTGGCGTTCGAACGCCTCTTGCAGGTGTAATCACCGGTATCATTGTCTTGCTCGCCATTTACCTCCTCAAGGCAGTGTTCTTCTATATCCCCAATGCCTCTCTTGCTGCGGTGATCATTCACGCTGTCGGTGATCTTATTACTGCGCCTAAGACCCTCTACACTTTCTGGCGTATCTCTCCGCTCGAGGTGGTCATTTACTTCGCCGGAGTCATCGTCACCGTCTTCACTTCCATCGAGGACGGTATCTACACTACAATCATCGCTTCAGCCGTTCTACTTCTCTGGAGAGTCGCCAAAGCCGATGGCGAGTTTCTTGGACGTCTCAACGTTCGACCACTGGACGGCGGAAACGGTAGCAATGTCTACTTGCCCCTGGAGAACCCTCAAGGTACCAATCCAGACATCCCTGTCGAGGAGCTGTCGCCAGGCGTTTTCGTCTTCCGATTCTCTTCCTCTTTCCTTTACCCGAACGCTGTTCATGTCACAGATCAGCTTACACAATACTTGTTCGCCAAAACCAAGCGTACCAATCCGGAGACGTTCGGCAAGCTTGGAGACCGACCGTGGAATGATTCTGGTCCCCGCCACATCGATGTTAATGCCATGCGTGAGGACCCAAGACCGACTCTCAAGGCCGTTATTCTCGACTTCTCCGCCGTCCGCAATATCGATGTCTCGTCTACTCAGGTTCTGGTAGACGTCAGGAAACAGCTTGACAGGCATGCTGCTCCCGAGCAAGTCGAATGGCACTTTGTCAGCGTGAACAGCGCCTGGACACGTCGTGCCCTAACTTCAGCTGGCTTCGGGCGGACAGTGCAGAATGGCAAAGCTATCTTCTCGGTAGCCGATGTCGGAGCTTCTGCTGGAGGCTTCTCCAGCTTCGTCAAGAAAGAAACAGATGGTAACAATAACAGCGATCCTGCAGCCAGAGATCTCGAAATCTCGGAGGCTTCTGCCGACAAGGCAGTCCGAATACAAGGGAAGAATCTCCCGGTCTTGAGCGTCGACTATCCTGCTTTCCATCTTACGGTGGACGAAGCCCTTAACTCGGTTCTCTACTCGCTCGGCCGCCTCGCTTTACCTTATGAAGGCAACGACACCCCATCCGAAAATTCACCCGATCCTAGCGTAAAGGGCACGCAGTGAGAAAGCCATGTTATGAAAGACGTCATCCATCGCGAAATAGAAATATGTATCATGTACGTCCAAAGGTCGTAAATTAGCACACGATAGATGTAGAATGTTGCCTCTGGCTAGAGGCTTTAGTGTAGAGGAGCGAGCGGAAAGAAAAAGGTTGTGCAGCAATCAATGCATTCAAGGACTTCTGCAATTCTTGCATTTCATTTTGGTTGACTCTACCGTACATAATCCGTCTGCGGAGCCGTAACGACCCCGCTTTATGTGCAAGCCATGATTGCATTGACAATGTCCTGGTAATGATAATGGAAGTCAGTACATCTCTTCACCATGGCGGTCGATACGAAGACATACCCCGTCGTTCTCTTTCAGGGCTTTCACAGCTTTGGCTTTCGAACAGTTGCCCTGGCGCATGACAGTCTTGATGTCTTCCTCATCCAAGCCGGTCGTGTCGACATCTGCGTCGTCTGCTTCAGGCTCGTCGTCCTTCTTTGTGCCGGAAGATTCTCCTGAGACACCTTCGAACGGATCAATAGCACCTTCTGAGCGAGCTCCTGCACTCTTTGCTTGTCTCTCTTGCTCTGCCTTCTGACGTGCCTCAGCTGCATGAGCAGCTGCGATAGCCTGGGCTCCGAAGCCAGCAGAGTTGGGGTCTTCCAGCTTGGCCTGGCGATATGCACGACAGGCGAGTCAGCGGTGGACTATAGGAGATTCAATAGAGTAGCGCACATCTCCGAAAACGATGTAGCAGTCTGAGTTGGCGGACTTGTAGACTTCAGGCTTTGCGACCACGAACAGGACCTGGAGGAAAGACAGCGTTCGCTTCAGATCCAGGACTGGGTATCTTTGCATGGTTGTGTAGACTGACTCCTTGCGGCCTTCGTAAGACGACTCTGGTGATTCCCTCGACTCTCTTCAGTCCGAGCTTTGCGAGCGTTTGGCGGCCCTTCTTCTCGAGACGGGGCAGCAGGCGGCCCTCCTCGGTGTTGATGATGCTGTCGGTGTCCATATTTTGCGCAAGAACTTGTCGAAAACCTGGGATGTATCGGTACAGGATCAAGGCTTCAAGGTCAGCTTTGATCCAGCTTGGACTGGTTCGCACGGATAGGGCATCGATAGGTCTCAATCATGGCAACTCGTTCGCATGCTCTGCACTGCTTTGACGCTCTATCGGCGCATCTACATGGCTCTACTGTTCCCAAATATGTCGGCGATGATGACACTCAAGAATAGCAAGTCGAATACAAGCACAATGACAACCAGGCCTGGAATACTGATGATATCCTGCTGACAATGTAGCCCTCTCTTCGTTACCTGGAATACGCTACATCGAAACGGCTCTACACGTCTGCGCGGTTGCATTGGGTCATTCTCCCCTCTTCAGCTCAAGACTGGTTTGGGAGAGTACGCTTTGACAGCAGCTCTCAAGGACAGAAGATTCAGCCCTATCTCGTTGGCCGAGCTGCCGAAGCTCGAATGCGGGTATGAATTGGCCATCTACGCGATCTTGACTACATACTAACAAGGCATACAGTGTATCATTGCTTACAGACTTCGAAGATGTAGAGGATCCTTTCGACTGGGAAGTCGGCGTACATGGCATCTACATTCACTTCTCCGATCCCAATCGCAGCGGTTCTAGGACACTTTCCGCAACGTATCTGCCAGATGTAGCATCTGAGCAAGGATGGAATAAGACAGAGACTCTTGATTCTGCTATGAGGAAGGCGGGCTACAAGTGAGGCTGACGGTGAACACAGATGCTCGTGAAAAGCTGATTTCTTGTTGGCTTACCTTGTAGCGGCCAGATTACAGATGAACTTCGCCAATCGGTCCGTGTCACTAGATACCAGAGTAGTAAAGTAACGGTCAGCTATGAAGACTGGCAGCGAGAGAAGCAGACTTAGATTACGATTTGAACGTCTTTCTTTCTGCAGTGTGTGTCGTTGTTTCTTATGCACGATGTACCATACCGTGCGTGTCAAGAACGAATGCGACTTCCTCCCATCGCTTCTTCGCCTGTAAGCTTCTTGGGTACTTGATCCGCTTTGTAACTGTATCAGGAGGCAAAAGCGAACCGGTTAGTCCTACGATAGCTCTCAAGGCAGTCCGAATGGTACATACCATCTCATTCCTAGGCTCTGCAGATAGTGCGTCTTCAGTGCTGTCCATGCGCTGCATAGCATACTGTTTGCGTTGAAAGAGATAGGGTAATGCGGTTTCTCGCTCACCCGAAAGTAGCTGTGCTGATGGGGTTCGTGACCTTCCTCAGCCGACACGTTAGATAGTGAAGCCACCAAGGTCGTATGCTGAAACTTCAACGCCGACATCTGGCCCAATTTGTGGACTCTTGATTATGGAAGCATTGCCTGAGATCGGGAAGCACTGCCTCTTTATTGAGGAACTCCAGCACGTAATAGGTCATCCCCTTCTGCAATAGGCGCTCAGCTGAAGAACCTTGGAGGTGTGTAAGGCTTTTGCCGAAAGAGTATCGATCGCCGTCTTCTCCACAGAGCAAGCCCAGGAAAACTCGAAATCACCAGCTTCAAAAAAATTAAAATTCGTTGGAATAGTCAGGCATGCAGACCTTTGCATTTCTTCGTAGCCATGTCCAGCCTTCGATTGCCGTGTAGCTTCGTCATAATATCATTGGGTAGGTTTGCCATGCACAGTCTCGATGCCAATGATAGTGACTCGCTGTCGATACAGCGCTTGCGAGAATGACTTCGAGATAGCGAATTGGTTTCTGGTAGCGTCCGCTGAACTTCCAAGGGTAGAGTCCCGATGGTGATTGCGATCATCGTGCTGAACCTCCAGGCCAGAGGAAATACCGGAGAACGAAATTGAGATCCTCACCGCATAGAGTCTTACAGAGGGTTGGTTTAGCCTCTGTATGGCTGATGACAGCAATCATCTAGCCATTCGCTTCGATAACCAACATAGTCAACGCTGGGCATACTTTACCCGGAATGGCAGTCTGTAGACGACCACGACCGATACCATACGGACAAATGCAGCTTCTCTATGTTCTGCCCCCGTCATATACCTCTGTGACCCAAACGGCTCCTCGTAGAACAGGATTTTCTTCGTCGGTATCGGTTTTCAATTGAACGATGCTCCGGCTGCACCCGCTATAGCAGAGTTGACGATCTCCAGGCGTTCCAAGCGAGCTGGATGAGCGACGGAAAGACACGCTGCAGCCATGTTGAAACGGTCGCAGAGGTAGATACGCCGACGTCTAACGGTTGGATGAAGACCTGCGCGGGGTAGACCAAAGGAATACCAGTGTTGCATCTGCAATTCCAAAGTCTCGAGTGATGTGAGCGAAGAGAGGAGATGAAGAGGTATGTAAGCATCAAGAGTGCGAACTGGAACTAAGGATAGACTAGCGAGCATCGGTGACGAACGCGCTAGAGACAGTAAGAGGTATGCAGGGCTCGCCCTGCACACTACGCTCCAAGTGTCTGATATTAGGGCACTGTTCTACCGCAAGAACGTCCTTATTTTCCACGTCGAAGCTATATTCTAGCGTTCTTGGGTCCAGGAGAATGTAGCAGGTATACTGGGAGACTAGCTTAGCTGGCAGCTGCCCGTCCGCTAAGCTATTAGCATCTTGTATGCATAATAGGTAGCGATACAGGATTGGAAGAGCCAGATCACGCAGTCGCTTGCATACTCGAGTAATGACGTTGGCTCTGCCTCTTTCGTCTGAGAACAGATTTCGATGGCCAGGCGGCGCAAGATCGTCATCTCGCAGGAGTTGTAGCGAAGATACAGGTAGGTGCGAACTGGCGCAGAGCTTCTGAACAAACCCTCGAGCTATTTGAGTACATTACGGTCGAATCGAGAGTTGCCAAGGCTGACAGCAGTAACGTCATTGGCGATGTAGCTGATATGGCCCGACGGATATCGACCACCAGCGTTGTTGGCAGGATCCTGGTAGGCCTTGTCGCCGTTTTCAACGTCTGCGGAAAGTATAAGCTTGAGCGTATGTTATAGTCATCCAGTCACGAGAAGTCATCGAACTACTCGGAATATTGGGCTAGTAGTCCGATGAATTTCCGTGTATGACTTATGTAGAGCAGCTGCTCATTGATAGAATCGTCAGCATCTCTTGACGGTGTTACTGATTATGATCGAGCGATGTTGTGAATGTACGTGTAGGGAAGACGTGTGGTATAGAATGTCAGAAATGGAATGTGAGATTAGCCAATTTGATGAGAGCGAAGACAGCCTGGGAAAGTAAAAGCAGTAGCCTTTTATACACCAGCAGTGGAAGATATTACGTAGCCTGTTTTACCTAATAAACTTCCATCTTCCACTTCCGCAACATGGCAGTTTGACTAACTTCTCCTGGGTGCTACGCGGACTCCATCGTTGCGTAAGTGTTCAACTACTCTCCCGATCTTCCAGGTCATCCGCTTGTCGGGCCTGTGGTACCGTTGAGTTTTGCATCGGAAGAGGCACACACCGCGCTTCGAGGTGACTCAGCAGAGGTCTTCGTACAAAGCTCTGCCGTCTCTTCGAGCTGGGACTTGACTTATTGCGATTCAGAGGTGGCCAGGACTACTTGAACCGGTAGGTCTCAATATGTTCCCAAGGCCCTCCTTTGTAGTACCACAGCTCCATGCCTTGTACGTGTCCCTTGTTTACATTTCCTGCTTCACCAGTCCGCTTGAGCTCTTCAAACACCTCTTCCGCCTTTTCCGGCGCTACTTTGTTGACTACGGTCGCATGCGGCCAGAACTTCTGCTGCTTGTCTTGGTCGGTCAAGGGCATGTGAAGCTCGTGTTGGAAGTGCTCCAGAAGGGATGTACGCAAGGAGACGAGGTCTTTTGCGAAGAGGGGGAGAAAGACGGCTTTTTTGGTCTCACTGCCTCGGAGGACTGGCTCGCCGAGCTTGACTGGGAACGCTGCCTTGCTGCCAGCGATTTCTTGTAGCTTTGTAGAGACGGCGTTGAGATGCGAAGACGGAAGGGCATGAAAGTAAGTAATGTGTCCGGCGAGATAGTTGCGGTGTGAGGGAAAGTACTTGGTCCGCAGACCAGTGAGATGAGTGTGCAGTGCTTCATCAAGCAGAACGCTTATGATCAGGGGATTCTCTTTCGATCCTTCATCTTTCGATCTGGCTTCTGCATTCCCAGATTGTTTCGCTGGCTGGTGATTCTGACGAGCAGGAGGAGGTCCGCTACTTGCTACATTTGTCGTCGAGATATGCCTTGAAGGTGTTGCGCCGCTGTTTCCAGCTCGAATGGCCGCTGGGAGCTGCCCTCCCCAAGCCGTCATTGCTGGGCGAAGGAGTGTAAAAGTCACTTTGATTGGCGGTGTCGGTGTGATGTACCGGTGTATGCAGAAACTGAGAAAGCTGTAAAAGTCTTGAAAGAAGGTAGATCGATGATTAGAAGCAGAGTCAAGAGACGGCTTTGTTCGTTCCCGCCAAAATCTCATTAAGTTCTCCAAGCATGTCAAGCGACGATGAGCGCAGCGGCAGCAGCAGCGCAGAAGAATCTCAGCATGAAGAAGAACTTCCTGTAGCATCGACAAGCAAAAACGCCAGCGAAAGCGACAGCGATGAAGATTCTGATGCCGCTGAAAAGTCTGCACTTGTCGAGCAGCAGCCAGCGCAGACGCACACCTTTGCATCCTTGGGCTTGATACCTCAGATCTGCGAAGCTTGCCAGCTCTTGAAATTCAAGGCGCCTACCGGGATTCAGGCAGAAACTATTCCATATGCACTCCAAGGCAAAGATATCATTGGACTGGCACAGACTGGTTCAGGAAAGACTGCAGCATTCGCCCTTCCCATCATTCAAGCCCTCTACGACAATCCTGCGCCCTACTTTGCCTGTGTTCTGGCCCCGACGAGAGAATTGGCATATCAGATTGGGGAGCAGTTCACCGCTCTAGGGAGCACAATAGGCGTGAGATGTGCAGTGATAGTGGGAGGAATGGATATGATGCAGCAGAGCATCGCATTGTCCAAGCGACCTCATGTCATTGTCGCAACTCCAGGAAGATTGCAAGATCATCTGGAGAACACGAAGGGCTTTTCACTCAGAACGCTACAGTATCTCGTGATGGACGAGGCCGATCGTCTACTGGATATGGATTTCGGCCCGGCCATCGACAAAATCTTGAAGGTCATCCCGCGGGAACGACATACATTCCTCTTCTCCGCTACCATGACCACGAAAGTCGCCAAGCTACAACGTGCAAGCTTGAGTAATCCTGTCAAGGTCGAAGTCTCGTCAAAGTAAGTGTCAAGTTGGCCTGATGTATGCGGTACAGCCTGCTAACGTATTTTGGCGTTCTAGATACTCTACTGTCGCAACTCTCTTGCAATACTACCTCTTTATTCCGCTCAAGCACAAGGACACCTACCTCGTCTACTTGGCCAACGAGCTTTCCGGCCGTACAATGATTCTGTTCGTTCGCACAGTACACGATGCTTCCCGCATCAGTATCATGCTTCGGCATTTAGGATTCCCTTCTATTCCTCTCCATGGTCAACTCAGCCAGTCCCACCGTTTAGGCGCGTTAAACAAGTTTAAGTCTGGTTCTTCCACAATTCTCGTCGCAACAGATGTCGCAAGCAGAGGATTGGATCTTCCTCTTGTCGATTATGTGATAAATTACGATATCCCGACGCATAGTAAAGACTACATCCATCGAGTAGGAAGAACAGCTCGTGCAGGACGCAGTGGAAGGAGTATCACGCTTACTACGCAGTATGATGTAGAGCTGTTACAACGCATCGAAGGTGTCGTAGGGAAGAAGATGGAAGAGTTCCCAAGCGACAAAGAGCAGGTCCTAGTCCTGTCTGAGCGGGTTGCCGAAGCTCAGCGAGAGGCTGCGAAGGAGCTCAGAGAGAACGGCGTGAGCGGACAAGGAGCTAGAGGAAAGAAGGGCAAAAGACAGCGAGAAGATGACAGAGATCGCGATGACGATGAAGTTCAGTCTGGCATGAGCATGAATGGCTTCAAGAGGAAGAAGCAAAAAGGACGCAGGTAGTTATCCGCAAGCGTAGTCTCCCAAGTATGGTTAGTGTTGCTCTTACTATTATTGAGGTAGAAGGATATTCCTGCTACGCGTTCTTACCGCAAGAGAAAGGCTATGCGTACTATGATACATTTTGTGCCAGCAGGGCAGTCATTTTGACTGCTAAATTACTACTGACAGAAGGAATATTAACCTCTAACGAGTACGCGAGAAGGCGAAAGTGGGAATACTAGCTTTCAGCTATACAAAGAAGCGTGTAGCTAAGTGCCTGCCAGTATTCCATATTGATTGTCCGTTGGGGCTACAGTATAGATGCCCTATTATATGATATATAACTTGTCTACCTCGTGAAATAGCTATCCCCGCCTGCCAAACCAAGCGGCGGCCCTGCAGATCTACCACCTGCACCCTGCACCGTCCCAAGCTGCACGTCTTGTATATCATGCGGCGTCTCTATCCCTTCATTCATCCAAGGCGCTCGCGGCTGACTTGGCTGGGCGTTACCGAGAATACTGTCTGGCCGCCACAGACTGCTGGTTATGGAGCTTGCTGGCGTCCTTCTACCCGTTGGACCATCTGAAGAACCATGTGACCCTGATGCTTCGTGGTGAACCGGCATGGATTGAGGTAGACCAGGTGTAAAGCTGCCTTGCGGCTGTTGTGGAGAGACAGAGTAATAAGGATACATCGTACTGATCGGAGGAGTTGAATCTCGTATATCGGGGTGCTGAGAAGCATACGAATGAGGATGCGACCAGGGCTGCCAGCTTCCGGGCTGTTGTACTGGAGACCGTTGCTGATCAGGACTAGGCGGCATCAACCCTATAGCCGGCCCAGATGCCATATGATAGGCATTTGAAGGTCCTTCGTTACTATTGTGGCCGCCATCCGACGAAGCAGTTGCTTGGAGCTCGTTCTGCATTGTTTCGTCAGAGTCAGGGTTGCGGACCGAGAGCTGAACACAGCAGGGCCTCGTTAGCTTGCTACGCCTTGCTAAGATGGAGAGCTATAAGGAGCTTACAGGTCTGCTTCTGCTTTTCCGGCTTCGATAGGTATCGGACATGTATCCTGACCTCCGCCGCTGGTGGTTTCGAGCATTGTAGTCCTCGTCCGAGCTCGCTACAGCTCCAGACAAGCCAGTAGCATGCCAAGCTGCCAGCATCTCCGGCGAGACATTCGTATGCTGTGTTTCTGAGGTTCCGTGACCAGATGAAGAAGGGTCGCCGAAGGGATCTTGTCCATCGGAGAGATCGGCCCGTGTCAAAGCTGGACGCGTGACTGGTATAGCGCCAGTGAAAGCTCCTGCTGGCATCGTTTGACCGCGAGGGAAACTATCGAATCTTCTGCTCTCGACAAAGAAAGACCTCTCATTCGCCGGCGGTGGCAGATAGGGCTGAGAAGCATTGAGGTTCTCCTGAGTCCAGTTGCCATCACGATATGTTTCCTGCATTCCAGGCAAGCTTGTCGTAGAGCCTCCAAAACTCGAAGTCGAGCTCCGTCCGCTAGCCCGTCTGCCGGCAAGGAATATACCTCCTTTGGAACTCGCTTGACGCTTCCTCCAGATGATGAAGAAGAAAGCAAGTCCTGCGAGTACTGCTGCACCAGCAAGTGACACTCCAGCTATCGTTCCTTTTCCACCTGAAGTCGCAAAGAAGGCCACCGGGTCGCTTTGGTCCTTGTCACCATGCGCATTGTTGCCTATTGGATCAGCACTTGAGGAGGTCGGGATCGCGCTGGTAGAGGTCGTGCTGGAGCTAGTTGTAGCTGAAGACGAGGTTGAACAGCCATAGTCAAATATGGTGGTCTGTCCTCCTGAAACCCGAGTAAAGGCAGTAGATTGTCCATATCTCTCTGTAATGAGACGTCCAGGGCTGGTGTAAGTGGAAGCAGAGGAAGATTGTCTCTGATTGGGCACAGAGCCGTTCTCGACCGATGAGGCGTTTGATCCGCTTATGCTTGACGATGGTCGCGCTACACAGACTCGCACAACTCCAGATGTGTTTGCGACTTTGAGAGAGGTTGTTGAGCGAGTCATTGTCTGCCGGTGCGACGAAGTCGTCCTGCTTGAGGTACGCGTAGAGCTCACTCGCGGCGGAGTTTGACTATGCTGTTGGTTTTGCCCCTGCTTCTTGCCCTCGTCATGCGGTTTATATGTCGAGGTTGGCGTAGATGGCTTAGGCTTCGAGGTGGTAGTGCGATTACCCCTATCGTCTGACGGCTTATGGGCCGAATGGGTCTGGCTCTGCTTTGAAGAGCTGCTTGTACGCGATGTCGTTTGCAGAGGCTGCCTCTGAGGAGATGTTGACGGCACACTTGAAGTGCTGTGCGGTCTGGTCGACAGGCTTGACCACGAGCTACCGGTCTGCAGAGACTGCGACTGGGTCGCCGACGTGCTTGCATGCGTCAGGGTGGATGTAGATGGATGTAGTAATGAATATAGGAGTCCGCGGTCGTCGCTCGCAAGCTGCTGCCCGCCATTATCGCTGCTGAAAGTGACGGTGAAGTGCTCCCTTTCGCGCAAACGTCGGCGCTGTTGAGCATGGCGGTGTGCTCCATTGCTCAATCTGCTATCTTGCTTGTTGCTCGAAGCTGCAAGCCTGTATCAAAGAGAACAAGCCCGCGAAAAGGCGCGTCAAAATCGCGACAAGAAAGCCTGCTGTTCCAGTACAAGGTAGACTTACAGCTCTGCTTTACGCTGTTCGCAAGCTTCTCCTACTAATCCTGCCAGGATGCACACAATGTCGGTGCGCGCGCTGAGCTGGGTCCCTCTATCGCCGCCGTCCTCATCGCTATCCCGCATGCTCTTTCTCGCGTTTCAGCGCATTTGAGTACAAGGCCAGCTTGTTTGATCTCTTCAACAAACGAGTGTGTATGCCGTGTTCTTGTGCTGCCAAAACGAGTGTGAGGATGTACTATGTCGAGGTCTGAGCGCGTTTGAAGAGTTGGATGAGTTGCAAAAGGTCGACTTGAGCTGCAAGCAGACGTGAAGAGTCAAGAGACAAGCTGAGATGCATTGCAGATCCTCCTTTGAATTCTATACAAACAACTCTGCAGATATCGTTAGCCGCTATGGACTAGGCTGGGAAAGCGACATCCAAATAGACAGGTCTCGTCATGGGGTCTGGTCAACTGTGGCTTCCGATATTCTGAGCTTGCAAGGTGCGCCATAGCAGATCCGGCCTTAACTGCTAACAGTGACCGTGGAAGATCGCCAGAGCCTCCAAGGTCGAGGTCGCTCCACGTCTACAAGGCATCGCTTGTATCGGCTACCTTCTTGTTCTTCGGCGTGATCTTCAAGCTAAAATCGATGTGAGCTACAGATTGGTGAATAGACGAGGTTGAGATGATATCGACGTCTGGAAAAGCCACACTTTCAGCCTGCCGCCATACAGCCCACAGCTAGATAGAGTGACTGACCTGGATGAACATGTTCCTCAAAATTCTCCGGCGTGACACCACCCGAAACTTCAATCAACCATTTCCTAGTTTTCTTATCCTGTCCCTCAGCACCATATTGCTGTTTCAGAGTCTTGCAGCATGCGTGAAGCTGATCTTTCGTAAAGTTGTCAAGCATGACGACGTCTGCGCCGGAATCTATAGCTTGGATAGCTTCGGCTTCGCTTGTGCATTCTACGTCGATTCGCAGGGAGAAGCCACAGACGCTTCGAGCGGCTTGTACAGCTTCGGGAATGGATCCTGTAAATTAGACATCGTCAGTGGGAAAATCGTCAAGATGGATATAACATAGTGCGCATACCTTTGGACCAGATATGATTGTCCTTTAGCATGACCATGCTGCTCAGATCGTACCGATGCGGATCGACACCTCCTACGAGCATACCATACTTTTCAACAAGTCTGAAGCCAGGAGTGGTCTTGCGGGTTCCAGCGATAATGCCTGTCCATCCACAAGCTTTCGCTTTCTCCGAGAGACGACGCGATCTTGCGGGATGTAAAGACTTAGTATCCTGTTTACACATTACATTATTATTGTATAGGAAAGTATGATGCTCACTGCGTAGCAATGCCAGAACATCTTGCTAAAGTGTTCAAAGCGACTCTTTCGCCCAGCAGAAGCTGTCGAGCTTTTCCTTTCACAGTCGCTACTTTGATCTTAGGGTTGTCTGCAGTAGGTTGGAAAGCGTCTCCCTCCTTGAAGTGCCATGTTACCCTGTATGGTAGTTATAAGAACGGAGATCTTCAGCACCCTGAAGGCTAAGACTGTGTTGGGGAGACAGCATACGTGCAATCCAGCTGCTTAAATATCTCATCGAAGAAGGGTACTCCAGCCAATACACCCTGTCAAGAGATGATCTTAGGCCATGTCGGATGTCTAGCCGGCTTCTGATGCTCCAGCGATGGGAGACGTACGGCTTTCTTGCCTAGAAGGACAGCTTCTTCTTGTGATTCACCAACTACAAAACCGCCATAGTCGAACGAAGGTGTGTCTTCCGCTATTTGAGTCTTGCATCAGATACTCGGAATATGACAGATGAGCATCCCGGCATTATGGTCTGACCTAGCCAGCCTGAGATGACTGTCTTCCATGATGGTGGTAGTAAATGCGCATAATCTCCATAAGGTGAGGCCATCTTTGATATAGCTTGTCTACAGTCAGATCAGATCTGAAGAAAGAAGCAAACGGCCGGAACATCGGCCGGACTCCATCAGGCACACTTGTGCTGAAACACTGGGACGAGTATAACAAAGTAACACTGTTATTACTGCATGCTACTTCGTTACGATGTTTCCTTCTCCTGCTTGCAAATTGCGATTGCGAATGCTATGCTAACGAATTGAATGGCTCTTATCGCGGGAACGCCATGCGTTCATGCATCTGGTATCCTCCTATCTTAATCAGCCTCCTCTGATGACAATCCTTTCGCTTCGAAAGTCGACTCCAGCGCGATTCCAAGCATGCGAAGCATAGCACGGGCGAATTTCTTTAGAGCAAACGCAGATCGCGGATTTGATTAGAGATGACATAATCCGGGAGAAGGAATTGGGCGCTCACTTCAGCATCATCATCTTTCTTGGTATATCGCTTTGCGACTTTGGCGAGGTCCTCGTCAATCTTACCGTCTTTTAGGAATTCTGTAGGGTCGTCGATGTCAGCTACTTGATGATAACCTTGTCATTGCTTTAATGAAGGGCAGTAAGCTTGGGGACGTACCGTCTACTAGCGGGTCAATAACGTCTGGGCCCCTACAAATCGTTGTACAATGTCCAGGTCAGCCTTTCCCGACAGCTGATCTCCTGATAAATAATTAAGACGCACCACTCCGGATGACCTTGACAAGCCAGTATATGGATATCGCAATATGGTTTTGGCGGTTTTTGCAATCCATGTCTGTATCCCGGTGATTCACAGCTTTTACCAGTATCTCTATCTTTGTAGTATTTAGCTATGGCTTGGATCTTGCATTTCTCAGATGAGGCTAGAAGCTCGAAATCTTCTGGGACGGTCGTTACGTGGTCTGAGTGGACTTGTTGGATGCGCTGGAGTCGAGCATATGGATTGTAATCGAAGGTAAAGGGAAGTGAAAGAGAGGGCGTACCAGCTTTTCTTCTGGATTCCCGGGTGTCCCAAGTATCTTCTTGCCTTCTTCCGTCAAGGTCAGTTCGGTAGAGCCCATCTCCCAGCCCAGCTCGTTCGCCTCTACTCGAGCTCCAAAGGCTCGCGCCAGGACTGTGCATAGTTATGTCAGCTCTACTCTGTCCGAGCGCGACCCATGTCTTGACTTACTTTGCAGTCCGAAACAGATGCCAGTTCATAGGATGTCAGCAGGAAGGAAGGAGAAGTATAGAGGAGCATTGTGACTTATATGAGACGTATGCGGCTGTGGACGAAAAAGAGTCAGCATGTCGCTATACACCTGGATCGGATGTCTGCGTACGGGTGCTCATCGTGAAGGTAGACCATCTGTGCAGGGTTCAATTAGTAAAGCCTAAGCATATTTACGAGGATAGCTCACGAATCCGCATAATCTCGATATCCACGGCGCGTCCTTGTATGCGTCTTCGACAAAGCTTCCAGAGACGCACACGCAGTCTATATTTTCTAGATTTTTGCTGCTCGGGTATTCTCTTTTTTCTACTACATCGTAGCCTTCTACTGTAAGCTTGACATATTCGTGTTCCTTCTTGATGAGCGGTTCAAGGACATTATGGAGCATGCTGAGGATTAGCATCGAGAATCAGTATAGGGAAGGAAGAGGGGAGGGATAGTGGTCTGGAAGGGAGTCAGGCTAACTCGTCGAATCCACCATGTTTCTTCAATGTGCTTTCTGTAGGTTCATCACATATGAGGAAGGCGATGTTTAGATTTCTCTCTTTGCGGCCATTTGTGGTGCTTCTTGCATCTGCTTTGCTTGCTTCTTCTTCTGTCTGCTTCATACTTGAGCTTCCAGATGTGATGGTAGTTGTGTTAAGCTGAGAGCTGATCTCTCTCTTGTGCTTCTGCACATTCTGTACTCCTTTATGACGATCTCGAAGACTTGGCACACAGACACGTGACAGGAACGCAGAGGAAGTGGTTGATATGAATCTAGACCTTGAGTATGTACAGTATTGATGGAGTATATTGCTGTTGTTTCTCTTGTAGAATACAATGTCGCTGTCTGCCCTTGCTGGTTGAGCGTAATAAGCTTAAACTGCTTTGTTCGCGACAGAGACGCCTCGCCGATGATACGTTTGACGAGCTGTAAGTGCGATTTGGGTTACTTCTACAGAGAGTAGCAAAAGCCTTGCTCATTGACTTGGGAGTTGTAAGTTGGTGAAAGCAAAGGTTGATTCTGGACAAAGCGTAAGCTCACTACTGCAAGAATGCCGCTCAACTACAACAAGTGGGACAAGCTAGATGAGTAGCGTTAGAATGTATACCTCGAGTATCGCCTAACAAAGTCCTGGATCAATACAGCTCAGCGACGAAAGCGACGTCGAAGTGCATCCAAAGTGGGCGGATGGACACGGCCAGCTTGACAGTGTGATACTGAATCTACGTTGATACGCAGCGTCGACAAGAAGTCCTTCATTCGGTGCGAACCAGATCCCTAAGGCTTTGGAGCCAGCACGAACTGCCTACTGAAACAGAAAGCCCGCGCAGATGGAAGCAACGCGATATTCACGAGAAGAGAGAAGAGCGCAGACGGCGTATCGCATTTCACGAGAGCGAGATAGCGCTCAACAATACCCTCCTACCACGCTTAGACACTCTAATCGCCAAAGTCGGGGCTGAAGGGACAGCCTATTTCGAACGACATATGGCAGAGTTGAAGAGTACAAAAGACAGACCTGATGCCGAGAAGCCACCTGGAAGCAAGCCTGATCAACCGAGCTATGATGATATGATCTATCACCTCATGAACACCGTCGCTACAGAAGTACAGGAGAAGACGATCAACGATACTACTGAGAGAAGTAGAGAATTGGAGAAGACGCTCAAAGTGCACAGGAAGCAGTTGGCAGACAGGACTGAGCATTGCACAAACGAGATTCAAAGGGAACAAGCCGAGGCCAAGAAGCTCATTACAAGCGAGGATATCCACGAAGGCTTCAGCTCGGGAGTGAGTCTAGACTCGATACTATTTCTTGTCGCTAGTCACTGACGTGAGCTTGACGCCCACAGCACGTCAACAAGAACGCAGCGACAGCTCAAATTGTAGACCCCGTAAAGCCAGCACCGAAAGTCAAAGCACAGAAGAAGACGGAAAAGACGACACAAATAGAGACCCTGAATCCAAAATCAACCGGCTCACAAGCAGATGCTGGACCTTCCCAATCAGGGTATGCGCCTGACACAGAGGTTGCAAAGATGAACGTACAAGACGAGGACGATGATGAGAATGACGATGATGAAGAGGTTCCTACTCTTACTCCATCCGCCAAGCAGTTTACAAAGCTCGAAATCGGGAACTGGGAACAAGCTTTCAATGCATTGAGCAAAGAGCCGACGCTGTTGAAAGAGGATGTGAATGATGCGATCTTGATGGAGGCTTTTGAGGCTGGTATGAGAGGAGAGAAGAAGTACTTGTATGCATGTGTGCATCAGGCACTGGTGCTGCAGTACTGTCGGAAGTTGGGCAGAGATGGCGTGGCTCTTTTCTTCAAGAGGTGCGCTCCAAACTTAGACTTGACATAAGAGAGCATTAGCTGATTTAAGTCATGCAGAATGGCTACGAACAACGATGCGCTGAAGGTTTTCCGAGACGATGTTCAGCAGACTTATGACAGGATAGCCAAGCGCAGTGTGGAGATGCTAGCCGAGCGCACCGAAGCCGGTGTAAATTCACAAGGCGAGCGCGAGCAGATCCAGCTGGTGGCCTCTGACCCTGGCACGACCATCACATTCGAAGTTCCTGACGGTCCACCACCCGAGACGATCACATTAGAAGGAGAAGGAAGCGAGAATATGGATCCTGTAGTCGTTCGGGATTTCCTWCAGAWACGATGGGATATCTTTACGAGTTTCCCGAAAAACTTGCAGAAAGCACTAAAGAGCAAGAGTCTCGAAGATGTTAATAAAGTATTGGGAAGAATGGCGGTAGAGGAAGGTGAAGAGACTGTGAAGCACTTAGATGAAGCTGGTATTTTGAGCTTTGGAAGTACGGATATTGTGGATAAGACGGGCAAGGGTGAGGGAGCAGTAGCAGAGCCGTCGAGCTAGTGAAATCTATATTTATCTACGCTATCTACCTACATAATCCTAGCTCTTCCTCTCTTCAGCACGCTGGTCATCGTCCTCGTCATCATCTATCAGCGAATCCAGCTGCTTCGCAAACCTCATAGCGACTTCCGCTGCAAAGTCTTTCCTCCTATCTCCATCAGGCATGGACATAGCTTGATCTTTCAGGTCTGCTAAAGAAGCAAACATGTTGGCTAACCTAGCTGCCGGATCGCTTGAATCGTCAACATCGTCGTCCAGAGATAGTTCCTTTTCCCAATCTTCAGCAGGAAGATGGTTTGAAGCTGAGGTTGACGATTGGCTGTGGGTATTTGAGGTGCTAACGAAGGGAGCGAAGTCGTCGTCGAAAGCTAGTTCTGGTTTGCTGGTCTTGGGCTGGTCTAAGTGTTCCGATGCTTGCTCGCTCTTCGGGGTGGCTTCTTCATCATTTAAGATGGGCCACATATGCGCTTGTAGTGCTTCAGACAGTCTTGCATAGCCCGTTTGGCCTGTTCCTACAAACGCGTTAATCTGCGAACTATATTGGCATCGAGGATGGAGTCTTACCTCCAGCTTCATCTTGTCCACTCTCGTCAAGGTTTATGTACTCCCAGCCGTTTGAGAAGCACTCGTCTGCTATATCAGGCCCGACCGTATTCGCTTGACTTGCTTTTCCCGCTATGATAGGTATGTCGATACTATCTACGTCCAGTTGTGATAGGAAGTCAAGATCGGCGCCCTGTGAACGAGCATATTAGGCCATTGCACAGTCTCAAAGCGTGACCTTGCTTTTGCTGACTTGCGAATTGTCCAGCAAGACCAAGACGGCTGGCGAACCAGCTTGCACATTCTTTACGATTTCATTCACGCTCCTCAATAGGTAAAAGTAGACAGTTGTCGTATAGTACCGGTTCTTGATCCGCCAGGGTCGATATGGGCTGTTCACTGCGATTTGTCGAGAACCAGTCACAACTGCTCATCCGAGCATACATGAGCTTAATGGACGTTCTAGATGCATGAGGAAGAACAGTGAGCTACCTTGCAGGATAGTTTCCGTCAGGTCTAACGGCAGCTGCGAGAAGACCGATATCGTGCTGGCTGGCTCAGGCGCCGTAGAGGGTGCGGTATTGTTGATGCTCATTGTGTGCGACTCGAGTCAGGGGCAGGACGTTAACTCAAGTCGTGAAGAACTAGAGGAGTACTGCCGTCGAAGCGATGGGATTCTCCTTACGCATAATGCGAAATATACCCTTTGAACCTACCTTACATGACTACCAATCATCCAGACCCCGAACACCTCAATGCCAGCCTAAGACCATTGCGAAACTCACAACATGCCGAACATCGTACACTGCATGTGCATTTTCCTACGCTTGGATGGCGACGTCGCCTGCGGAGCTGTCCGCTTGCTCGCAGAAGAGATGCTCCTCGGAACAGCTGGGAGGCCTTGCGTCTTCGCAGCCCCTGCGCTTGCCTGAGAGACGTTCTGTCGAGCTTTTGCCTGATCTTTAAGGTCCCTTAGCCCGGTAAGACAGAAGTACTTCTTTAGTGAAAGGTCACAACTTCTGTTGAATCACTCCAAGCCCGTAGGTTCTGCTTCCGCGAGCAGGTAATCGAAAGCCTCGACCGAAAAGTCGAAGGAGCTTAATCCTGCCAGATTGACATCTGTAGATCCCCCCAGCCCATCAAACAGATTAGCAACATCTGCAGCTTCGTTGTAAGTCGGCATGTCTCTAGGCTCTTCGGATTGGAGTTGATGGAAGAGAGATGAGGAGGGATCGGTTGCGCTTCCATCATATATACCGAGGGAGTTGTCATCCACAGCTTGAGTAGGAACATTCATGCTTGGTTGCAATTCCGGAGGCCCTGTCATCCAGCCGCTTGAATGCATATGCCCAATGCTTCCAGGAAGCCACCGATCGAAGAGTGATTGCAAGACTTTGGCAATCCGTGATGCGGTACGCCAGCTCAGGCTGGCTTTGTTTAGAGCTGAGATCTATTCACGGACATTAAGCGCTGATGACTAGCTGGGCTCGATGACTTACGCAGATGGCAGTCCCCTGAAGGGCCGACTCCAGATTTCGAAAATCACGCTTCTTCGAGCAGTCCAGAGCCTGAATGAGGTGGATAGTTGCGCAAACGAAAGTTGTTTGCAGGCTGGACAATGGGGCGTGATTTAAGCCGTACAGTCGATCATAAAGCTACAACAAAAAATCAGCGGCAATATTCAGCTTCTTCTTTCTGGAAAATACCTACACCAAGAAGCTCCACTGTCTTGTATGCTGCAACGCGACACCTCTCGAATGCGTGCGAGGCGGCAAGGTAAGGGTGGAAGCGTTGAGAGACCAGACGGTTCAAGAGCATGACGGTATAGTTGTACGTGAGATGCAGAGTGAAAACATGCGGGGGAGGAACCGTTGATCCGTCCATACGCACGGTCGACGAAAGGTTCTCCAGCCACCTGTTGAGCCTGTCTTGCAAGTCATCCGTTACTTTGGTCATGTCGGCGTGCGGCATGCACTCCGCTTCTGTAGAATAACTAGGATACGATTGAGCGTGTATCAGCTGGAACCGTCATTGTAGGCACTTACCACTTCTGTAGCAGATCTTGCTGAATCAGAGCCAATTTGATAGTCTCAGAGTGACAAGTGGATATGAAGCCGGGAGACCCGTTTGCGTGATCTAGACCTTGCATAGCCGTTTCGGACCAGATTTTGGGAGCTCTCCAAGGATGCGCGTCCTGCAACGCGTTGATCTTGGGAAATGGTATGCTGTGATTGTCACTGGTGATCGTCAAAAAGCGACCGATCGCCAGCGACCAGAGCTTGTCTTGAACGAAACAGGTCCAGAAGAGGAGGTTCCTCTGCTCCATGACCTCCGCTGGAATTTTGCCGGTCCTGACAAGACTGGAGCTCTGTTATTTGACAGATTAGTCGGATAAACAGAGAGTTGTGGTGGAGACTTGCATCAATGTCCAAGCCGAGCGTCCGACTGGTCGAGACGGCCGACGTAAAGAGGACGTCTATTCTAGTATTCAGCGGAGCATGTCTTCAGCTTGTAAGGTAAACTCACGACCAAAATTCGGATTTGCGCGACCAGACTGGAAACTGGCCAGGAGCAAAAGGCCATTGACGGTGCTTTGCATTGGCCTTTCGCATTCAATTGCATAATGCTTCATAGCTTCCGCCACGAACAGATCAGCCGCATGCGCTGCAGGATCGGTTTGACAATGTATGGTCGGAAATTCGGAGGTAATGCGGGATCCGTGCCAGAAGCACGCTCCAATAGCGAGTATTGCGTTGTGTAAGAGAGGCGAGTACGATGGCGTTCGCGACGGGCTTGTAGACGCTTCGCCTAAACAAGTCCGCATGTCCTTCCGAAAGGCCGGGAAATCGACAACCTGATAGACAGAAGTTTGTTTTAGGGTTGTCTGGCTTATGCTTGAGTGAAAAGACAGACTCTGCACCATGGTGTAAAGAAGGCTTCACATAAGTCCAGCAAGCTGTCATGAGCATCTCTCGTAATGGGCAAGTCCGGGAGATTCTTCCTCCAGTTGATTTCGCGAGTAGAGAGCAGCCAAGGAAAGGTAGAAACAGTCTCCAAGCCTTGCTCGATCCCGGAAGGCTGCGCTGTGTTTCTCTCGACGGACATTGGAGATTGCAGAAACGAAGGAGCGCATGAAAGATGGTAGAGAGCTGATGTTGGGCCATAATGACACAGAGTGGATGTAGAGAAGTCGTCTATCTGCAAGCGCTCTTGTCCGCCAGTGATCGTATCTAGAGAAGCCGGGTCAACGCCGGCAGCTGGAATGAGAGTCTCTGATGTGGATGGCTCGCTGCTTGATGCAGCTATTTGTTGTTGCTCATCTGTCGCTGCTTCTGATGCCTTTCTGCTCTTTGCTTTCGCAGCTCGACGTATGGCACCGGCCTTTCGACCATCTTCTTCACTGCTGTATACGCACGTTTGCCCTCCCTTGATGCATCCAGAGCACGGCTGTTCGCCTTGACATCGTATCTTGCGCTGCTTGCATCCTAAGCAGGCGCGCGTTATATGGGGAGCCGACCTCTTCGAATTCGACATGTTGTAGCGCGACAGATGGTAGGTAGTATGGGCGAATGCAAGATAACCAATCTATTCGAGTTGCTACAAACCAAAATTACCGTTGAATTGCCCGATACAAAGACCTCTATCTACAAACTATGTAACTTTTCACTATGACATATCATTTCGGATCTCGTAATCTCCAGTAACGCTCAGTAAATGTATCTAAACTTTGGTTGTTGCCAGTCGGTCCTGTCGTGCCAGTCTTCAATGAGGTCCGAGTCGTCCATTTTGCCCGCCTCTGCTGCTGCTTCTTCCTTCTCTTTCTTCTTGTTGAGGTAGATGATGTATACCCAGTATACAGCGATGAGCACAATAGCTATAGCGTAGCATGAAAGCATGGCTGCTACACCACCAGAATATTTGGGAGCTTGCGAAGCCTTGAAGGTTTGCGGACCAATCAAATTCCCTACACAGTACCCGATGTAGGAAATGGCATAGACGACTGTCTTCTTGGTGTATCCGGCGCTGTTGGCGTACATCATCGTTTGTACGACGATGTATGGACCCCAGTACGTAAAGAGGATGTACAGCCCAGCTAGAGATCCGCCTATGTTGCTTCGCGGAAGAATGTATAGGACGATGGTCCCACAGAAAGGAACGAGACATGCCGCCATAGCCGTGGCACAGCGCATCTTTGTCTTAACTGCGATGTAGCCAAACACGAGAGAACTGATCCAGCTAATGACGCCTGTAGATGAAGAGGCGAATCAGTCATTTTGCCGGCTTGCCAATAACGAGGCTTGAGTTTACCGGTTGGAATTGCTCTAAAAGACGCGATCGATGTCAGCAATTGGCAAGACAGCCCATGTACAAAGCGTTACGCACAGTAGTTGAGTTTCACCGATGCTGAATCCAAGCTGACTGACAATGATACTGTTGAATGTGAGAACTCCGTTGTTGGGGATGTTGAGGACGACTAAGGAAGTATAAATACCTTTTAGCATCAGAAGTCAGTTTTATGGCTTGCCCACTGACTGTTAATAAAGAAGATGAGCCAAGTTTTAGGATCACTAGCAGCTTCGATGATCTGTTCCTGCTTGATGACCTTGTTTTCGACGCCAGTCCTGTTTTCGGCCGTTCTTTGGATGGCAATAACCTTCTCGCGAGGTGTGAGCCAGATGGCCTCGAGAGGTGAGCCCGCTAAAAAGAACCAGCATAGGATGGCCCATGCAAAAGTAATTCCACCGACAGACAGAAACAAAACTTGCCATTGGGCGAGGTGACCGTGATAGCGCGACGAAGCGTAAGAAAGAAGGCCATTAACGACGGATGAGAGCGTGCTGAAGATGACGGCCGTGCGGAACGGCTGCTCGGCCTTGGTCCACCAAGCCGAGATGATGAGACCGAATCCAGCAAAGATGACACTTTCGAAAAGACCAAGTATGAAGCGTGCAGCTGCAAGGCCCCTAATAGAAGAATCTCGGTTCAGAAGATGAGATGAAAAGAAAGCATTTGATACACACCCAAAGCTCTTGGCCGCGGCGCTGCACATGAGAATGATGCCCCAGACTGAACAGTTGAAGGCCAGCCACTTAGCTGTAGGGACCTTCTGCATGATGAAGAGGGAGGGCAAGACTGCTGCGATCGCTCCGAACTGGGAAGCATTCATGTCAGTCTTTTGTATGAGGTGAGCTAACTAGGTCTTCTCACATAAATGATACTGGAGATCCAATTGTATTGCTGACCAACAAGATGGAGGTCTTTCCTCATACCCAGAGTGGCCGCTGTACCAATGCAGACCTTGTCGACAGCGCCCACTGGAATTTAGCGACAGAAGTCTTCAGATACGTTTCAAGCAGTGTAAAGACGGTATTTGCGTACTCATCAAAGCGAATTGAGAGAGTGTCATGACAATGGGATCAATCTTGCGTCGGAGAAGTCTCTTCTCTTCCTGGGCAGTCCATGGCTCCAGCAGAGCCGGATCCTCTTTTGCAATCTGGGCGAGAAAAGCGCCAGCTGCGTCATCGCGGCTGTCGGTTGAGGATATGTCAGGAACCAGTTACAATCAGTATAGTCATGCTACCACGGACTCACTTTGTTACGGGTTCGGCAACCTGTGCGCCGCCAACATTAATGCCCTCGCCCTTGGAGGATGTCTTCTCGACTGAAGAGAGGTCGGCCATGGTGTAGAAGCGATACTTCCTGTAACAAGACGAGTAGATAAAGAGAGGAAGAAGAGCCAAGTTGTCAATCTCTCAGGCCAGAATATATAGTTGCCCGGTATCTCTGTTCGATAAGTCGAGGAAGCGGGGGATAGAGGAGGTCGGGAGTCTGAGGGGATTATGGGATTATGGGATACGGATAAAGAGTTTGGAACAAGGACATCAGCTGATATCGGTAACCTGGGATTGATTATCGACGTCGCGGCCGGGATTGTGCAGAGAAACCCGTCTCAGAAATCCGAAAGAGAATGATAGGCGATTTAGCGAAGGCAGGATGGAGGGGAAGGAGAAGAGCTGGAAGAGTTGGCAGGGTAGCCAGGTCGCTTCTGGTCTACTTAGAGTAGTTTTCACAACGATACCGACGACCATGCCTGCCATAGCTCGAGTCTCGAAAGTCAAGATAGCCATCGACCGAGGGTACAGCTGGATTCTCGACAATCACCAGTTGCTGTCTCACTGACCGAGTATCGTTTCTGCAGTGGTACTTTCACAGGTGCGCTGGATCTGGATCTCTCTCTAGCTGGACCGGACCCCGTGTGGTACTGATGCTTTGTCGACATTACAGACTGCTTGGGCATCAGCGAAGACAAGGGCAACATCCTCGTCAAGCTCTTATCAGTAGATCCATCAAAGTGGGCAGGCAATGCTTCCTAGGCAGCACTTCCTCTAAGCTGACGGTCTCTGTTCGGTAGCTATCCGGATGCACCAAGTATATGACAGCACGCCGCAACACTTGACCAAGACAAGCAAGCTAATCCTTGTACCTACTGCTCACAGCTGAAGGTATCCGCCGTATTCTCGAATGGTTCACCGGCGAGACTCTGCCTCGAGGCGAGCTCATCGATCTCTCGCGATGCGAGTTCATCAGAATGGTCAGTGAATACGAACGACAGCTCTGCAGGAAAAGCAAGACGCTAATCAGCTACGCGTGTGCTTCGCAGGGAACGACCGTCGCTACCAATGCCCTTCTCGAACGAAAGGGCGAGCGTCATGCATTATTGACCGTAAGATCTCGCTTCGAGAAGCGCAAGTGCTACAACCTCACTCACTTCTCTTTGTCTCTCTCCACCAGACTAAAGGCTTCCGCGATGTCATCCGCATCGGCAACCAGACTCGACCCAAGCTCTTCGACTTGGCCATTCGCAAAGCAGACGTGCTCTACGAGAAGGTCGTCGAGATAGATGAGAGATGCATCGTAGAGTGGCCCGAACTCGTTCAGCCAGACCAATCTACAAACATCGAAGGCGACAAGCTGGTCGTCGGGCTCTCTGGCGACATGGTCAGAGTAATCACACCGCTTGGTTGAGTGTTTCTCATTATACGAATTCCTTATCAATTACTGACGAGAAGTCACGCCCAGACCGAGAAAAGACTCGACAAGAGCTGCAAGCGCTGTACGACGAAGGCTTCCGTTCGCTCGCCATTGTCTTTATGCATTCATATACCTTTCGCGAACACGAAGCGACTGCAGCAGAGGTTGCACGCGAAATTGGATTCGAGCACATCTCACAATCTTCCGACCTGCAAGCCATGATCCGGGTCGTCCCAAGAGCAAACTCCGCGTCTGCAGATGCATATCTGACACCAGAGATCAGGCGCTATCTATCCCAGTTCTCTCGAGGATTCGTTGGTCATCTACAAGGAGACAGTGCCTGTCAGGTTTCCTTTATGCAATCAGACGGTGCTCTAGTCGACTATCGCAACTTTTCTGGCCTTCGAGCGATCCTGTCAGGACCAGCAGGTAATACGAAAATCTCTCAACAACTTCATGAATAACGTGCTGAAACTATTTGACTTTGCCAGGCGGTGTGGTCGGTTACGCTATGACGAGTTATGACCCCAAGGAAGGCACTCCAGTAGTTGGTTTCGATATGGTTAGCCAAACAACCGCATGTTCTCTCTGCTTTCAGCGCCTTTTTCTGACCTACGCTTTTATTTCTATAGGGAGGCACGTCCACCGATGTCTCGCGATACTCTGGCTCTTTACAGCATGTTTTCGAGACTGTCACAGCCGGTGTCACTGTTCAAGCTCCCCAATTGGACATCTCAACAGTCGCTGCTGGAGGTGGTTCAATGCTTTTCTACCGCAACGGTCTCTTTGTCGTTGGTCCCGACTCAGCTGGAGCGCACCCAGGACCGGCATGCTATCGCAAAGCCGGTCCGTTGACAGTCACAGATGCAAACTTGTTCCTTGGCCGTCTTCATATCGACTCTTTCCCAAAGATCTTTGGCAAGACTGAGGATCAGCCTCTCGATTACGAAGCATCTGCCAAGCTCTTCAGAGAGCTTACTGCAACTATCAATGCCGAAAACGACTCTCAGCTCACTCCCGAAGCAGTCGCTTGTGGGTTCATCGAAGTCGGTACGTTGTTCCTCGTTTTCCGCCTCTGGAAAGGTCATTGCTGATGTTGTCATACAGCAAACGAAACTATGGCTAGACCCATCCGAGGTCTCACTGAGGCGCGCGGCTTTTCTACCAGCGATCACAATCTTTCGTGTTTCGGAGGAGCAGGCGGACAGCACGCCTCCGCCATTGCCAGCGCCCTTGGCATTCACAACGTCATTGTTCACAAGTATTCTTCCGTCCTATCTGCCTACGGTATGGCTTTGGCCGACGTTGCCATCGATCTGAGTGAACCATCCAATGAGACTCTCAGCAGTCGCGCACTCGAAGTAATGCAGCATAAGATCGATTCGCTCAAGAAACAAGGATTAGCTCAGCTGCAAGAGCAGGGCGTCCATGAGGAAGATGTTGCATACGAAGTCTACCTCAATCTTCGGTACACAGGCTCCGATACTGCAATGATGGTTCTTCAGCCAGAAGACAACAACTTTGAAAAGCGCTTCAAGGACGATCATTACCGCGAATTCTCCTTCAATCTCGACAAAGCGATCCTTGTTGACGATATCCGAGTGAGAAGCGTTGGCAAATCTCCAGAACTGCAAGGCATCGGTTCAGGCAGCTTTGCTGCTGATCTAGAAAAGCTAGCGCGCTTCGATGTGCAAGCGAACCAAGCTTTCGCTACGCAGAAGATCTATTTCCAAGAATACAACGAATGGGCAGACTGCCCCATCTACAAGCTTGGCGACTTGGAGCCTGGGACTGTTATCAAAGGTCCATCATTGCTCTTGGACAACACACAAACCCTGCTTGTCCATCCTTCCAACAGAGCTATCATCTTGAACGACCATGTCTATATCGATGTTGGCTTGGGCGAACGCAAGAAGGCAGACTTATCCAAAGTCGACCCTATCCTCCTCTCCGTCTTTGGATCTCGCTTCATGTCCATCGCCGAGCAGATGGGACGCACATTGCAGAAAACATCAATATCGCTGCAAATCAAGGAGCGTCTCGAGTAAGTGTTCTCCGGTTGCCTGGCTCGCAGTAAAGCTGACCTACTCCTTTTCTAGTTTCTCATGTGCAGTGTTTGATGGCAATGGCGATCTTATCGCTAACGCACCTGCCGGTTCGCCTTTTCGTGCCCAAGCTAGCCTTTGCTTTACTAACGTTTTCAACCTCAGTACCTGTTCACTTGGGTGCCATGTCTTATGCCGTGAAATACCAAGCAGATCTGTGGAAAGGAAAGCTCAAGGCCGGAGATGTTCTAGTATCAAACATGCCCACGGCCGGCGGTTCTCATTTGCCAGATATCACTGTCATCTGTCCTGTCTTCGAAGCTGGCGACATCGTTTTCTGGACAGCAGCACGTGCGCATCATGGAGATATTGGTGGACTCAAAGGAAACTCTATGCCTCCAGAGTCTGTAGAGCTCGTTCAAGAAGGCGCTCGCATCTACTCGCACCTGCTCGTCTCGAACGGCCACTTTGATGAAGAGGGTATAAAGGCCATTTTCGAAGAAGCTGGAAACTACCCAGGCTGTCTCGCTGCACGTCGATTCCAAGACAACTTGTCTGATCTCAAAGCTCAAGTCTCTGCCTGCTCGGTTGGCCGACTCAAGATTCAAGATCTTTTCAAAGAATATGGTCGAGAGGCAGTACTCTTCTATATGCTGGCAATCAGAAATAATGCAGAACTAGGTGTACGCTCGTATCTGAAGAAGCTGCATGGACTCCGACAAGGCAAGCCTTTGCATGCTGTTGATTACATGGATGATGGTACTGTAGGTCATGCGAGCATTTCCACTGTGACTACGTATGCCAACTACTTTCTATACACAGCCGATCGAATTGAGCGTTACAATCGATCCTTCAGATGGCAGCGCCGTCTTCGACTTTGAAGGCACCGGGCCTGAAGGCTACCATAACCTCAACACACCTCCAGCGGTAGCAAAATCGGCTATTCTCTACTGCCTGAGATGCCTCATCGGCATCGATATCCCCCTTAACTCTGGATGTCTCGCTCCGCTCGATGTTCGTATTCCGCCTGGCACTCTCATTTCTCCATCAGAACACGTCGCTGTCAGCTCAGGAAACACCGAAACCTCGCAACGAGTTACCGATGTTGTCTTTAAGGCATTTGAAGCGACGGCAGCTTCCCAGGGTTGCATGAACGTGTTCCAGGCGAACTACAAGGATCTCGCGTATGGTGAGACGATTTGGTGAGCTATATGACCTACTTAGACACCTACTCTTGCTGATTTTAGACTCCACAGCGGTGGTCACGGAGCAGGACCGACATGGAAGGGCGAGTCTGGCGTACACATCAACATGACAAACACCAAGATGACGGATGCAGAGATCTTTGAGAAGCGATTCCCCATCATCCTTCGAGAGTTTAGCATACGCCACGGAAGCGGTGGTAGGGGCAAGAACCCTGGAGGAAATGGTGTACATCGAGAGTTTGAATTCATCGTGCCTACTAGCGTGAGTCTTCCAAACTTGCAGTTTTTCAAATCTGGATTAGCTGACGCTATTTACTCCTCAGGCCGCTGTTATTGGCGAGCGCCGTGTCAACGCGCCTTACGGCATGCACGGGGGTGAGAACGGCGAGCGAGGATGTGCATATTGGATGAGGAAGAATCCAAACGGGTCTTTGCGCAAAACCAAGCTCAAGCCAAGTCAAACGATTGATGCAAGTCGAGGCGAGCGCCTAATTATCCATACACCGGGCGGTGGTGGCTACGGCACACCTCAAGGAGCAACAAATGGGACGTATACCGGAGTTAGTGCTACCGAGGCTGAGCAACCGAAGATCTTCTATCCCCGCGCCAACGGATCTCTCAATGCATATCAGCAGGCCTCGCAGAGTAGTCAGTGATGATTGGTGTATTAGATTGTACGACATTTTCGGAAATCTCGGTGTTGTGATACGCAATAAACGTTATCCGTTAGCGCTTCGGGATTTGCCAAAACCCTCTTCTGATCTCAAAAACCCGAAGATATCGGGATGGCGAAAACACGACATATATCGTCGACTGAAATGCGGACCGCGCTGGAAGAGACAGCGACCTTGGTAAACTACATACTGTACCTCTCTCAGTAGCCGGCTTTCGCGATATGTCGAAAGAAGCAAAGATCTTGATCGCGGTACGCCTGCAGTCTGCCTGTATTCCGGCTATGTTCAGCAAGGCTAACTACAACCTCAGGGAGCTGGTTGCTTTGGACTGTCAACCGCCTGGCATCTCGCTCGTGATGGTTACCAAAACATCACTGTCATAGACCGACATTCGATACCAAGCCAGGACAGCGCCGGGTACGACTTGAACAAGATATTCCGAACAGAGTACAGCGATCCGCTCTACAGTCGATTGAGCCACGAAGCAAGAGACGCATGGCTTCAAGAAAAGTGTCTCGATGGCTGCTACCACGAGACTGGCTATATCTTTGCAGTGACCGGCAAGAACGCTAAAAGGTGCGTAAAATCGACATCTGCACGGCATATCGCAAGCGACTGATGAAGTACTTGTAAACAGCGTGCAGAACTGGAAGGATGCCGTCAAGAATTCAGTTGATCAAGGCGTGAAGTTCTCGCAACTGAATCAACCTTCAGACTTCAAAGCGGTAGCGCCTGTCTTGACTGGGTCCATGCAGTGCGTATATCTCCCTATATACTTCTCCGTGTACAAATCTGAAAGACTCGCTGGCAGAGGCTGGAAAGGCGTCTACAACGCCAAAGCAGGCTGGACACACGCTTATAACAGCTTGAAAGCAGTATACGAGGATTGCAATCGATTAGGCGTGAAATTTGTAGTTGGTCCTTCTGGAACAGCCAAATCAGTCCTCCTCAGGGAAGATGGGACAGCATATGGCCTGCTGGCAGAGGATGGAACGCGCCATACAGCCGATAAGGTAGTTCTCGCTTGCGGTGCATGGCTGGATTCCATAATTGACACAAAAGGTCAAAGTCTGGCGAAAAGGTAAGCAATTTCTACTCTATCTGCTTTGCGCGGGCAGCATTGAGACTGACCCTCTTGAAACAGCTGGTGCTTTGTCCATATCGAATTGAGCCAAGAAGAAGCTGAACAATGGAAGAACATGCCAGTGGTGAACAACCGGGAGCTTGGGTATCTCTTCGAGCCAGACGTAGAGGGAAGGCGCCTCAAGATAGCCCCTCATGGGGTGGGCTACACCCATTATATCACGCCGGGAAAATCGTATCCTCGTGCAAAGTCCGACTACCCCTCAGACGGTATTCCTGTTGAAGCCAAGGCGCTCGTGCGCAAAATGCTGTCGGAGTGCGTGCCACACCTGGCTGAAAGGCCCTTCGCCTATGAACGCCTATGCTGGGATGCAGAGTGAGGAAGCTATTCGAGTACAGACAAGCTTCAAACTGACAGCACTTACAGCACGCCCGACGCAAACTTCCTGATCACGGATCATCCAGAACATCCCGGCCTGTACATCGCTGGCGGTGCTAGTGCACACGGATTCAAGGTACGGTTGGCTCTTACACCTTGTGCCAAGTACACACAGCTGATCCATCAATTGCAGTTTCTGCCCAACATCGGCAAACACGTAAAGCATCTTCTGGAGGATAGGCTCGACCCTGAGTACAGGTCGGCCTGGCAATGGCGACCGTGGCAGCAGATCAGGCAGGACACCTCAAGACCCGATCTTCCAAATGTGAGACTTTAACGCTCCTGCGATTGCATCAGCTTTGGCTTACAAGCCTACTGTTCTAGGTGGACCTGCGCGATGTTGACGGCTGGAGGAACGACAGAGTGGCTCGGCTATGACATGTTTACTATAGGAGGGAGGKGGGGKATTTAACGAGCCATACTTGTAAAGATTCTGTGCTTGGGTGATAAAGGTTAGATTGATGTTGCACGGAAGCTGAAGTTTCTGCGTATTGCATTGCTAGCTGTGCTAGACGCTGGTAATGAAACATTCAGCTAAGTCTACCTTGGCACGCCGCAAAAGGCCAACGAGGGTCGTCTCTTTCGACCAGAAGGACTGAACGGATAAACGCGAGGACACGACAGGACAGCATAAGAAGGGCATTGTATTGTATATATATACTCAGTCTGCGAGGTGCCAGCTCTGGATCTCCTCAGCGACTTTCGAACTGTTTCAAGACTTCAATGGCATCCCTTTCCAATCCTGGCGCTGGCATCCTGCATCTGCTGACCATACTCAGAGGACGTCGCAACTTGGTGGTAGCTGCTCTGGCCTGTCTGCAAATGCTCTGCTCCTTTCGTTCTTCCATGCATTCGGCTACTGCCTGAAGTACAGGCCATCATCACCTCCAGCTCTGCGCGGCGGAAAGCGCTGGGCCACAGCAGAGCAATGTACCTCCGTCACTGAATATCGACAAAGCTAGCGTGTACTCCGATCATCAGTACTAAGCTACCTACTGCTCCCATGACAAGACAAGATTGAATGTCTCACGCGGTATCAGCCACATCATCTCCTAAACAAGGACGGTCAAGCTTTCGCAACCCTGCTGTGTCTGTGTACTCCTCGCCGGACCTACTTATCGCGCTTGGACAGCTTACTCGCCAAAGTCGGGACAGCCTATTTCGGACGACATATGGCAGAGTTGAAGAGTACAAAAGACAGACCTGATGCTGAGAAGCCACCTGGAAGCAAGCCTGATCAACCGAGCTATGATGATATGATCTATCACCTCATGAACACCGTCGCTACAAAAGTGCAGGAGAAGAAGATTAGCGATACTACTGAGAGGAGTAGGGAATTGGAGAAGACGCTCAAGGTGCATAGCAAGCAGTTGGCAGACAGGACTGAGCACTGCACAAACGAGATTCAAAGGGAACAAGCCGAGGCCAAGAAGCTCATTACAAGCGAGGATATCCACGAAGGCTTCAGCTCGGGAGTGAGTCTAGACTCGATACTATTTCTTGTCGCTAGTCACTGACGTGAGCTTGACGCCCACAGCACGTCAACAAGAACGCAGCGACAGCTCAAATCGTAGACCCTGTAAAGCCAGCACCGAGAGTGAAGGCACAGAAGAAGACAGAAAAGACGACGCAAATAGAGACCCTGAACCCTAAGTCAAGCGGCTCACAAGCAGATGCAGGACCTTCTCAATCAGGTTATGCACCCGACACAGAGGTCGCAAAGATGAATGTGCAAGATGACGACGATGATGAGGATGACGACGATGAAGAGGTTCCGACTCTCACTCTATCCGCCAAGCAATTCACGAAGCTTGAAATCGGGAACTGGGAACAAGCGTTCAATGCATTGAGCAAAGAACCGACATTGCTGAAGGAGGATGTGAATGATGCGATATTGATGGAAGCTTTTGAAGCTGGTATGAGAGGAGAAAAGAAATACTTGTACGCACGTGTGCCTCAAGCACTCGTGCTGCAGTACTGTCGGAAGTTGGGCAGAGATGGTGTTGCTCTTTTCTTCAAGAGGTGCGCTCCAAACTTGGACTTGACATAAGAGAGCATTAGCCGATTTAAGTCGTGCAGAATGGCTACGAACAACGATGCGCTGAAGGTCTTCCGAGACGATGTTCAGCAGACCTGTGACAGGATAGCCAAGCGAAGTGTGGAGATGTTGGCCGAGCGCATTGAAGCCGGTGTGAATACTCAAGGCGAGCGCGAGCAGATCCAGCTCGTCGCCTCTGATACCGGCACAACAATCACATTCGAAGTACCTGACGGCCCTCCACCCGAGACTATCACATTAGAAGGTGAAGGAAGTGGAAATATGGATCCTGTAGTCGTTCGGGATTTCCTWCAGAWACGATGGGATATCTTTACGAGTTTCCCCAAGAACTTGCAGAAAGCGCTTAAGAGCAAGAATCTGGAAGATGTAAATAAAGTATTGGGAAGAATGGCGGTAGAGGAAGGTGAAGAGACTGTGAAGCACTTAGATGAAGCTGGTATTTTGAGCTTTGGAAGTACGGATATTGTGGATAAGACGGGCAAGGGTGAGGGAGCAGTAGCAGAGCCGTCAGTTTAGTCTCTCGATAGACTTATAATACTGTATTAAGCTACCTAGCTACATCTACATCCCTTTTTCATCGAGGACCTCGTCATCGTCTTTGTCATCTATCAGCGAATCAAGCCGCTTTGCAAATTTCATAGCGACTTCCGCTGCAAAGTCTTTTCTCCTATCTCCGTCAGGCATGGACATAGCTTGATCTTTCAGATCTGCCAATGAAGCGAACATGTTGGCTAATGTAGCTGTAGCTGCCGGATCGCTTGGATCGTCTGTATCGTCCAATGATAGGTCTTTTTCCCAGTCTTCAGCAGGAAGATAGTTGTCTGCTGAGGTTGGCGATTGGCTCTGGGTATTAGAGCTGCTGACGAAGGGAGCGAAATCGTCGTAGAATGCTAGCTCGGGCCTGCCGGTCTTAGGCTGGTCTAAGTGTTCCGACGCTTGCTCGCTCTTGGAGGTAGCTTCTTCGTTATCCAAGATAGGCCACGTGTGCGCCTGTAGCGCTTCAGACAGTCTTGCATGACCTGTTTGGCCTGTTTCCAATGACGCTTTAGGCCATAAACGATATCGGCACGTAGGGACGGAGCGCACCTCCAGCTTCATCTTGCCCACTCTCGTCAAGGTTTATGTACTCCCAGCCGTTTGTGAAGCATTCGTCTGCTATGTCAGGCCCGACCGTATTGATTTGACTCGCTTTTCCCGCTACGATAGGGATGTCGATACTATCTACGTCCACTTGTGATAGGAAGTCCAAGCTTGCATCCTGTATTCAGATGTTAGCGTCTATTCCGTCTCGAGTCCTGCCGCTGCTCACTCACCTTCGAACTATCTAGCAGGACCAGGACGGCAGGCGAACCAGCTTGCACGTTCTTTACGACTTGATCCACGCTCCTCATTAGATGGAAATAGACAATTGTTGCATAGTACCGGTTCTTGATCCGCCATGGTCGATATGGGCTGTTCTCAACGACATCTCGAGAGCCAGTTAAGACTGTTCATCAAGCATGCATGAGCCTGGTGAACGTTCTTGATGAGTAGCAAGAAGAGCAGCGAGCTACCTTGCAAGATAGTTTCTGTCAGATCTGCCGGCAGCTGCGAGAAGACCGATATCGTGCTGGCTGGCTCAGGCGCCGTAGAAGGTGCAGTATCATTGATGCTCATGATTTACGATGCAAGTTGACGGGAGCACGCTAGTAATAAGTCGCCAAGAAACGGGACGGTCCTGCCTGAAGCCAGTTGAAGCGATGGTTACTGAATAATTCGGAATATATCCTCGCAATCTACGCTACACGACTGCGAATCGTCCAGATCCCGAATACCTGAAGCCAGCCTAAGAACGATCGTCAAACTCACGCCATGCCGAACATCGTGCACTGCATGTCCACTTTCTTACGCTTGGTTGGCGACGTCACCTGTGGAGCTGTCCGCTTGCTGGCTAGTGCATTACCTTCAATAGAGGCTAGGGGTTTCCGCGTCTGGACAGTCCCTGCTCCTGCTCGAGCCACGTTTCCTTGAGCTATTCCCCAATTTCGAGCCTCCCTCAGCCTGGCGAAATAGTGCTTGAGGCATGCAATGTCTGTTGCTTGCTTTTCGATAACGTTTTTGGCATGCTTCAACAGCGAATAGTCCCGATCTCCTGCGCTTGGATGCCTCTTTGATGGATTAAGCGTCGTCTTACTTAGACGATCTTGAAGAAGCTGTTTGACGCGCTGTGGCTCCATAACCTTGACATCCGAGTTGTCTCTTGAATCGTAGCTGTCGCTATCAGAATCGCTGTCAGGGTTAGAAGCTTGTAACTTGGGTTTCAGCGCCATTGCCTTTTCGTTTTTGCTCATGTCGACGGGGAATATACCAGCATCTCTGAACGCTTTCCGGCATGTCTCTACGTCCGCAAAGGCAGGCTTCCAAAGTGATGAGAAACTATCGTAGAAACCGGCAAACGCCAACTCTTCGTCATCTTGGTCCACAAGGCTTTTTTCTCCTTCCTCGTCCTCAGCCTCGTCGTCATCCTCGTCTTTATCCTCGTCTTCATCCTTGTCTTCCTCCTCGTCTTCATCCTTGTCTTCATCCTGGTCTTCATCCTCGGTCTGATTGTCGTGAGACAGCTTCTTCATTTCGGAGAAGACATGAATATCTGCCGGTTGGCCTAAAGTGTCATGAATAGAGCCATAGCCATGCGCATTACAGATGACGATGTCGTTGTCCCAAGCATAGAAGTCGGCATCGGAGGACATGGAGGTTGCATCCATGATTAAGACTCGATACTGGCCGGGTTGAATGCTGAAGACCATAAGATCAGGAAATGGAACACACTCAACCACAGAGCCGCTAATCCTCACAATCTTTTCGAATAAGCATCGAATTTCTCTATCCATGCAAATTCACCTTTTGGATCCAGTATACCATCCTCCGAGCTTCTTATTGTGATCGCAGGATTGTCGAAGTAGTCCTCTTTATATTGGGCGAGCTTCTGTTTTTGGAAGATGAGAGTAGGGTCGAGCAGCTGGCCAGCCGCTGAATAGGCCGTGAGAGCCGTTATAACGGGTCGTTTAGGATCGAACCATTCGTATAGGCTCTCCTCATAGCGCTTGAAAGAGCCGAGGACACTGTCTGCATCATCGTCTTGATTGGCGTAAAACGTGGTCTCGTTGAGATACCACACTTGCGAAGCATCGCAGATCTGTTTGCGTAATGTCGTGCTGGCGAGCTGCACGAAAGAAAAAGTCAGTCATCCTCCATCTGCAAGTACCACGAGATGGACGCACATATTGCCAGAATTTCAAGCTACGGTCATAGGTCTCGTAGGATGAGCATTTCTCATTGTCGCGTTGTGCTCTACTTCGAAAGCGAATCTCCGGATTACGCTCCAGGAACTCGTCAAGCCAGTTCCTGTCGACGTAGACAAGGTTGCGCGCAGTCTTTGGGTATTTGATCGATTCAAACTGGCACTGATGTGCACCTTTGAGCAAGATCTGCTTGTCGACAACTTCACCAGCCTGGTAGAGACCGTCCGCATAGCCAAGGAGTCTGGCTTCTTCCGCTTTCGTAAGAGATGGTGGAGCTGCTTTGCGAAGCCTTGCGCGTAGCGTTGCGACGTTGACTCCATAAGTACGAGCTATCTCAGCGGCAGTACGCTCAAGGTCCCTTTCCTTCGCCCGGACGGCACGCTTGAGCTTGCGATTTCTTTCCTCCTCAGCGCGTGCTTGCTCCTCATCAGCGAGCTGCATCCGCGTCCAGAAGTCCATGTTGGGTTGAGTGAGACTTGCCAAGAAAACAAAATACTGTAAACAGCTTTCTAGGCACGTGCATCATGACAGAAACGCGACGCGTTTACTGCAGGTCTGTTTTATCATGTATGTCTAGTAATCCGGCTTGTACAGCATGTCATAAGGTCCGTTATCAGATCTACCAAAGGAAACTTGAACTAGCTATATGAATAAATGGGTGACTACTACTTTCACTGTTGGTCAATTACTAAAGCGGGTGCACTACGTTAAACGGAGCTTACGACAGCTACGAAATCCTCTAGACATCCACCTTTCGCCGTTTCTCAGGCAAAGCTGCTGCCAGAGGCAAACAGTGTCGCTTAAAAAGGCACATGCGCATGCTTCAGCGCGACACGCGTAATGCCCGATGAGGCCGCCTCTTGACCAAAGAAGATACAGGCAGCACACTCATACTGACTATCCTACGGTGTACTTTGTGGCATTGTAGCACGCTGCTGCGATGCGATTGCCGCATCGACGTCCGAATACACTTTCAGGATAAGCAGCGCTCCTGGGTATCAGCACCTCGAGAGGTGCTCCCGTGTGCTTGAGCTACTGATTTTCATTTGCGAAAGCGGCCCTAGCCCCTCGAGGTAAGTTCAGGTGCCTGCCTTGCAGTCTATGCAGGAGGCTGACTTGCTTGGAAGTACTGCAGATCGGTATCTACTATGCTTCTCTTGCTTGTTAGAGTGGCTCCAGCCTTTGGAGGCTATTGACGCGCAACTGCCAGCTGGCGGTCTGTAATATAACACAGCACTTTTCCGCCAAAAGCCAGAGCTTGATCACGGAAGCACCCGGTCAGCTTGAAGCGAGCCAGGAGGGAGCTATACTACTCACAGCCGACTTTGGATGCTGATACGCTGTACTGCCGATAATGATCCGTTGTCTGCGTACAATCAGGTAAGCTATGTCCGGTTGACAAGGAATGCTTCGCATACAGCTTCGGACATCCATGCAGCAGTGCTTCCCATAACGGCTCATCGAAGACAGCCGCATTATCATCCTCCAAGAAGCCTCTCCTTATGTATCCAAACGGCCAGTCGAGTAGCCGAAGATTTGGAAAATGGCCCAAGTTGATGTTTTCCGCCAGGCTGGTAGCTATAGCAGCTTTGACTTCATGTGTCGCCGGATGTTTCGGGATGGTAATGCTCTGGATGTTGTGTAAATGACGGCTTATAAAGCTCGAGCGATGCTGAGACTTCGCAAGTCGTCGCAGCGTCGCAAGACATCCTGCCAGTTGTAGACATTCCATATGCGTGTAGAGTAGTGGTAGGGAAAGTTCCAGCATGTCCTTGTTGACGGTACAGCACACGGCAAGTGAGGACGCCGGCAAAAACGACAAGATCTGGGAGATTATCTCTGGCGGAAGAGGAGGGAGATTTGGCTTTATTATGACCAGAGTCTCTTCAGCCATAATTTGCGAATCTCGAACTTGAAGATGCGGTGCGAAGGAAAGCGTGGGTCTTCGCTTGGTCTTTGGGCAATTCGTATGAAGTCGCATCAGCCATACCTGAGCTTCTGGCGCTCCAATAGCTATGTTACCTTGCTGAAGAATTCCTAAACGCCCGTAACCTGCCCTGAGTCCTCGTCATGTCGTTCGCAAAGCTTCTCGGGCTGGTTAGCAAGCCCGACATCATCGTGGAGCCCTGTTTCGATGCAAACCCTCCCTTGTACTTCTTATACCCGCATGCTCAAAACCCAGGAAGTCAAGCACCCAAATTTACGACTATCACAGGCCGTTTCAAAGTGACTTTGACAAAGCCTGAGACTTTCGTCGATATCTATGCTACCATTACGCCTAATTGGTACGCGAAGAGTGATCGTACGTGATACGGCCCTCCATGAAGAAGCCTGTTTCATTCGTTGTACTTTTCCAGACTTCAAGGATGAAGGCAGCTTGCCAAGCTATTCCTGCCGGATCGAGCATTCGGAAGTACAGCTACAGTCTGGACAGCACGAGTACGTCCGTACGTTTTCGAGACGAGCGTGTCAAGCTGACGCAAGGATTATAGGTTCCCTTTCATCTTCAATCTGTCATGCACCACTTGGCCCCGCTCAGCCGTCTTGTATGACACAGGGCAAACGCAGGAGATAGAAGACAACTCGTCTTTCAACATCTGGTACTCCTTAGAGGCGAGCCACAAGAGCAAAGGCTGATTACATCTGCTGATGGCGAACGCCCCTCATAGCTTGTCCTTCACCGGCGCCAGCCAGATGGCAGTCTTTCGAAGTTTGTGGCCGAATTCCCTAAGCGATCCAGGGCAATATCTTTCAAGGGCACCATCGATGATTGGAAAGAAATTTATCACAATCGGTTCTTCGCAATGATAGCAAGCCCTGTAGATCCTGGAGAGATGCCGCCGCCGTTAGAGTGAGCATATGAACAGTTCGACCTGATGAAGAGCTGAGTGTACTTGCTGGTAGGCGAGTGATAGAGGAATTTGCGCCTCAGATCGGCCCAATCAACGTGATACTAACTTCCCGTAACTTCACTCCCGGCTCTCTGTAAACCCGCGCTCTTCTGATCACAACGTCCAATTAGTTGATTGTTGACTCTGCAGAATAACTCTCAACATAAAGCTACCGGATGTTCCACCTGATACCAGATTCTACAAGATACGCGCCTCGGTGCATCAACTCTTTTCTTGGCGGTCTCTGAATACTGGTGGGCCGACCTTTGCAGAAGGTCCCTTCATCTTTTCGTTCATGTCGCTTGAGCCACCTTTCCAAGAACAGGATAGCACGAGCATATCGATTATTCAGAGCGTCAGGATGCCGGATGATCGCTACCTCGCGCCATCCACACTCAAACATACCATCACCCCGAACACTATCTCGCACCAGATAGTCTTGGAGTTTGAGGTGATCGACAGGGAAGGGCAGAAGAAGGTGATAAGCATTCGCGAATCAGTCACATTAGCCAGTGTAAGTGGGGCCAATCGAGTAAAGCGAAAGCAAACTGATCACTCTATTCTCGTTTAGTGTATGCTTCTATCCGAGTGGCTTACTGTTCCTCGTTATGGCACATCGCCACTGTCGCGGAAGGAATTTCAACCACAGCGGCCGAAAGATAGATTTTCCTGCGCATGTGGCTTCACGCTCAGTCAGCTGATGGAAAGGGAAGAAGAAGGTCTGCTGCCGCCCGAAGAGTACGAGCCTCCACCGATCAAAGACAGAGGGGAATAGACGGTGATAATAAGAAGACAGTCTGGGCAGGGTAGCGGGAGGCTCGTCTGTGTTGCGTCAAGCACTGCTATCTGTACTACTTATGACCAGCAGGAACATGTCTTCCCCAGTGGTATAACGCCCGTCTCTCGCAGGTGCACTGAAATTGTCGTTGTAATCAGAGTACGTGGTAGCTATGCAGGACAAGGAAGTGCACATAGTTGTGGTTAGGAGGCGCCTAAAGCCTCCATACGTTAAGATTGTAACCCTTTCTGGCAGCTCTAGCTGTGCCTTGCCATCAGCCCGAATCGCTCAAAATAGGTCTCAGCCCATAATACCTCGTTGGGTTAGAACGACTACGAAGCTACCTACCGTCTCTCGAAACAGATTCGCCATCTCTTCGTCGGGTCGTGACATGTAACGAAGCTCGACTAACACCTGCGAATTTGGCTTTCCTCTGGATGCCCCACCATGGCCGTCTCTAAGCTTCTTGGAAAACACAATGAGCCCTCAATCGATGTAGAGATCTTCTTCGACGCAAAACCTGCCTTGTATCATCTATACCCCAGCAGCGCAGAGCTGGGGAGCCAAGCTCTCACATCCACGAATATTACAGGCCGTTTCCAGGTCACCTTGAAGAAAACGGAGGA
This sequence comes from Erythrobasidium hasegawianum, assembly GCA_001972285.1. Classification (NCBI taxonomy): domain Eukaryota; kingdom Fungi; phylum Basidiomycota; class Cystobasidiomycetes; order Erythrobasidiales; family Erythrobasidiaceae; genus Erythrobasidium; species Erythrobasidium hasegawianum. The sequence continues at coordinate 958,960 of BCII01000006.1, read as the reverse complement.
GTTCGCCGAGATATATACTACACTTACGCCAAGATGGTTCGTACGGAACAAGCGTAGGTTTTGATCTGTTATACTTGATTTAGATAAGTCTAGGTTAACGGCCAATATTCATTGTTCCCTCCAAAAAGGCTACAAGGATGAAGGTAGCCTACCTAGCTATTCGTGCCGTATTCAGCCTCCAGAGGGCAAGCTGAAAGCTGGTCGCCATGAGTGAGTTGCAGCTTGTCAGGCTGGAATTTACTGAGCAGAAATACCCCGATACAGCTTTCCGTTCGTCTTTAGTCTACCCTGCACTGTCTGGCCAAGCCCCTTCATACATAGAGGACATGGTTCGAAATCGCAACTTGTTCAAGATATGTCTTCTTTTAACCTTTGGTATACAATAACGGCGAGTCATCGCGAATGTTCGATACTGGTACATGTCCTTAACATTGCACTCGATTCGTAGTTGGTCATGCAACGGCGTCAAGCCAGTGGGAGACTCTCCAAGTTTACGACAGAATTCCCTAGACGCCGAAACAGACCACTGGACAGCGATGTGGATGAGTGCACAGATGCCAATCACAGAGTATTTTTCGAAGTCGTAGCAAGCCCTGTAGATCCAGGAGAGCTACCGCCGCCTTTAGAGTAAGATGACTCGACCACATTTACAAATTCCGCATCGAGGGCTCAGTAATCGTATCTTCAGGCAAGTTATCGAAGAGTTTGCACCTCAAATAGGTCCTATCAATGTCATCCTGAGTGCGAGGACATTTACTCCCGGTTCTCTGTAGGCCTACCTCGCTGGTGTATTCACAATAATATACCTAATTGTGACCCATTTAAGCATTACGGTCAATATAAAGCTTCCAGGTGTACCGCAGGATAGCACTTTGCGGACAATACGCGCCTCCGTACACCAAACGTTTGCGTGGCATTCCCTAAACGTTGGCGGGCCAACCTTCACAGACGGGCCATTCAAATTCCCTCTGCTTACCTTGAAGCCACCTTTTCGAAGCGATGACGATGGAAGGAGCATTTCCATTGAGCGAACGGCCAGATTACCAGATGACCGCTATCTAGCGCCGTCTACTCTCGCAAACACCATAACGCCAAATCGCATCTCGCATCACATTGTCCTGGAGTTCGTGGTCATTGATAGCGAACGGCAGGAGAGTCGCATCAACATCAGTGCACCTGTCACTCTGGCCTGTGTAGGCCGTCCAACTTGCATATACTGGATTAGAGAGAGTGCTGAAGATTTTCTCTCTGAAAACAGTGTACGCTCATTAGTGAGTGGCTGAGCGTTCCCGAATATGGAGCATCACCTCCTCTACCGCTCAGCGATTTTCAACCGGAACGTCCCAGAGACCCGTATTCATGCTGTTGTGGGTTTTCCCTTGAACAACTGATGCAAAGGGAAGAAGAAGGGGTATTGCCGCCCGAAGAGTATGAGCCTCCGCCAATCAAGAAGAGAGAAGATTAGAGATTGCCCGTAAGGGAGCTGTCGATGTTGTCCCCAGTCTCACAGAATCGTTAAGCAGTTGTCTTACAATGGAGAGGCTACCTCGATAGTGTGCAGAATCACGTCTGTGCTTGCGTTGGCGGCATAAACCTGCCTACTATTCGCGAATGGAAGCCAATCGGATCAGCTACAGTGTCGATGAAGCCACCATCGTTTCCATAGCTAGATTTGGTTTCTACGACTGCATCGATGTCGCAAACGAGCTGCAGTGTTCCGGTTGCATCTTGCCGTCACCCCGAGGAGCAAGTACTCCACTGCTGAACCGCAACCTCATTGGAACGTTACTGGCTACTGCCATAAAATCTACACGTCGTTCAAATTCTGCAGTATATCATGTCGCCTCCCCGGGAAGCAAGAGCATCATTGCAGCTTTCCTAGGGTACCACCATGTCCGTGTCCAAGCTTCTTGGGCTAGTCAGCAAGCCCAATATCACTGTAGAACCTTCTATCGACGCGAATCCTCCTCTGTATCTTCTCTATCCGTCTGCAACCGAGCCAGGAAGTCAAGCTCCCAAGTTCACGACCATAACAGGCCGGTTCAAAGTCAGCTTGAAGAAGCCTGAAACGTTTGTAGAGATCTATGCTACCCTCACGCCTAACTTCTTTGTGCGTAACAAGCGTGAGTACCTTCCCATCTCTTCGATAAGGAAGCCAGAACCCAAGACCAGCTCTGTCACAAGGCTGCAAAGATGTAGGCAGTTTGCCTAGCTATGCGTGCAAAATCCAACAACCGGCTTCCCAACTCGAATCTGGAGTACACGAGTAGGTGAGCCGGAATTCTCCAGCATCAGCTCGGTGCCGCTAAACGGATGGACTGTACAGCTTCCCATTCGTATTCACTCTCCCATGTACAGCCTGGCCACGTTGCTCAATCCTCAACGAATATACCTCGACATCGCATTCTATCAAAGACGCCTCATCTTTCAACGTCTGGTATACACTAGAGGCGAGTTTTCATGATTACGCCTGCTAGTATACTCTACTGACAGACCTATCGTTGACCGTAGCTGGTCATAGTCAAGCAGCAAGCCGATGGAAGCCTCTCCAAGTTCACAGCCGAATTTCCTCAGCGCAAAAAGGGTTTGTTACTGGATGGTGATATCGATGAATGGAGGGATATTTATCATAACAGGTTCTTCGCATTGATAGCGAGCCCTGTCGACCCTGGGGAACTGCCGCCGCCATTGATGTCAGTCGCCCAAATTCACTCATGCTTTGCACCGAAAGAACTGAATAAGTGGATCGTTAGGCAAGTCATAGAGGAGTATGCGCCTCAGTTAGGGCCTATAACCGTCGTGATGACGGGAAGAACCCTCACTCCCGGTTCGCTGTGAGCCGAACTTGTTGAGATTTCGGCGAACTTGAGCTAAGGGATATCTCTGGTTAGTATAACATTCAACATAGAGCTACCAGACGTTCCGCCCAACACTACCTGGCGTAAGATTCAGGCGTCGGTCCACCAGACTTTCACATGGCGATCTCTCAATGCTGGCGGACCAACCTTTAGCGAGGGGCCATTCGTTTTCCCTTTTATGCTCTTGAAGCCACCGTTTGGAGGACAAGGGAAGAATAGCGTCTCCATTGTGCAGAGTGCTAGACTGCCAGACGATCGCTTTCTAGCGCCGACTACGCTCAAGCACACAATAACGCCCAATCACGCCTCGCACCAGATCGTTCTGGAATTTGAGATAATTGACGGGGAGCGACTGCAGCATCGTATCGCTTTACGGGCGTCCGTTACCTTGGCTTCTGTAAGTAGCGTATTCTTAGGGCTGCGAGATTGCCGAAAAGGCTGGATCTGATCTGGTGGTGGCAATACACAGTGTATGTTGATACCCGAGTGGCTTAACGTCCCTGAATACGGCGCATCACCTCCCCCAACACGAAGTGATTTCCAGCCTGAACGTGCCAGGGATGCCTATTCTTGCGAATGCGGTTTCTCGATCCATCAACTGATGGAAAGGGAAGAGGCAGGATTGTTGCCGCCTGAAGAGTACGAGCCTCCACCGATCAAAAAACGGGAAGAGTGAGGACGTTTGGCACGAAGTGTTAGGCTGTGCAGGAAGGATAATGTTTTGTGGAAAACTTAGTATATAGAATGTATGAAAGAGGTAGAGAGGCGTGTATATTCAAGGCCTAATCTCAGGATGCGTGGTACTAGACGAGAAACGAGGTCGGGTATAGATGCGAAGCTACATGCGCAAATACTGCTTTCTACTGCTGTTTGGCCATCTGCTCTGCGTTGTATTCAGAAAATCTGCTCCCGAGCCTACTCACAAGAATCGGTCAATTGCATAAGCTTCAAGCTCTTCAAGTCTGAAATGAGCATAGCTTTTGCGTACCTGCTTGAGAGAGAAAGGAACTTGTCTGCACAGTGGTTTACACACGTCTCTTCTGATGACTTTAGCTTTGTCGTTGTGAAGTCTGTAGCGCAATCCATGAAGCATCGCTCGACGAGCCCCGAGTAGAGCTGCATAAAGTCTTTCATCTGAAAGATATCTCGAAAACATTAGGCTGGATCCAGATTGTAGCTTCTTGCGCTGCTCGCCTGCTTCTTCTGCATGATGCCCTCGAGCACTGCAGCTTCTTGCTGTGACAGCCCTGATGCGTCCATAGTGTTTAGACTAGGCATACATGACTCGTTAACAGAGTCTTAAAGGCATTGTATAATCCAGTCTTACAAGTGATTCAAAGGTCTTTGACTCAGAGAAAAGTCTTGAAATCGCGAAAAAGCCAACAGTCAGGCTCTTGTCAAGAAACCGAAGCAAATACTACTTCAAGGAGACCTTTACATCTAGACAGACAACTCAAGAACTCACAAGAATGGCTGTCCGTACGGGAAACTGCTGCCTAAATCAACGATAGAAAACCGACGCTGACTTCCCTGCCCATGACGCTTCAGGCTGCAGATACGAGAATTCATCAGTGAGCTGGGAGAATGCGCGGTCGCAGTGCCTCTACATATTCTGATACAAATGCTCAGGACATCGGCGTCTTTGCCAAACTCACAAACTCGTTGGTCCTCCTGGCCTTGACGATGGGCGAAATTATGGCTAAGATTCCTTGCGAAACAGATACTGCCTGGCGTCTATGTCCATTGGATCTACAAATTTCTACTCAACCTTCGAAGCAGAACTCGCAGATGTCATCCCAGTCATCGAGACCTCTATCGGTGGTACGAGAATCATTGGCAGATTGACAGCAGGTAGGCCTATCTATCGCACTCTTATTGCTTTGGAGTCCCCCACTGACTTCTTAGCTTTTTCCTCTACGTAGGCAACCGCCATGGACTGCTTGTACCGGTGACGACGACCGACCAGGAATTGCAGCATTTGCGAAACTCCCTTCCAGACAGCGTAGCGATACAGAGAGTAGAAGAGCGTCTTTCAGCGTTAGGAAACGTAGTCGCATGTAACGACTACGTTGCGCTCGTACATCCAGATATCGATAGGGAGACAGAGGAGATCATCGCAGACGTCTTGAAGGTCGAAGTCTTTAGGCAAACGATCGCAAACAACGTATTAGTAGGAAGTTATGCAGCACTTACGAATCAAGGAGCGCTCGTCCACCCAAAGACAACGATCCAGGATCAGGATGAACTGTCGAGTTTGTTACAAGTGCCTCTGGTTGTGCGTATAGATCTGTATTTCGGAAATCCGTCCTGCTAATAGACTTCCTGCAGGCTGGAACAGTCAACAGAGGGTCAGACGTGATAGGTGCCGGCATGGTTGTGAACGGTCAGTCCGCTCGATCCTACCAGCGTATACAGCGAAGCTGACATCTTTCGGTCTTTCATTCAGATTGGTGTGCTTTCACTGGAGTCGACACGACAGCAACAGAAGTCTCTGTCATCGAAGCTGCATTCAAGCTGCAAGGGCAGGACACAAGCAACATAGGCAACATGCGCGATACTTTGGTTGATACCCTTGCATAAGTTGATTTACAAGATGTACAACTTCTCATTTCATCCTTTCGACATTCGGTATTAATGCTGCTGCGAGATGCTGTATGAGTTGAATCTAATCTAACAATTGCCATGCCATTTCACCCTCCCTTACTAACCGGACTAACTGTAGTCGTATTTGCGATAGAAAGCCTCGCTATCAGTGGGAGTAGCTTGAGCCTTGGTACCGCCTCTAGCAGGCAAGAGACCCTGCTTCTCCAACTCCTGCCTAGCTTGCTTATCCTCCTTCAGCCATCTCAGCGCGAGGGCTAGCATTTTACTTCCAGCTCTATCTGGCTTATTCATCTCCGCTAAGACTCCTTTCGGTACACCTGGAATGTCTTCGCTTTGGATTGGCCAAGGGATAGGTTCTGGTTGCGTCGTCTTCCCTAGCTGGATGTGCGCAACATGTGATGGGAAGCCATCGAGACCGTCGAAGATATGCGTTGCATAGAGTACAGTAGAGCCGCGTTCTGCGCATTCTTGCTTGAGGAATTCAAGCAGATTTGAGCGGACCAGCACATCCAGATCGACCGTGACCTGACATTATTAGACAGAATTAGCTTCATATACCGAGATAGAAATAGCTGATGCGTACCTCGTCCAGAAGAAGCACATCCCAAGGCGCCATCAAACCTTGCACAATCTGGACACGCCGCCTCTCTCCGTCACTGACTTGGTGCATACGCCAGGTTAGATCGACGCTGTAGGCGGAGTCAGCAACAAACAGCTTGCATCGAACAGGCGACGCTCACTCCAGAATGTCTAGCAAGCGGTCTCGGCGCTCCTGTATGTCTGTCAGCGTTGCAAGCTTATATGGCTTACTTCCATACCTTATGACGGTATCCTCCGACAGAGTCGCTGACATTAGAGAACAAATCAGAACCAGTAGTTATCCCCAACTCTGTACTGGGAGACGCACAGGAAATGCGAGACCAGAAGATCGCTTCGCACGACAGGGTTATTGACGAACTCTGTACCGAGATATGTAACGCCAGGTGGTGTCTTGAAGCTACATCGAATCGTCAGTCAGGAAAGTCCGCGCCTGATGATTGCCATGAATCGCATACAAGACATCTTGACCCAGAACCTTTGTATGCGAACGGGTCATTCGCTTTCCCGCGAGGATTTGCAGAAGCGTTGATTTGCCTGTTCATATTCATCCAACATAAGCATATGTGTCATTTGTTCTTCTTGACTTCGAAAGCTTGCCTGCTCCGTTGGAACCGACAAGAATGGCTATTGAGCCTATAGCAATACAGTACTCATATTAGACATGTTCTACTGTCTCTTGGGCAGTTTCGGGAAACCTTTTGGGAGCACTAAATCGACTCCGCTGAGCGCTGGGACTTTGGTCGTCGCAGAAGGGAAGCTGAAGTGCAAGTCTACCACTTCTATCGCATGGTCCGATGTACCATTCTCAGCCATCGTGAAAAGACTTCGTTAAATCGGCAAAGGTGAGAGAGACGGAAAGAAGCAGACCTTCACGTGCAAGTCTCGAGCAACCCATGTAATATTGCATTTCTGTGGAAATAGTTATCAAATACTCTGGTACAGTTAGACAGAACCTGCAGTCCGGACATATAGCAAGCCTAAGAATCGAGAAATCTAGCTTCGCGACATACTGGATCTAAAAAGAGCATGTCGCAACTACTCTCATTGCTTGTCCTCTTCCTTATCCTCATCATCCTCGTCAAAGACATCTTCATCTGCAAGGTCCGGGCAGTATCGTGTAGCTCCATCATAGCCCAAAATGACGGTAGAGCCGTTATCAAACTGTACGCGTCTGAAAGCCGGTGCTTTGCGAGGTAGCATTGGCAGTCTACGATGATCCGTCAGCTCATGTAGCACAAAGGAAAAGCGGTGCAGTCAGCGGACCCACTTGAAGCATTTGCTAACGAGGTCGTAGCCACGGAATGCGAGCCAGCTCTGCTTGCCCTCGTCGGTGCCAGCCTAGACGCACCTCCTTAGTGTCGCTCTTGAAGCTTTGAGTGGAGTGGTAAGTCGGTCTGACTCGTTCGCCGCCTTGTTGCAGGACTTGCTGCTTTTGTATTCGCTGAAGCAAGCCACCGTAGCTGCGTGAGTCAATAGGACCATCTAGATCCGTATCTGCCTAGCTTTGCGTTTTCGAGGTTCAGTTGGGCGGTCTGCGAGTGCCGGTGCAAGTCTGATCAGCGGGTCAGTCAATTATTGAAAGGGTAAGCTGCCCAAGGGGAGTGTGTACGGAGGCATTGCGACTCTGAGAAAGCTACATTTAGGTTGTAAGCAAGCTACACTTGTGTACTCATAACCGTTGCGTAAGGTAGCACTAGTAAATGCGCTCGAGAACTTCCACCAGGATATCATTTTCGCTCGGACATATAGCTTGCCATTCGGGCTTGGCTTGTAGTGCGCTATATACGCCCTTCGCTAGTTTTGGAAGATCTTCTTTCGGTACTTTGTAGTCTGAGAGCTGTTTCCGCAGACCGAGCTGGTCAATCAGCTTGTCCAGAGCGTTTGCAGCGGCCAAGCATGCATTGACTTCCGGCTCGTCAGATTCGCTATTGGTGTAGTGATCTCGAACATAGGATGTTGGAAGGTAGGAAAAGACGTTGGCCAACATGCTGCGTGCATACCCTGCTGGCATTTTCTTCGCCATCAAGCGCACTAAATTCGCAAACTCAGCTGATGAGCTAATGAACATAGGTTTATCAGAAGCGGGCGTACCTGTAGGTGCCAAAGTCAAGACACTGCAGATTCCATGCGGGATGCTGTAGGTTGCGCCAAGGGCATGTCCAAGAGCGTGGGCTAGCGTTAAGGGGTCAGCTTCGCAGCTTCGCAACAGCGGTACGATCTGATACTTACACGGTCCAAGAGATGTGTCTAGTCTCGAGGGATACAATCTGGCTTGAGCATCAGCACCTAACATCAAGTCTTCTACGCTGATTACGACTCACGACATCCAGGCTGCCATCTGGAGTCTCTGCCTAGCTTCAAGATCGTCTCCATCCGAGTCTTTGCATTGAGGCAGATATGTGAAGAGGTCTCGTATGGCAATCAAGGCAAGCTGCTGCATCGGATACTGATTCTTCGGCCTGTATAGACCTTCGAAAGCATGATCAAGAGCGCGTAAGCCTGTTGATAGCCAGAGGACATTAGGAGTCTCTTTCGTGAGCTTCGCATCAAGGATGACAGCCTTTGATCATGAGCGGTTTTTTCAGTTTATATCCTTGTCGTGCTAAAGCGATCATACTGACTGTTGGGCAGATCTCCTCTGCATAGACGGGCTCCTTCTTTCCTTCTTTGTTGGTCTGCCCAGCTAGTTGAGTGAACTCGGCTGCACTTAGTGTAGTAGGTACAGCGATCTTTTCCGGATCATGCATTATTAGCACATCTTCCTTGCAACGGCTAAGGTAGCATAGGTGCTTACGTGTGGTAAGAAGCTGCCAAAGCGGTCTTTGTGGTGTTTTGACAATGCTTTGCACGCATCTATTGGAGAACCGCCACCGCATCCAAGCAGTATGTTAATTTCTAGAGTAGATTACATCTTCTCAGTTCTTTCATCATCAGGCTTATAGGGGAATACCATATATCTACCTTCTTTGCGAATCATTTCCAAAGCCGCCTCGACATCATCGATAGGGGTATGCTGCCGGATCTTTGTGAAAGTACCTCCATAAGCGTCTTTCTTCTTGAGCAGTTCTTCTATGTGAGGAATGATGGGACCAGCAGCTAAGCTCTTGCCAGTCACAATCAGGCATTTCGGCTTTGAGTCTTTATTGTTGCGCAGGATGTCATCCATGATAGCGCCGAGCTCGTTGATGCTGTCTGGTCCATAGCGGACGCAGCGCAGATATGTTGCAGTGTACAAGCCTGCTGGTGGGCCATGCCCAACGTCTTGCATGGCAGATGAAGCGTCCGTCATCGTCTTTGTGAATGCTGCGAGAAAAGGCTGGGAAGATGGAAGTGGTCGATGGTCTTCAAGCTCGTTACAAGGTGATACCTATTGAGCTCAAGCAGAAGAGCAAGATGTGAAATCTCGCAAGAGCTCGCCGTCAAGGCCTATGACAGGCCTTCCGGCTATGAGAGATCGCCATGCAAATATATATCAGCGCAATAGTCTCCGCTTGCGACGTTTAACTTTAGCGATGCAACTGCCTGAACTGAACTCGTGGTGATGAAAGCATCGAGCTGACTCTGTTTATCAGGCAGGTCTAGCAAGGGACCAGTAGTATATCGAAGGGAGAGCCCAAAGCATAGACGGTATTAATTCTTTTGCATTACTGTTGCTAAAAGATCACTTTTGTTCAGACGTCTATGTAGCTACACGATATGGGCATTCTACTAGGTTCTCGTTACTGCAGCGAAGGAACAGTACCTCTTTTCGATACTTAGGAGTTGATGATGGCTGATAAAACAAATACCGTTAGCCTCGGACCATACTTGAGGAAAGCTGTATCACTTACTACCACCGTTTACGTGGATGGTTGTTCCACTGACGTAGGATGAGTCCTCACTCGCCAGGAAGACGGCTACGGAAGCGATCTCGACTGGCTGACCAGGTCGGCCTGCAAATGAGACTCTTAGTATGCAGAATGCTGCGTATGCGCTTGAGAGTCTATTGCAACGTACTGATAGGAGGCGAGCTGATGCCGAGCATGTTGCTCTTGCTGAAGGTGGAGGAGATCAGCGGTGTGTAGATGGGTCCGGGGGCGATAGCTGCAGATCGCGCAACATTTCATCAACCACTCGCTCATGTATCCCACGCTTAAAGAATAGTACATACCGTTTGATCGGATCTGCTTGGAGCCGAGCAGCTGGTTGGAAACACCTCGGGTGAAAGAGACGATCGCTCCCTTGGTGGATGTGTAGTCGAGGAGATCATCACGTCCGACATAAGCGTTGATGCTTGCGTTGTTGATGATGGCAGACCCTCTTGGCATGTGTGGTACGACAGCCTTCACCATGTAGAAGTACTGAAGGAACCTGAGCATCAGTAACAAGCCAAAAGTGAAAGGACACAGCGAAGAACACGCACTGCATGGATGTTGAGCTGGAAGCAATCCTCCCACTGCTTCGAGTCGAGTGTTGTCAAATCGTGGTTCTCCAACTGCTGAGCAGCATTGTTGAACAAAATATCGACGCTCTTGAATTTCTGGATATGGTTATCGACTACAGCTTTGCACATAGCTTCTGCCTTCAAGTCTGCAGGGAAGAGGTTCGTCTCTTTTCCAGTCTTCTGCTTGATGTAATCCCGGACGTCTTCGGCGTCTTTCTGCTCGGCGGGCAGATAGACGATGGTGCTTGTTGCGCCTTCCATAGCGAAGAGAATGGCCGTTGCTCGACCGATTCCAGAATCGCCTCCGGTGATGATGGCTGTCTTGCCTTCTAGCTTGCCAGAGCCGACGTACGGCTTGCCGTTGGCGTAGATGTCATCGATGGGAGTCTATTTAAGCATAATGTATGGATGTACGAGAGGGAACAGGGAGAGAAGCATGGAAGGTCAGCGAAAAGGTGCCTGACTGGCAGGGCGACGTCTCTTCTCTCGCGCACCTGTCTGAGGTTTCTCTGCTTTCCAGGTCGTTCACCAGGCTTGTTTGCATCTTGCTGTTCAAGGAGGAGCGAAGGATCAGGAGGAGCGAATCCAGAGACGAATCTCTCGTCGGGGTAAGCTGGCAGAGTGCCTGTTGCTTTGCGGACGGTGTCTACGATTTGCTGCATTGTTATGGTCTGTGTTCTGGTTTGGAATACTCAGAAGTAGGTGAAGAAGAAAGAATAAAGAACTCTTTGTGTTTTCAAAAGCCTTCTTCTTGCGATTTGCGGTCTCTGATGTCAGCGAAAATCGCAAGCAAGACGCATCATGGGCGAGAAATCTTCGCAAGGAACAAGCAAGGACAGCTAATAGACCACGTATTCATTGGATGTAGTATGTACAGACTGATCATAGATTACAGAGTCACAATATTGCGAGAGATTGACTGAAAGAAATCGAAGAGCGTTCCTGGTTTGGCAAATATGCTACACACCGCGTACATACCCTTTGTACATATTACAGCTCCTTCTTCTCCTTATGCAGCCTCCGCTTCCATCTGCTTGTCCTTATTGTGCTTAACTACCAAATCCTGGCACTCTTCAGCACACTCCTCGAGATCCTTCATCGTCGCTACAGGAATGATGTCAATATCCTCTTTGAAATCCTTCCAGCGTCCATTCTTGACTTCCTTATTCGCCAAGTTAGCAAGTGCTCTTCCAGGTCCTATATATACGAAACGAGTAACGCCGCCTTGATCCTTCATTAGATCTAAAGCTGACGCCCAGAGAACGGGTTTATGCACTGATGCCACGATGTCGGACTTGAGGCGCTCGGGAGTAGTTATTGGCTCGGCGGTCAGGTTGGAGACGATAGGTGCGGAAGGCGCGCGTGCTACGACACCGTGTTCCCATGCGTATGCCATGCCGTGTGTTGCGGGAGCCATGAAGGAGCAATGAAAAGGTGCGCTGTGAAATCGGAAGCGGGTCAGTGCTTGTTTCAGATGCGAGGTTGATGTATACGTACAAGACGGGCAGATCGGCTGCTCTTGAAGCTATGTCTTTGTCTTGAAGACGTTCGCACGCACGCAGAACGCCAGCTCTCGAGCCCGATAGAACCAACTGCATAGACTGCGAGTGCGCAAAAGCAAGGATTAGCAAAAACTTGAGGTCGTCAGGTTGCGATATCGCAACCTACCGAATTATAGCTTGCGACTTCGACCATGCCTGCATTCCCTTTGTTCTTCTCCCTCGTCTCTTTGACTACTTTCAACACATCTTCAATCCCTTTCTTATGATGCAGAACAAGAGCCGACATCTGTGCTCTTTCCTCATCGTTGGCACTATGGTCTGAGTACGTCTTCAAGCTCGACAACTGTAAAGTCCTACTTGTTAACAAGCCATGTAGACGTGTCAATTTGACTCCTTCGGCGAATGTAATGGCGCCAGATGCTACGCAGGCACTGTATTCTCCGCTCGAATGACCGGCGAAATAAGACGCGGAGGAAGAGATTGGGATGTGGAAATCTTTTGTCAAGACGCGCTCCAAGACACGGGAAGTAATGGTGATTGCAGGTTGGGCATTAGAGGATCGTGTGAGCTCGTCCTGGTATTCGAAGAAGGGACAATCAGCAATGGCTACAGGCAGTACACGAGGACTGAGAGGCTGACCTGCGGTCCATCCGCAACTATCTTGGCCAATTCATTCGCACTCCTCTCCTTCTGCCATACTGGCCAATTCAACAGATCCAAATGCTTCAACTCTGGCAATTCATGCAACTTCAGACCTTTCCTCCAATCTTCAAACTGTGCAAGAGCATCCTCCGCCTCTTCCCATACTTCTCTTGCAGTCTTGAAATTGTCCAATAGGAACTGCGACATGCCTACGTATTGCGAGCCTGAGCCTGGAAAGAGCAGAGCTGTCTTCTGACTGGGGCGAGGAGTGTTGTTGGGGTTATGATTATGTTTAGGTAGTTGAGATGACCGTTGGGAGCCCCGTTTCTCGTGCGACTTCCGGGTGTGGAGTAGCGGAGGGGAGTTGACAAATACGCTGGATGAAGATGAAGGTGTACTAGCTGCAGTAGAGTATGATGAGGAGGTTGATGCAGATGCTGAACTCGGTAGTGGTAGTGAGCGGCCGCCGCCGTGTCGCCTGACCATGATTGACTCGTGCTTTGTAGGGTCTCTGTATCGCTTTACATAGTTGCTATCAAAGTGGGAATAGTCGCTGTTGTCGTAGCTTCCATCATAGTCGTAGTGCCGTACTATCGATGAGAGATGTCTTCTTGCTGGCTGTCCCGTTGCCGGTAAGGACCTTTTCGACAGTGAGCGCATCTCTGAGCAGTGAAGGGGGAAGTGAGAGTGGATGCCGCCAGGTTGAAGTATCAATCAGATGTTATGATGGTTTGCAGAAAGTCGAGCTGTCTTGAGTTGTGCTTGCCAGATTTCAGCCCAAATTGCCTGCCCCTGCTTCTTCCGAGAGCTTTCTCGTTAGCCGGATATCGATGGGGTATCTGATGCAAGATCTTGGATGAACGCTAGAGAGTAGCAATAGTCACCTGGTGATGGACAGAAGTGCTTGTTCAAAGCAAAACAACATCATCGCATTTTAGACCGGCAAGCTCTAGCTTGTAGGAGGGCATGAATTGCAATCATGATAGATTCAAGAGTACTAGTGTTTCAACGATGACTCGCGATATGATATACCCAGTGTATCTTCAGCTTCCTTGCGAAAGCCTAGCTTTTGTCCGTCATTTGCTTGTTTGACTTTGTACATCCACTTTCACGTCACACATTGCTCGAAGTACCGGTACTTTGCGCGACCTACGTCCAGAAAAGTAGCTTCATCACAGTCACCTTCTCACAGTCCTTGCATCATCATCATCCTCCAACGACGCAGCTCGACAGTCTCACTTGAGCCCGTCATCCTGACGAGAGACACGTTCACAGCGTCAAGGCAAAGCATGAGCGAACCATTCAGCGAGGTGAGCAGGGCATACCTCTTGTTATCCTGATAACAGCTGAACAATGCTCGCATTCAAATGTCGCAAGTCGCCTGCCATCAAGGATTCACTGACCGTCTCTGGGTACAATTCCATCTCACCCTCCACTGCACCTTCTCCCCGTCCTGGTTTATCACGCACAAACAGTGTAAACTATTCCGTCGAGACAGATGATGGAATTACAGGCTTGACATTACTAGACGCGCTGGTCGTGCTCGACTCGCATCTGGATCTAGCGAGAAGGCAGATCAGTAGAAAGGGACAGGAGTGGAAGAGCAGAGCAGAGAGTACGGCTATCTCTGTGAAAAGACAGGCGGAGGAAGTGCTTAATCAGAGAAGATCAAAAAGAAGATATGCGAGCGGGGAACAGAGAACGAGATCATCTGGAGGCCTGTCGTCAACAGCACAAGGAGAGGTGAGTGAAGAAGACAGGATTGATATAGACAGGGAATTAGCAAAGTTCAGGCAGAATGTGCGTGTTTTCAGCCTTCCCGTTCCTGATCAAAGCTGACGCGAAACCGTGTGTATAGATACAAGCGCGAGTATCAGCAGTCCGCACGAAATGGAAGGATGAGAAAGTAGTCTCGTTACGAGACAAACTTTCCTTCTTCTTCGGAGTAGAGCTAGTCCTCGCTTCCGCCCTTCTCGTCGGTTTCAGGCCTCAATGGATGTGAGCGGACCTGCATCATTACATTCAATGATCTTAGCTGAATGTACCGTATTGGCTAGACCTGGAGTCTATTCGGCTTTGGCATTATACCTCTTCCCTATCCGAATCTACGAATACCGCAAGAAGCATTACTCGCTCTTCCTCGCTGATTTGTGCTGTGAGTGTATCTTCAACGCGTATGCCTTACTTCAAGCTGAGTCTTGAGTGCGTCCAGACATCGTCAACGTCATGTGTCTGCTCTACATCTGGGTATTCCCCAGCTCGCCAATCCTGTTTGTAGCCTGTTATGCACTCAGCCACGGTCCTCTATGCACAGCGTACGTGTCTCTCCACCTCACGTGTTCCCCTCTCTCATACTGACTACCCAATTCAATCGGAATATACAGCATCGCAACATGGCGCAACTCTCTCGTCTTCCACAGCATGGACAAAGTGACCTCTTTGTTCATCCACATCTATCCTCCATTCGTATTTACGGTCCTCAGGCAATTCATCCCGAATGTCGAAGAGAAATACCCTGCATTGGCACAGCTTCCAAGCCTCAACATCATGCGAAGTCTCGTATTCAGCAGCGTGGCTTGTGAGTTGCGAGGAATCGAGATAGAGCTCATTGAGGGTTAGGCTGATAACTCGCGTGAACAGACCTGGCCTGGCAAGTCGCGTACTACTATGGTATAGTGGTCGCTAGAAAGGACAAGATCGAGAAAGAAGGCAGAATCACAAGTTTTACGTACATGCTGCACAACAAGAAATCTCTAATAGGCAAGGTGTGCACAAGATCCACTCTTTACACCGAGCAAGAAAGTTTACTGATCCTTTATATTTTCACAGACCCTCGCCAAGATCCCTCCAGCTCGGCGCGAGCCCTCCTTCATGGCTGGTCAATTCGTCTATACGATAGTAACAATGGCACCATCCACAATCTGGCTCTACGACAGCAAGTTTCTTTCCGTACTATGGATTCTCACATTTTTCAGCGTATCCGTATGGAACGGCGCGTCTTTCTATTTCAAAGTAATGGCAAACTATAAAGAAGTCGCTGCTCTTAAGAAAGAATTGGACGATCTGCAGAAAGTAGCGAATGGCACGAAAACGCCCGGAAGTACGGTCATTAGTCCGTCAAATGGAGGAAATCTGCAGGATGTACCGAGTGATGTGAACCTGGGCCCGAGTGCAGTTGATACCTCGGCGGTGCAGTCGCCGATGCTACAGCCTACTGCTCCTTCTTCCTCGATATCGTCTGGGAAAGACAGCCAAGGGTCATCATCACCTGAGAAAGTCCCACTCCTACAATTGGACAAAGAGGACAGAGATGAAGAACGACCTGGTGGGCAGAGAGGCAGAGAGCCTTCGCTGTCAGAAAGTGATTCTTCGGCTGTCGTTGTGAACGCGGAAGATGGGAAAGAGGCAGTAGTGGAGCAGAAGAAGGATGTCTGAAGCATAATATTGGAGAAGGAAACGAATGTTGTGGTATTGCTATCTATGCCTGTTCTCGTTATGTTTGTATATGTTAGAGCCTGAAATTCCTAGAATACAATTGCTATCATACAAATCCTATGAGAGGATCCGCCCTATAAGGAAGTCGTACTTGATACAACAACAGTCTCTGCCTCAAGATACTGGAAAAGCAACAGCAATATTATCGCCTCTTCTCCCGGACTATCGACTTATGGCGGAGTAGGTCGCCCAGCTGGTCCTAGCACTTCGAGAGCTGGATGAAGATGATACTCTGAGGGATGTAAGGTGATAATACGCGGGTCGTCTTCTTCGACTTCGCGAGAGCGTGATTGAGAGGGACTCGCTGCGGATGATCCGGAGGTATCAGCGCGTATTACTGTCATTTACAATGATAAGATGCTCACATCCTTGACTCTCCGTGCTCGAACTGCGAGTCTGTCTGCGGCCTACGACCCAGATACTCATATCATCAGCCAAAGTAACGCGTCGCGGAAAGCTGACCCAGGAAGAAGACTCACGTCTACTACTGCTATATACTTTCGGCTCCGCCTTGACAGCACGTTTCAATGACTTTCTCTTGCCTAAATGCGAGTATAGATCTGGTTTGACGAGCCGTTTCACAGGCGTTCTTTCGACTTTTTGAATGCCCAGAGATGCGATGAGGGCTTTGTTTGAGGCTATTAGGGAGGCCTGTAATTGGATACATGGATGTTAGGGCTTGCTGCGACTGCATTCGAGAGCAGAAAAGTGCCGGCTGACCCTGTACGATTCGTAGCTTGTCATGGTGGTCGTAGGAAAGAGCGAAGGACGAAGGACTGGAAGCAAGGAGTGTGGTCGTCGATAGCAAGAGGTGGTTGAGTTGAAGCAGCAGCAGCAGTATTAGCAAGAATTGAACGAAGCGAAGAGAAAGTGGAAGGTGCAAAGTGGCACGTGGTGCTAAAGACGCGCTTCATATAGAGAGGTACGCGATTATGAGCTGAAAGAGCTGTCATAGCAGCTTCTGATGGCCAACAAAGTCGATATTCGAGCTTGCGACCGCGATTGCTCGAGATTGACTCTCGCACCACCGCCGGTATCCAGCAAGGCCGAAGCTTTTTAAAATTCAAGCTATCCTACTATGAACACCATTTGTGTTGCTGGTCTATCTCTATTGTACTATGCTATTACTTCGCAGTATCCGCCATCGACTTTTCCACCTCTTCTAGCGTTGACCGTAGTACATCTCTCAGCTGCTCTAGCTCGTACAGCGTATCATCCATTCCCTGAAGTTTTGTCGTCTGTTCAGGCTTCAGTACAGCTCCAGAGGAAGCGTACCGCTTGAGCTGACGCGCCTGCCGATCCACAAAGCATCAGTTCTCAGTACGCTCCTGAGACATGAGGATATACTCACCTCCCGCAGATCATTACCAAGCACACGCGCCCGTTCTGCTATTTCTATCAAAGACAGCCTCGCCAGTCCCGTCCGAATACCACTACTCTGCTCAATCCTCGCAGGAAAGCTTTGCGAAGCAGGCGGCGCAGAAGCCGGTGGCTGCGCTTTGTCATTTGACCGCCCTCTCTGCATTGGCAAACTAGCTTGTCCAGATGCAGATTTCTGTCTTTCTTTCTTCCCGTTCTGCCGCTCTGTGTTCGTCGTTGCAGCTCCATTCGCTTTCCCCTTCCCACGGCCTTTCACTGACAGTACTGTCTGTTCTGTGGGTGCTGAAATTGGGTGCTTTTGCTGTTTGGGCGATGGCTTGTCCACCTTAGTATTGCCATTGTCATTCTGGTCTTTATGTGCTGCAGGCGAGGTTGATGTCGATGCAACAGGCGCACTATCCAAGTTGATACCCTGCAATGCATCGGCCGTACTGTCCAACTCATCATCCCACCACTCTCCTTCCAGATCAGGCGGTAAGTCTGAGCCGGATGGAGAGAACTTGGGTACGTTCGCGGGCGCCCTAGCTGGTGTCGATAACGATGTTGTCCGACTGCTCATCTCTTGCGATTTGGGTGCCATTAGGGCAGCAGCAGGCGCAGGCGCAGCTTGAACCGGTTGCTTGGTCACACGAACTGGAGTAGCTGGAGCAGCAGCAGCGGTAGAAGTGGAAGGTGAAGACGCCCATCTGCTCGTTGTTGCTCCACTCTTGAAGGGAGTCGGCGTTGCAGGAGCAGGCTGTTGCTGTTGCTGTTGTTGTTTCTGGGGATACATGCGTGGTTCTTTCGGTACAAAGTCTGACGGCCTCTTCACTTGCATAGTAGCATCATTGACAGCAGGACTAGATGTTAATGAAGGTGCTTGATGGTTTTCCCTAGCGCTTGCAAGCTGTTGCTTCATAGACCCTTGTCCGACCTTGAATTTGGCTACATCTTCAGACGGTACATAGCCTGGCCGTACACGAAGCTGTTTACGAGTGCTTTGAAAGTACGCCAACTGCATAAGCTGAGCTTTACATCTTCTTTCAAGACTTGTAAGATCTGGTCTGTCATGCCCACCTTCCGTCGGGCCGCTGTGATGCTGGGACCAGTCGCTTTGCTGCGTCTGTCGGGTCGCTAACAATTCCAGCAAGAGAAGGGCTGCGTAGGTTGTCCATGATGTTGAAAGTGTTGTCTTGAACAGTGTTGAAACGTGTTGCTTTCCGACTGACCGGCTGCGCGCTCGTTTGACGATATTATGGATCTGACAGCTGCCAGCAACGGCGACCCTACTAACAATGATACAAATGGATCTGGATCTGCACCTCAACAAGCTAAACAGATCTACCCATCTGCTCAAGAACAACCCAAGAAAGATGTAGCGGATCCAGCGAAAGCTCAGTCTCAGGCGGAGCATCAAGTAAAGCTCGGAGTATGCGCAATGGACAGAAAAGCAAGAAGTAAACCTATGCGAAATATCCTGTCAAGACTCCTTGCGACCGGAAAGTTTGAAATCATAGTCTTTGGCGACAAGTGTATTATCGATGAAGGTGAGGGTTCATTCCCGTAGGCAGTCCCAGACTTCATAGCCAACCTCTCCAATGCGCTTCTAGACGTCGAGAATTGGCCCATTTGCGACTTCCTTATCAGTTTCCACTCGACTGGGTTTCCCCTCGACAAGGCCATCAACTACGTCGAGCTTCGCAAACCCGTCTGCATCAATGATCTTCCCATGCAACAGATCTTCTGGGATCGACGACTCGTCTTGGCTATCCTGGACAAAGCAGGAGTCTTGACGCCTCCCCGCATCGAAGTCGACCGTGATGGTGGACCTCAGCTCCCCAAGCGTGTATCAGATCAAATATACAGAGACTGGAACATGCGGATAGATGAAGCGAGGCCAGATACTGAACTCAACTTCACTGAAGAGCAAGTCGAAGCCAATGGCAAGATCGTCAAGAAGCCGTTTGTGGAGAAGCCGGTGTCAGGAGAGAATCATAATATCAACATATACTTCTCCAAGAAGAAAGGAGGTGGAGGCAGACGTTTGTTCAGGAAGATAGGCAACAAATCCTCAGAGATGGATCCAGATCTAAACTTGCCAAGAACAGACGGTTCCTACGTCTATGAACAATTCATGGATGTTGAAAATGCAGAAGATATCAAGGCATATACACTTGGACCGCACTTTGTCCATGCGGAGTCTAGGAAATCGCCAGCTGTTGATGGAGTAGTCAGGCGGAACTTGGATGGAAAGGAGCTGCGATATGTCATTGAGCTCTCGGATGAGGAGAAGGAGATCGCAAGCAAGATCGCAACTGCCTTCAAGCAGAACATCTGTGGATTTGATCTACTCAGAGCAAACGGCAAGAGCTATGTTATCGATGTCAATGGGTGGAGTTTCGTAAAGGGAAATGACATGTATTACGACAAATGTGCGGAGATACTGGAGAGATTCTGCACGAATCAGATAGCTATCCCGAAAACACCAAGCACGAAAAGCGAACCTAGCAGTAAAGACAAGTCTTGGGCACTCAAGGGTGCAGTGTGTGTCTTCAGACATGCAGACAGAACGCCTAAAAGTCAGTGCGAGTGCTCCTCCGATTATGTGCAAACAGCTGATCCCCGCTCCCCGTCAATCCAGTGAAGCTCAAGTTCAACATCAAAGGCTCATGGAGCTGGTCTGAGCCTTTCATCAATCTCTTACAAGGCCGAAAAGACGAGATCATCCTTCGTGCAGACGAGCAGCTGCGGTACATTGTAGAAGCAGCCGACGCGGCCTTAGAGATGGAAGGAAGTGACAAAGACATGCTTTCATCGCTAAAGAAGATTTTGGACAACAAGATTGGTGTGCCCGGCACGAAAGCACAGTTGAAGCCTACGTTTGGAGATGACGATACTTGCGAGAAACTCAATATCATCGTTAAATGGGGAGGAGAGTTCACGCATGCTGGAAGATACCAGAGCAGAGACCTTGGAGAGAACATGCGCAAGGATTATGCCATCTTGAACAAGTAGGCTTGACTATACATGTTACGGCATGCTTGCTTACCTGAACATCCCACAGAACGCTTCTCAATAACGTGGCTATATGCAGTAGCTCTGAGTGAGTCCTGAAATCTGCCCCAGCCAGTCCAAGAAGTGCTGACAATGCTGTATAGACGTCGTGCGATCGCAACTGCCGAGATCTTTGGGTCATCTATCCTCAACAAGAGCTCAACTGGCACGAATCCAAGCCCACATAGACTCATCATCCGGAAAGACCTGCTTGACGACTCGAATGCCGCGAAGGAGCCTATGGACAGAGTCAAGAAGCGTCTCAAAGTTCTGCTGCGGCCAGGCGAGTACAAGAGGCCTGAGTTTGCTTTCGCTTGGAGAGTCCCGGATGTAGAGCCACAGCAGGTCGTTCAGGAGACTGTCGAGCTGCTCAAGTACCACAGAGCCAGTACGTTGCATCTGTATTTGGCTTCTTCGCGGGTTCTGACAATCTCTTGTTACAGTCATGATCGAGAATTTTAAAACCCTAGATGTCGAGAACATTCAAGCAAGATGGTGCTGCTCCGAGTATCCCGCACTGTGGAAAGAGCGTTGGGACAAGATCTTCGTCGAGTTCTGCGATGTCGAGCCTGAAAAGTTCGACCCGTCTCGCATTTCTGAGCTGTACGATTCGATCAAGTACGATGCCCTGCACAACTCTACATTCTTGGAGACCATCTTCACACCGCAAGGCGAACAGCAAGGTGCTAGTTCCGATCAAGCGTCAAAGCCGCCTCAAAAGCTGAAGGAATTGTACGAGAAGGCGAAGATTCTCTTCGACTACAGTGAGAAGCCCTCCTAAACGGAATCTGAGCACCTCACTGACATGATTCGGCTTTCTCGCAGTTGCGCCTGCCGAGTACGGTATCGAGAAAGCTGAAAAGCTGCAAATTGGTGTCTTGACTTCGTGGCCCCTGCTCAAGCAAATCTTGGACGATCTGTACATTGCTCGCGATAACAGTAATGGCCGAGCGACTTTCTATTTCACGAAAGAAAGTCACATACAAACGCTCGTCAATCTGGTTCTACTATCCGATCTACCTATCGTTATGCCACAATTGCCAGAGCTAGACTATATGGTATGCGCCGCTGCTCAACAGGTACTCAAATCAGAAGCTGACATTGTGCATAGTCATACATAACCTTCGAGCTGTTCGAGCGTATCAAGGGCGACCAGAAGGAGTTCTCCATTCGCATTGCTCTTAGCGAGGGCGCGCATTCTTTGCCACTCGATGCCTCTCTGGATGCGAAGCATGCTTTGTCTGTGCAGCCAAGACGGTAGGTTGGCTTAAAAGTGAAGGCGACACATCGACTGACGTCGTCTTCGACAGGGTACTTACCAACCACATTCCACTCAAGAATGCATACGACACCCTGCATCACTACGCTGATTCGTCGCTGTACAAGAAATCTTCAACTAGCTTCGAGGGTATGCTGCCGGTAGAGGGTAAGCGACACAGCGATGTCTTGCAAACAACCACTGATGCGAGGTATTTTTCAGGCGACGAACTGTTCACTGGCCGAAAAGACGAGCTTGTGCAGGTCATCGATATGGACTTCACTCGAGCACGTCCGCAAAGTGTGGCCAGCAATCGAGACGGTACTGCAAGCGAGACGAACTCTATTATAATGTAAATCTATAACAACTAGACAGCATATTGCAAGAGGAATGCTAGATGCTACAGCTGTATATACTGTATACGTACAGACTGCATTGTCACAATACGTCTATGACTTTCATCAAGGAGAATGGCCATTGGGCACGCCTGACTTTAGCTCGTCCCAGTGTGCTTTGCCCCAGGACCCGGCAACAATCAGAGGGAAGATGAGAGTGGCATCGGCGTGGACCTGCGGAATCTTGTCAGCAAAGATGGCGTCTTCATAACAGAAGAGCTTACCTTGACAGACTCTGCATTAGCGCGAATCTTGCCCCAGCTAACAGCCTCGTCTGGTCTGGCGCCTCCGTCCGATCCATCGAATTCTTGACCAGTGTTGATGTATACAGCGTAGTCAGCTCCATTCCGCTGTTCACAGAGTCAGATTGATCTGTCACAGTCTAGATATTGATCAAGCTCACGAAGAGCATGCTGTTGGCGATTTGATGCTTGCAGACTCCGCCGCCTAGGATGACCATGCCAGCTTTAGGTGCTTTCATGCTCATATCGTTGATTTTGCGGATGTCGGCGACTATATCGATGACTAGGGGAGTGGGTGTCTTGTAGGAGTGGAAAAAGAGCATGTCTCCGAGCGAGCCATCCGTCAGAGCCGGGCAGAAGATCGGGATATCGTTCTGCATTCAGGTCAGAAGGGTTCTATACTGAGCCACAGCATTTACTCACCTTCCATGCCCAGTATAAAACAGACTCTTCTTTGTTAATCTCCTTGCCTAGACGAGCTATGACTGAGCTCGGCGTCCATCTTGTTCCCTGCTTCTCTTGCTCTTCCACCATGCTATCCAGGATGGGCATGACCCAATCTTCGAACTTGCAGTAGTTGTCATTCGGGACCAAGAGATTTCCTATCCGATTTAAACCTCTCTTCCGCAGGCCTGCTCCTCCAACGTCAAACCGTCCCTCGGGCGCAAGGTAGGTCGAGCCCAGGCATTTGATCAAGTCCTCTTCTATGCCGCCTGCGGTAGTTACGATGCCAGAGATGTACTTGTTCTGCACTAAAAAGCGAATGATCTCTCGCAGTCCTGAGGAAATCAGGTTGGATGTGTATCCAAGCATGATATGGCAGCGCGTATTGGCTCGTACGGAGTCTTCTGTATCGTCATCTTCTGCCTTTGACTCGTCTGAAAGTCGCCAGCGTCTCTACAGAATTTACACGTCAGGTTCTGCCTTTCACCATCTTGAAACTGGAACGCAAGCAAGCTGACCATCTTGTTGACAATCTCTATTGCTCGCGATAACGCTGTCGCTTGGAAGCCAGTCGTCGCATAACTTTGCAGGAGTGCCTCGAGCTCGATAGGAAGATTGAAGTCGGGTCCGCAAACGCGAGTAGCATCTTGACCAATATCTTCAGACTGTACGAATACTGCGTTCTGAGCAGAGTCTACGGCCGACATCCTAGGAAAGCTTGAAATAGTCAAATCGGTCTGGAAAGACGGAGAGCCTGAGTTTCATGCACATGACACTCGCATACGCAATGCTTACGTTTGGCCTCATAGCTGACAACAACATATACTGAACTGAACCCAAAATGCTATACTATACTGCAATATGAGCCTCTAAAGCGAGCTGCCGGCAGCTCATCGCACATGGGGAGCTGGTTTCTGTCACTCGACTCCGATCTTGCTCTTCTCCACCGCTAATGATTCACTTTCTGCGCCTGCATGCTCCTCTATGCCAATCTTCGGCGAGCCGCAAGGCAAGCAATGGGTCTGGTCGCCAATGATTTTTTCCTAATAACTGATGGTCAGACCGGCTTTACCACGCACAGAAGGAAGGCACATACTGTAGTCACCATAGTCTTTGTTAACTTGAAGCCAGATGTCTGGCTTGCTTGGGATAAGCGGCTCAAAAGGTGTGCGGGAATCCATTGTCGTCGCTCTTGTCCCTTGTCGGCAGGCATGACGATATACACAGGCTGCGGAAGCGTGTGTCCCTCCTCCAAGTCCTCCTTCTCTGACGCGGTAAGCCTCGCTTGCCGCTGGGAGGGCGCTTCGAGACAATAGACGAAACTGAGGAGATAGATGGAGGGCAAAGGAGCTACATGTAGCTGTTAGCAGCGTAGGCAAATATGCTGGACATATACGCACTGATTATTGCAGATATGGCGTCTCGACATCCGGGAAAATGGAAGGACGCGGCATACAGCACAGCTGCCACGGTTGTAAGCAAGGTTGGCACAGCACAGGTCTTGAGCGATAGGTCGGTCAAGTATTCAGCGAGCGCCATGGTTTCGCCAGGTTGCCCATGCCTCATAGAGGTCAAGCCAAATGCGAGAACTCCCGTGATGACTGTGTCTATAAGCACGCTGCTCCATAGCCAAATCTGCGAAGGTATCGCAGAAGGTGCGAAGCTATTCTTGCCGAGATATGCGAAAGCTGCGTATTACAAACGAGTCAGCATTGCTAGCGAAAGGTCAGCAATGAAAAGTTAGTATAGCCTGCTTACTTTGGGCTGTAGCAAACAGTATGCCTCCTCCGAAGGCAATGACTAGTAGACATGTAATAGTCATTGCGAACCAAACGTATCTGCCGGTGATGTGCCAACAGCGGTGAGCCATAAAGGTCTGCGTCAGGAGGCTACATGCTTTGTCAGGTTACATGGCAGCTGAGATCAAACTGTAGAATAGAGCGCATACCCGACTAGCACAGTCGGGAAGACTGCTGCGATATCTGACATCTTGTAAGAGCTGATGTCTTCACTCGAGCGCTTCTGAGATGTTACGTAGTCGCAGATCTCCCATGCTGTAAATGCTGTCGCTAGGAAATTTGCCAGTAAAGCGAGCCTTAGCAGCGGACCTGAGCTTGACAGAGCTCTCGGACAGGCTGTTCCAGCAGCTTTACGACTCCGCAAATACAGTAGGCCAAGACAGGTAGCTATTCCAGAAAGAAACACCTGAAGGCACCAGCCTACAGCTGAAGGTAAGAGATAGCGAGTAGCCAGTGCCTGTGGTGCGGTTGGAAGAAGGACGTCCGCCTGCGTCGACATGTCGGGTGAATTGGTGTCAATGGAAGAAGAAGAGAGAAAGCAGGAAGAAGATGTCAGAGCCTCATCTATCTTATCATGGACGGGTTGGGAGAGCTTCAATGCCGAGAATTGAAGTCAGCTTGTCTCCTCCGACGATGTTTCCGCTTGCAGGTATAGTTAATGCAGCGTGACAGCTGTCATGAAACAGCTTCATACGGGCAACAATTGCGCAACTGCCGAAAGCTTATGACCCTGAGTCTTCTTGCCTTTCCCGGCTGTTTTCCAATTGGCATCTTCCAAGTTGATGGACGTGTTTAAATCGCTCAGTATCGTTGCTTCAGTTGCACCTATGAGCTTATCTAACGCTCTGGATGGTCGTCCTCCTCCTGCGAACGACCAAGCTCAGCCGCATTGGGGCAGGTCCAAGCCAATCAAGGATGCAGCACCTACTATGCCGTCAAGACGCCTCTGCAAATTCAGTGTTGGACATGGTCTTGCGCTTGTCTTGGTCTTCTACGCCTGTCGGATGTCTTACGCGTCGACTTTGTCAAACGGTCCTACATGGAACTTTACGCGGTCGCAAAGAAAGGCTTGCTTCGCAGCTTTCATGGATGACTTTGATATCGACATCAGATTTCTCTCCTGTCCTGCATATGTTCTCAGTACGCAATGCTCACCAAGAAAAGCCACAGCACGGCTGCGACCCAACCGGCCTCCCCATCCTTTGGGTTTTGGGTAGCCCGCTAGTTTGTCTCCAGTAACCTCGCGCTGGAACCTCCAACAAGTAATACGCAGTCAGCATACGCTGTCCGCCATGAAAGGCCGGCTTCGTACACCTGCTAGCCCAACCGAGGTTTGGGCTGCGTGTGCTATTGGGATATCTATCTGACAGACTATGAGTTGAAGTATGATTATGCCTACATGAGAAAGAGACAGAGTACAAGGATTCTTCTACTTTCCGAAAACCGCAGCACCATAACCTCTCCCAAGATGTAGCCGAGCTTGAAATCAGGGGTCATCAGTAACACTCGACAAGCTGAAGATACCCGGCAGCACTCGGATAGTCGATGGCATCTAAGCTCGTCAACAATCAGCGATGCCAGGCGAAGACCGCGTCCAACTAGCCTTCCGCATCCCGTCATTCGAGTATCCTAGAGCAAGAAAGTCGTTGCTCGAATGTTTAAGCAAAAAGCACCGACCTCCGCCGCTCCTTATCTCGAAGTTCGATTATTGGCGCGATGAAAGGGATGAGTCTACAAGAAGATTCAAGCTGGCTCTTCCGATCGCGAGCGCGGAGTAGCGCCTTCTAGCGTACGGTACCAGCAGGCTGGCAGCACTCAGCCGTCAAGCCACCTCCAGACTTTGTGGTGCGGAAGCTACGCGAACCCACTGGCGTCATCTAGCTGATCTTCCTGAATCTTCAGCTTGCGGGATGAATCTATGAGTATATTCTCCTACTGAGCCTAAGCGATTCTCACGGGGGTGCATTCGAGCGGAACGCTCATATCTTACTGATTCGTCAAATTTTCGAAATCTATTAGAGGACACCCACCGTAACAGCTTCATCTGCACCAACATCTGCTCCGTTCCCCCTTGATTGTCACATCTCTATCCTTGCATCTCATTTCCCGTTCCCCTCGCTCTCTTCGTGCTGCACAAAAGTATGCAGCCCGCTCTGAGTGACATGACAGCACCTCCGACTCAAGCTAGTAGAGGAGATGGTTCTTCATGCTCTACAGTAGCTACTATGCAGCAAAGAACGGGGAGAGGACATTTCTGCGCTCGGCTCCATGCCTTCCTTGCAGACAAAACGTACAAGGATGCCGGAGGCTGGTGTGCCGATGGTACAGCTCTAGTTATTCAGAATCCTGAAGCTTTTGCAGCCCAGCTTGAAAGAGCAGGTTTGGGATCTGGCAGTTTCGCCAACATCAGGCGACAGCTCCACGTAAGCCTCGATTTAATCCTTTCCCTGTAGAGCTTAAGAATGCTCACGTTGACATATTTGTTCCCAGAACTACAAGTTCAGCAAATGTAACAGGAGTCTACCGCAGCCTTTGGCTATGCTGTTGTTGACGTTGGCGCCCGGCACCCAATGCTGGATCCATCCAAATTTCCGCCGCGACTCTCCTCTTATAGAAGTTCAAGCAGTTGCTCGAAAGCCCTATCAAGCTCCGTCTAAAGCCAAATCGCGTCAGATCACGCCTCCTGTCGAAAACAACTTTGAGAAGTTTAGATTACCTCCGCTTGTTACACCAGCTCCTGAAGCTACTCCTCATCTCTATGATCCTCTTAACTCTTCGGGTCCCGACCTGTATGAAACCGCTAGTAGTTGCGGAGGTACAGCATCAGAATCCGAAGGGAACGACGACGCTTCTGTCGATGAGGGATACGGTAGATGCTTCAAGAATCTTTCTGCACCTCACACTCTCGATGGTGCTGAAGGATTCACGTTCGGAAGTCAGCCATGGACGTCAAACAGCGTAGACGAGCCACTCACACTTGATCTGGAAGAGAGTCTGTCTACTCTGGGGGAAGTAGAGATCGCAGAAGGAGAGTCCAATGTTGCTGCGGAAGATTGGAACATGCCATGGGTCAACTCGTATCACGATCGCGTGGTGCACTACTCAAATGCCTACCCGACTGGTCTCAACCAGCATGAACTGGCTCAGCCAGTAGAATTCAGCAACTACTGGTATCACGAGCCAGTCTGGCAACAGCCCACAACTACGACCGAATTTACCCAATACTCCGGGTTGTACGACGGCGTGAATGGACGGTAAAGGCAGCTGCGCTACTGGTGTCAAAAGAAGTGGAAGGAGAGGAGGAGAAAGAAGGCGGTCAGCGAGTTGATCTCATCTAGATGAAGGAAAGACAAGAAGTGCGAGATGAGCTGGACTTGGGGTTTTGCGCGAAGGAAATAGATCGACTAGAGTAGTTCAATGAGGAAGGTGATAAAGATGGTGTTGTACAAAGCTGGTGATAAGTCTATATCAAAAGTACTAGAGCTGACGGACGTAGAAGTGTCCGTGCCTGTAGATTACGGTGAAGGGTCGATCAGTCTGTCAGTACTGTCTTTGTTATTTGTACGAGTAGTAGATATCGGAGGTGTCATATAAAGAAGATTCAGCCTGACGCCAAAGCTCGTGGTGAAATGGGGGGTGATTTCGGGAGCCTGGAAAGTCAGTCAAACACGGTCACGTAGAACTGCCAAACGCGTTATCTCGTCCGTACTGTACTGTTACTGAAAAGGAGAAAGAAAAGAAGGCTTAATACACTCTATGTGACTCTAGTACAGGCTACTGCTTGTTTGGCCGAAAGGCGCGTTTCTTGTTTCCGATATGTAATGGGGGCGCGCCTCGCATCTTGTGTCTCGCGTCTTGCGGCTGGCTTCTCTATTGGCTTCAGAATTTCTGGTGAAAGGACACATCCCGTTAGCCAATGTTTGGGACGGTTGGTCGAACGTTCTCCGAAAACGACTCACGCTCAAATCTCTGCCCCAAATACCTCTCTTTATCCAATCTACCATGACGAGTAGTCTCGTTCTATTACTGCATCCTTCTGACCAATAGATAGATCTCCACAGATACATTGCCACAAGACCACCAGCGAGATTGTACCCATTCAGATCGAAGACTGCACTGTTTCCGATATATGCTAAAGAGCCAAGATGCTTGTAGCTGAATGGCTCGTATAGGATGTCGTCCATGTCGTCGTTGATGTCCATAGCTTGCAGTTGAGCATGTCCTTTGGCTGCGAGTCTGGACATCTTCTTCCCGAGATACTTGCCTTGCTGCTCGGCCACTTGCGCGGTCTAGGCACATCTTCCATCAGCTTCATCTCGTGTATTGAGAGTATTGTTGACTTACGGCCGGCAAGGCGGTCATGCTGTTACTGAGCTTCTGGAACATCTCGGCCAATTCGTTTGTCGAGATATTGCCGTCATGATCTCCATCATACTTTTCAAACACGTCTCTGACTTTCTCGATATGGATCTGAGATGTTGGGAATAACCGTCTGATCCGTTTAAGCATCTTCTCGAATTCGTTGAAGTTGATCTTGCCGCTAGGTAGCGAGGAAAAACAGTCATAATCAGTACTTGCGATGCTTAGTGAGAGGTGTGTCTGACATACTCTTTGTTTTCATCACAAAGATCTAAGAGTTCCCATAGATGGTCGGTCAAATTCGTTTCGATGGTAGAGGCGTCGCCGATGCAGTATACTGTTCCAAGAGGAGCTCCTTTGACTCGTAGGTGAGAGTCTACCTCCAGAGCGTGTTTGTGGTATTGATTCGGAAGTTTGGAAGCCACAAGCTTCGTGAAGGGGTTCATGGCTGGCAAGTAATGTAGTAAGCTTGACGCCCGCAAATTTGATAAATAGGGTTGCGAAAGCTTACCGATACCAGTACTCCATAGCACGAATCCACAAGGGATTGTGAACTCTTCAGTCTTAGCATCTTTACCGCTTCCAGACTTGACAGTGTACGTGACGTAGTCCTTTCCGACTTCTTTGACACGCGCATTCAAGATTGTATTGATCTTGTTTCGTGTGAACCGCGCTTCGGCATATTCGGAGATCTTCTCGCTGTAGGTATTGAGGATGTGGTCGCGGGACTGGATGACGTGCACTTTCGCTTCTTGTCGGAGCAGTTTGGGATACTGAGACGCGAAAGAAGAGTCAATAGGTGCGGAATTGGTTGGGAAGAACTTGAAACGACTGGCTTACATAGTCTGGAATGGGCAAACGAACGATACTCAGCATAAGCTCGACGCCTGCAAGACACTTTCACGTACCCATGACATCCTCGCTAATCATGTCATACAGCTCGCTTGCAAATTCGACACCGGCTTTTCAATCAAAAGGTCGTCAGTACTCCTTCCAATACAGTACATTCGCATTCGTAGATGAACTTACTTGGTCCACCTCCACATACCACAAAGTTGAGTAATCTAGATCTCTCTTCAGGCGTTGTGCTCGGCAATGTCGCCATTTCGAAATTCGTCAATATTTTCTTTCGGATCTTGAGCGCGTCGTTGATCGTCTTCAGCTGGCTGTTTCAACAAGATATCAGTTTGCATACTTGCGAATGAAAGATCAAAGAATGATCGGGAACGAAGCTTACTTGCAGTTCTCCAAGCCTGGCACGCCGTGGTCGTTCGATACAGAGCCTACAGCCACAATCATTTTGTCGTATCTGGATACATGCACATGCAAGACATCAGCAACTATGAACCGAATCTGCACGAAAAGGCCGACTCACGGCACGTAGAATGACTCCTCCTGCCCAGGACTCGTAACTTCAATCAAGCGTTCCGACATGTCTATATCTACTGCTTTCGCTTGTATATAGTGCCCATGTACGCGTGCTATGACTTTTCGGATGGGTTCGACAAGAGATCGGGCTTCTAGTGTGCCTACGGCGGCTGAGGCTGCGAAATATTCAGAAAAGAGAAGTCAGTAATTGGACATTAGAGTAAAGATGAGTGGGACATACGTAGGAGAGGAGTGAAGAGGTTATAGTTTGAATCGGATATAACGGTGACATGGTATGCGCCTGGATCGAGGTTCTTGAGGGCTCCGACGGCCTAGATCCCAGCATTTGAATCATTTCAGCATACTTAGCTATGGTGATACAGTCATTTGCGCATGCTTGCAAACTCACGCCCCAACCTCCACCCAGAATGACGAGTTTCGGCTTGTCGAGCAATGCTTTGATCTGGTCATCCTCCTCATCTCCAATAAACATCTGTGCGATCTTTAGATTCTTTGGACCACCTCTCTTCGGATTGAGCGCCAGTGCCGACACGGGTACGTTTTGTATATTATGTGTTCGATACGTCGTTGCATCCCATAGCAGTAATCCACCAGTAAGAGTTACGATACTCAACACAAAGGACAGGACACCTCTTCCTACCCATTTGATGATGGGATGTCTATCTGATAAGAAGATTCGCCTGAAGAAGGACGTCTGGCGAGTGACGACTGGCTGTTCGGCCGTCATTGGGGATGCAGGGGAAGCTGAGGTGAATGAGGAGGGAGATGCAGCCTTCTTGGACCAGAATGCATTGTTTCTTGAAGAGCCATGAAATGCCCGGGAAGTTGTGACGATGCTGGACCTGCTGGACCTGACGCTGACTCTCGACAAGGCATACTGACTACTTAAAGCAGTAGCGATAGACCGCCGCAGCTGATGTTGCAGCATCGCAGTCGCAGGTAAGCCCAAAAGGTAGACTCTTGAAAGTGTCGAATGTCGATAAAGAGCTCAAGACAAGTCGATGACCAGATTAGATCACAGAGACAGAGACAGGCCGGTATTAAGGCAGATGAGATAGAGATTTCAAGGAAAGTGTTACAGCATTCAGTATAGATGTATGACACTCTGTACAAGACGGTGTAAACCCTGCTTGAATCCACTTTACACCTCTTGCTTGCCACGGCCTTTGCTTCGACTTGTCAAATTTCACCCTTGGGCACCCTTGAATCCAGACGAAACCCTACCTAATCCCCAGCCATGCGTATTGAGAAGTGTAAGTACTCTATATGTTGGATACAGTAGGGTTAAAGGCTGATCCAAGCCTCGTTGAATTGGCCAGGCTACTTCTGCTCTGCAAATGTCTACCCTGGACATGGGAGCATGTTTGTGCGAAACGACAGTAAGATGTTTCGATTCTGCAGCAGTAAATGTCACAAGAACTTCAAGTGCGCGGCTTGTCCCTCTCCTCTCTCTCCCTTCCCTACCTCTTTTACTGACTTTTCCCTCTGCCTTCGCTTTCTTACAGGATGAAGCGCAATCCACGAAAAGTTCGCTGGACGAAAGCGTTCCGCAAAGCAGCTGGCAAAGAGATGACTATGGACAGCACCTTAGAATTTGAGAAACGGCGCAACGTTCCAGTAAAATACGACCGCGAATTAATGGCGACTACCATATCTGCCGTCTCACGTATTCAAGAGATCAAAGCGAAGAGAGAAAAGGCATTCTATAAGAACAGGATGAACGCCGCGAAACCTGTTTCATTACGAACGGATGCGTTAGAGATATTGAGTGGAAGCCATTTACTTGGCTTTGAAGGAAAGAACTCGGATGTAGTCAAGAAAGCTCTGAAGGCGGCGGAGATCAAAGCTAAGAAGAAGGAGAAGAAGAGAATCCAGAAAGTGCAGGATCAAGTCGAGGAGATGCAGCAGGATCTCGAGGAGGAGGAACAAGTCAGCGAGGTGGAGGATGAGGATATGGACGTCGAAGAAGAACGAGTCAAGGAGAAGATTAAGGTCAAAGTACCTGCTAGGAGCAAGAAGGGAAGAGTCGCAAGTGGAAGGAATAGCGCTCTCATGCCCGCTGGTGAAGGCGGAATGTCAATGTCCATGGGTGGCATGCACGTCGATTAGTTGGAGACCTTCGGGATATGACTGTGGGATGTACTCGGTATGGCTCTTTTTCTGTCTTTGCTTGTTGTCTATAGTCGCGAATTCATACTTTCTAGATATGCAAAATGCTCAGAAACACATCGTGAGATGTCGTTCTTTCCATTCAGTAAGATCACCTTGAAATTATGCGTGCTTGCAAATCAACCCATCTCATCGTGGACTATATGCATCAGCTTCCCATCTCTATGCTCAGGCCTGATTGTCGGTCTTGGACATGGTCGTAAGCCGAAGGGGCTCAAGCAAGTCTGAGTCTCATGCACTATATTCTGTCTATCGTACTCTTCACATTGTCCAGAGGCAGAGGTGA
This sequence comes from Erythrobasidium hasegawianum, assembly GCA_001972285.1. NCBI lineage: Eukaryota > Fungi > Basidiomycota > Cystobasidiomycetes > Erythrobasidiales > Erythrobasidiaceae > Erythrobasidium > Erythrobasidium hasegawianum. The sequence goes on along the minus strand of BCII01000006.1, from coordinate 926,082 downwards.
AAAGGGTAAGAGGGGAAGAAGGCTTCTCGAGAAATACAGGAGATCGCCTTAATTTAGATCATTCCCTGATTTGCTGCAGAGGGTAATATTGCATAGGCGTTACAGAGGGAATAAGACGATATTCTGAGGGAATGGGTCGAAAAACTTCAGAGAGGGTATCGAATAACTAAGATACAGAGGGAACGGTGCGGATATTGAAAGAGTGTGATAAGAAATTCAGAAGAAGAGGCAGGCGAAGAAGCGTCCATAGAGAAGGTGTGTGCGTGTCTTGTCCACGCCTTGTAGCGCTTAAAGTGCAAGAACGGCCAATCCAGCAGCCATGACTAGACCGAAAGCGGAGCTTGTAGCAGCTCCTCTGAGAGCGCCTCCGGTCTTGTTATCGGTCGCAGCCTCATTCTTGTTGTTGCTGTTGTTGGCGTTATTGGAGTTGCTACCTAGTCCTGATGTAGTACCCGGTGCTCCGGATGATGTGGTAGTAGTGTTTGCGACTGTTCCATTAGCCGTGCATCTGCATTGATACCACGTTGATCAGTACATTATAAGGGGAAGAATGTCAAAGAGGGTGTGCTCACGCCGTCCATAGCGAGTTTATCGACTGCGTCTCTACGTCCGTGACGCCTGAAAGAGTCCCGATACACATCTGGCATGTGTTCAGAGTATCTACAAGTGCGCTTGTAGGGCATACGCAGTTGATTACGCCTGCATCTGTTAAGTCGGGGCATTCTGCATATGCATGCACATGACCAAACAAAGAATCAAACTTGGGTTTAGGATGGAGTAGGACTGTGTATACAGACATACGTGTGACTGCTGTGGAGATGTTGTAGCATGCATTGACGCAGGCTGTCTCGTTTCAACCCGGGAAAATCGTAGGGAACAACAAAACAAACAAAGGGACGCAGAGTTTCAGGTCAGATTGGGTTTTCCTTCGATAGGATGAGATTTAATGCGACTTGCTGGTATCTCCTGTTATTCTCTGCGCTGTGGCATATGCTGCTGCGCCGAGCAGGGCGATGATGAATGAGGAGCGCATGATCTGACAGATCTGACTGGCTTGAGCGTGTAGAGTGTAGACTGGATTAAAAGGGCAGAACAGAGAAATAAAGGACTGCTTGAAGAACTGCGCAATGGACGTATAAGGATTGAAAGTAGAAGAATGTTGAATGCTGAGTGAAGAAGAAGGGCACAGCAAGCAAGCACCGCTCATGCCACGCCAAGAAGGGCAAGCAAAGTAGCGGCCGGGGCGGACTAACATGATGATTGTACAGAGAGTTCTACAACGTCTTTAAACAATCTACAACGATGTTACAATCTAAAGCTATTCCATTGATCGACTTTGAGTCAAAGCTGACCTGAGTCGTCAAGGTTGACTCCGTACAATCCAAAGTATCGATTCAGGATGGCCGCTGAAGAGAGCCTATCCCTCGAAGAGACCAACAAAGTCCGCATAAGCTTGGGATTGGCACCGCTAGCAGGCGGCGACGACGACGACGGCGATGTCGAAGCTGGCTCAGACGTTGAACCCGACAAGGACGCCATCGCAGAGGCCAACTATGCACAACGGCGTAAAGAGGAAGCACAAGCACGCTCTGAGAAGGAAACCAAAGAACGTCTAGCAAAAGCACGAAACCAGAGAGATCTACGAGCAAAACTCGCTGGAAAAGGATTGGGAGAAGCTGAGGACGCTGAATCAAATAGTACAGCAGCGGCAGATTGGGTAAAACAGTCTAGGAAAAGAGCGAAACAGCGAGCTGCTGAATTGGAGAAACTGCGGCTGAGAGAGAAGGAATTGGATGATAGAGATAGAGAGGCGACGTATGGCGAAGAAGATCTCGCTGGTCTTAAAGTCGCACATGGAATCAAGGACTTCGAAGAGGGCAAAGATGTCGTGTTGACATTGGCAGATCGAAAAGTCCTGGACGACGAGGGTGCGTCCGCTCGCTTCTCGGTCACATCTCCAAATACTAACGGACTGTGACATGCCTACATAGACGACGAACTACAAAATATCAACCTCGCAGAATACGCACGTACGGCCGAACGGCTCGACCTGAAAAAGAAGGGTAAAACAGCATACAAATACACAGGGTACGATGAACAAGAAGAGCAATTTGATCCTGAAAATATAGGCAAAGGAAAGAGTGTCTTATCGAAATATGACGAGGAGATTGGACTTGGTTCGTCGAGTAAAGATGGTGGATTCAGATTAGGTGGAAATGTGCCTGCGTCGACGTCCGGAACCGCTGCTGGATCGTCTTCTGGCGGTATGCAGCAAGATACCGCTGAGCAGAGAGAGCTCAATAGATCTCTGCTCTCGCTCGACTACTCCAGTCAGTCACCGACTTCCTGATTCATTCGAGAACTCAAGCTGACTCGCTGTACTTTACAGAGCTTGAGCAGACAGACTATCTCCAAGAAGGTGATGTCGGCTTCAAGAAGCCTAAGAAGAAGAAGACGAAATCATCTAAATCCTCCCGGCGCGCCGCGGCCATCGACGATACTGACGACCTTCCTACACAATCATTTACAAACGGTGGTACAGAAATGGCAAACGACGATGACACACCTAAAATACCTACTGCCGAGAGGAGATTAGCGAAAGAAGGAGGCAGCGCAACAGGAGATGGAGCGGTGATTGATGACGAGGATTTACAAGCTGCTTTAGCTAGACAGAGGAGAGCAGCTGGAAAGAAGCGTATACAAGCTATGAAAGAAGAAGAAACTGCTCGAAGGACAATGCAGGAATCGTCTATAGCTAGTAATGGAGCAGGAGCGAACGACGATGAGATGATGCCTGCTGTCAAGACGGAAGATGACGCAGAGCCTGCTCTGAATGGAAGTGCAGTCAAGACGGAAGAAGATGATGATGATGGATTGCTCATCATGAACGACACTTCAGAATTCATTCGAAACATCTCTGCCCGTCCGCTAACATCCAAGAAAGATCAGCCCAACAACCGCAAGAATAAGCAGAACGGAGGTGGAGCGTTCGTCCAAGTCAAGTCTGAGCCCAGAGACGACGATGATGAGGATGTGCCGTTGGATGAAGTGGATATGTCTACGAAAGTCAAGGAGGACGAAGAACCCGAAGAGGGGGAAGCTTTATCTGTAGAAGAAAACACTGGAATGGCATTAGATGATCAAGAAGAGGATGTGAAGCCTGATATCCGGAAGGGCAAGGACACCAATGAAGACGACAAGAACCCCAGTGCAGGTTTTGGAAGCACAGCCGATGAGAAGCTCATCAGTGGAGGAATGGCATCTACTTTATCGCTTCTAAGACAGTCAGGCTTGATTAAGCCTTTGACTCCTGAAGAAATTGAGCGTGATCGAGCTTATAAAGAAAAAGAGCGGTTCATCGCTGAGGCTCGTCTAAGAGACGCTCAGAGAGACATGGAGCGCGCTCGCTTGAAGGCTTCTGGAAGTGGAGGAGGAGAGACTAGCAAGAAAGGTGCCAGCAGTGCAGCTGCCCAAGCTGAACAAACCCAACGGGAATACGAGAACAAGCGCCTACAATTCCAACATGCACAACGAACACTCGAAGCATTCAAAGACTACAAGCCTAATGTAGAAATAACCTACCACGATGAATTCGGCCGAAACTTGACTCCTAAAGAAGCATGGAAAGACCTCTCTCATAAATTCCATGGTAAAGGAAGTGGGACAAATAAAAGAGAGAAATTACTGAAGAAGATTGAGGAGGAACGCAAAAGAGAAGCTATGGCTTCAGGTGATAGTCCACTGAATACAAATACGGCGTTCCAGGCTAGACAGGAAAGATTGGGTACAGCTACTATGGTCTTGGGTGTAGGAAACAAGAAGTGCGTGCACCTCCTCATTATTCATCTACCAGGAAGTCTAGGCTGACGATAAGCTGTCTTCCTTTCTGCATCTAATTTAGTGCCGCTCCGTCTGCCGATATCCTGCTAGGCTCCTCATCTGGTAAACCTGGAGTCAATATCGCCAAACGTGGTAATCCAGCAGCTGGTCCTTCAGGCAGCAACAAGCGGAAGAAGGATGGTCCAAAAGTGCTGGGATAGAACCTCGGCACGCACTTCGTCAAGTCTGGGTACCAGCAGCTTGTGCAATCTTCTCGATCCATCTGACAGCACATACCGGACTCCCTTGTCTTCCTATCGATCATCTCCATCCTGCATTCCTTCTACTCGCAGAAAATTATTCCTTCATTTCGTGTTCCGGCAGCGAAAGGCCGACAGCCCAGGTTACGGGAGACTTCATTATATGTAAGTCGAAACACCTATGACTCCGCGCGTTGCGCATCTGTTGTGTATCTCGCTGCAATTCTTTTCTCTCGGTTTCTTACGCGGAAGCCCTTCGCACCTAACGAGGAAAAGTATTGAGCGCTAACTTCTCATCTTCTGTAAGCGATACTCTTTCATCGTTATACGTACGGTGGTTACGTCTTCACTTTTCCTTTAACAGGTCTCGATAGGACTCCGAGGAATTCCCATCCGGGTGCTGCAAGCCTCTTCATCTGGCTAATCTGCGAACTGAGGCGTCCTCGTCCTATCACGAGCTACACAAGCTACTGGCAATCTCGTGGGCTGATCGTACGCCAATCATATGGCCTGCAGGAAATTCGACGTTTGAAGTTTCACTACTTCCTTCTCACGGTCTGAACACGTACACAATCTATCCGGGCTGACATAACGTCAAAAAGTTCAAACATGTTCAGATCCTGCTCACAAACTAAATTCACGCCTTATCTTCCAGATTTCGAGAACCAGTTTGAGGGGGACTCGAGCTGCTCTTTTATTCGGAGCTCACAGTGTAGAGGGCATCTCCCTGCTTTCCTGAGACCGTCTTTTCATGCCTCAGGCTATCGTACTAAGCTGCGATGCCCTTACACGCGCACGTGCAAATGACAAAGTGGGTTGTTCTGGGCATCACGGTGCGGCATATTCTTGACAAGCTGATACATGCTCATCATCGTTCTCACTTGTCACCATGTATGGCTGCTGACTAACTTCAGCTGAAGCTTCTGCGGAGAAAAGTTCCTGTTCAGTTCACGTACGGCCTTCGGTCTTTCTGTTGTCATCAATATAGATAGGAGACGAGCCTGCAGCGTATACACCTTGTTTGCCCTCCTATCCAAAAGTCTCATGACTGTCTCCTTGACTTTGACGGGACCTTTCCAAAATTGCCACTATAATTTGTCCTTGTCCTTGCTGAGGTGAGCACTTTACGCCTTACACGCGGGTCTGAAGACAGCGTGATCTCTTCAGCTCAAAAGTCTAGATTAAAAGCTCGCTGATCTTTCTTTCTCCAACTCTTGTTCTTTCTCTTTGTCGTTCTCTCCTTCTCTCCCTCTTACCCTGTCTTCTCAGTATCAGTTTCTGCAGTTTTGCTTCGTCCCCCGCTTTCCGAGAAGAGCACACCCTTATCGTCAGGAACGAGCGAGCGACCGCTTTGGGCGAGCCAGCAGCGTTATGCCATGTCAGAGCAACAGCAATGATTCAGTAACATCATTAGCATTAGCAATCAACGTTGGCATCTCGATGAAGACCACCTCAAAAAGCCGGACTGAAATGTCACCTCGAGCTCGGCAGGAGGAGCGGCGGCTGCGAAGATCTGCAAGCAGCGAAAAGCTGACAGACAGTCATCGCCCATCGTCTTCGACGACAACCTACCGATACAAGAACACTGCAAATGCTAGCAGGATGATGCTCGTTCTCGGTGCTGCTGCCGCTTTGGCGCCTGGTTTGGCAAGAGCTGCCAAGTTTTCAGAGCCTGTGAGCATCGAAAGACTGTGTTAGACGGTGGGCAATGGCTGATCCTGTTCATTGAAAGATGCAAGAGAGAAGCAACAAACGAAAAGCAATGCAATTCCTTCCAGACGGCTCGAAGCTGTCGAAACGTCAGAGTGACGGTCAAGGAAACGACGATAATCAAGGCGGCGGCGGTACGGTCTAGAATACACTGCAAGAGTCTTCGATGCTGATCTATGTCCTCTGCTTCTCACATGAATATCTTCATTTTCGACCTGGAACAAAATCGCCGAACCTGCAAACTCGTACCGTAAGTATGATCTTGCTCCTGCTATGCCTTCGCATACAGATGTCTGATATGAGTAAATGGCTGAAACAGTCTATAACCGACCCTCCAAATCAAATAGATCAACCCACTTCTGCGGGAAATCGACCGGATCCGACGACTGGCTCGTCTCCTTCGCCTTCAACCTCTGCTCGAAATGACAATAACAACGATAATGATAATGTAACGACTACTACGACCTCGCAAACCTCTGAAACGACTCGAACTTCGTCTTCTTCCTCGTCATCTCGTACGACAACTTCGCAAATAACGATCTCAACGACTTCTGAACGCCAAACGACCTTCTCCACGACTTCATCCTCTTCGCAAACTACGCAATCAACGACTTCTGTACCTTCTACATCGTCCGACGCAACCACCTCGACAAACCCATCGGCCACCTCTACAGGCGATGGTGAAACAAGTGCAACTACACGGGCCACAAGTAACACACCACCGACGACTCGGCAAACTTCGACCAGCCCCACATCCATCAGTAGCACGCCGTCTAGCACATCGGCGCCGCCTTCATCGACAAGTACAAGCAGAAGCACTTCTAGTACCACCTCCTCACGCAGTAGCAGCAGCAGTAGTAGCACTGTTGTGCCGCCAAGTACGACTAGCTCGAGCATAGTCACGAGTTCCACAACGGCAGAGCCTACGAGCCGCTCAACAGGTAGAAACCTTCCTCGTTTCCGGTAGTGCCAAAGGCAATACTGATACTATGTCTGGCTTTCTTAGCAGCTTCTTCTTCGAGCGTTATTTCATCGGAATCCTCGCCTTCTTCGGTCCAATCGCCAGGTACGAGCTCAATCATCATTTCCTCTGCAGTACCCTCGTCCTCCGCATCCAGTATAGCAGCAGAGTCCTCATTTTCAACACTTCCTTCCTCCTCTCTATCGCCTTCCTCTGTTGTGTCTTCGATCGCAACGAATTCCTCCCCTCTGTCCCCTTCATCATCAGCAGTCGAATCCTCTAGCCCGGTGTCAAGCTCAGAAATACTTTCTTCAAGCTCGATCGCAAGCAGCACAATTGCAAGCAGCTCAGAGATACTTTCATCGGACGTGATCACATCAGGAGGCGTGCCCAGCAGTACAGATGCTCTGGGCGCTCTGCCTGATCCAACCAGCTCACTGCCCGTCATCGACAGCAGTACACCCTCAGCTACGCTTGCGGATCCAAGCACAATCACTGCCACGGAAACACTTACAGTGCAATCGACCATTACTGCACCTGTCACGAGCGACTCGACAGAGCTCATGACCATGACGGATGCGCAAGGAAACCTGGTCACATTCACCTCTGTCGTGACGGTAGTGGGCGAGACGACCTTCATCACTACTCAAGTCTCGACTGTCGTTCCAGGCAGCCCGAATCTGAGCGCAGCGCAAAACACCGACCCTACCGGGTTTTTCAGCAACACAGGAGCAGTAGCTGGAACCTTCCTAGCGGTAGGTCTGGCGCTAGCAGCTCTCTTACTTGGTGGACTATGGTTCGTAAGACGTAAGAAACGCCAGCGCGCTCTAGATGAAGATATCCGAGTAGCAGTCGGAGGGGCAGGAGATGGGGGTGCAGGAACAAGCAGGTTCCATGATGATGATTACGATGATGATGAGTACGATGGCTCAACGAATGCTCAAGGAGCGTATAAAGGTGCCCCTCCCATGTCGCAATACGGAAATTCAGCACTACCAGCTGGTGCGGCCATGTCAGCGCATTCTGCATCATATTATGGCAATACGTCACCTACTCTCGTATCTCATTCGCCAACGAAAGGTCTGAGCAGCTCCTCACATGGCATAAGCGGTATGCTAGCCGGTGCTGGGGTAGGCGCGGGAGCGGGTGCTGCAGCTGCGGCGTATGGAAGACACAATAGAACACCCTCATATGGGACTAGTCAAGCATATCAGGATCAATACGCCGTAGCCCAAGGCTACTCGGATAACCCATATAGATACTCTGATTGGGGGCAATCAAATCAACTGCAGGGTAGTAGCGGAGAAGACGGAAGCGGAGAAGGTAGCCGAGAAGATGATATGAGAAGGGACTCGGCGTACGTTGAGCCAAACACACTCTTTCACGAGTAGGTGAACTGACTTGCTTGAACGCAGCTCCGGCCTTATGAGCCAACCTGAAAACAACTACAGCGATGGGTCACTGGTACAGAACAACGACTCGCGGCGCCCACTGCGAGTTGCGAATCCTTCTGAAGAGTTGTAGCACTTGCTCTACTTGGGGTCCTTCTCACACTCAGCCAAAAATATATATTAAATACACGGACATTCTAGTAGTACTCTCCCCCCCCCCCCCCCCTTCTGGCTCATAGCTCTCGTACAGGGTGTTCCAGTCGACTTTCGTGGGATATGCATCGTACAGGATACAGGGATCGGGCGCCATAATATGTCATATAGATTTCTATCCTTATAAGTATGTAGCCTATACTTCCAATAGATACAAAAATTCCGACCTCTTCATTGCTTGCGCCTTTGAGTACGCCGGGTCTTGGCTTTCGCGAGCAACGTTCTATCGGTCGCCCGTGATGTGTTCGCCTGCAGCTTCTGCACCGGTTGCTGCCAGACAGCGTACAGCGCAGCCTGCAGCTGGCGAGCGAGCTCGAGAAGATGGATGGTCTGGTCGCATCAAGCAGGCCCTCCAGATCTTTATGCTCGTCCAGGTTGCCCAGTATGGCGTCAAGTACTTCTTTGGCGACAAGTTGAACGCAGCCAAGCCTGCTGGTGTACCTGCGAGTCCTGCTGGATCTGCAGTCGGTACAGATGGAAGTCAAGTCAATCAGGCCGGCGTGCCCCAGCAGCCTCAGATGCTCCCCCTCTGGCCGCTTGGAACCATCTTTGATGCTCACTTCTTCGTAACCGATACTCCCTACTTGACTTTCGATGTTGACAATCATGCGATTCCGCAAACCACGTTCACCGGACTGAAGTACGGTGACTGGGCTTGGAAGGAGACTTGGGATATAGAGCTGGATGTTCCTGAGGTGTGTGAACGGATGGCGAGCATATGCAACCCAATCACTGACATAACCCAGAGCGCTCAAAACAATCAAAGCCTCTATCTAGAAACAGTCCTCGTTCGCAATGGCTCGCCGATGAAGCCTAGTATAAGAGGGTTCAAGAGCGAGGATGTTCACATCTCGAGCAATCCTCTCATGAAATACCATAGGCAGCAGCGGATCCGGACAGTCAAGAATCTGATCTCGGGAACTGGAGACGCAGAGAAAGAGACTCTTGAAGAAGAACTGGCAAAGGATAGAGCTATGCCTATCATCTCCTAGTGGGTATTATACGCAGTCAGAACGTGCTTGCCCTAAAAGCGCTCTTTCTAGCTACCATCCGAACGTAACGATCAACTTGGTGTCCAACTCTGGCGCGATCCAGATAAACCAGCTGCAACCGCAAGTCTCACAATACATCAGAAGCTACCCAGGGCCGGATGCCGAGTCTCCGCCAACTTATTTCCCTATCGTCTTCCCGAACGCATTCTGGCAACTCAAGAGTGCATCATACCCTGTGAACGCAACAATATCAAAGCTACCGCTTCACGTCACATTTGAGCCAATCGGATTTACCAAATTCTCGATCCTCACGACCTTAGATGAGTCGATGCGAGCTGCGACCAATAATCCCGTCGGCGGAGCTTCGGCGGCTGATATGGATGAGATCAAGCGTATCTTCCTAGAGACGAATATCGTTCTTCTCCTGACAACGGTAGTTGTCTCGATTCTACACAGCGTATTCGAGCTGCTTGCTTTTAAGAACGACGTCAGCCATTGGAAGAATGCCAAGAATCAGGCAGGCATGTCTGTGCGAACGATTGTGACCAATGTCTTTGTCCAGTTGGTCATCCTGCTGTACCTTTTGGACAATTCCGTCGAAAGTTCGTGGATGATCTTGTTAGGCCAGGGCATGGGCTTGGTGATTGAAGCATGGAAGATTACTAAGGCAGTGGACATCAAGGTGGTACAGAATCCAGGTGGTATGCTGCCTTTCAAGGTCTCCATCACAGACAAGCATGTCTTGACCCAGGAAGAAAAGGACACCAAGGAATATGATGCATTGGCATTCAAGTATGTCACATGGGGCACCGTGCCTCTTCTGGTCGGCTACACAGTGTATAGTCTGCTGTATGAGGAGCACCGAGGGTGGTATTCCTTCGTTATTACCACTCTGACGTCTTTCGTGTAAGCACAATCCGCTCGGTCTCGTACAGCGCGTAGCTGATCCAGGAGAAACGATGATCCAGCTATATGTTTGGCTTCGTACAGCTCATTCCTCAGCTGGTAGGTGGTCTCCTCATAGATGCTCCATCTAGCTAACCAGCCGCACACACCAGATCATCAACTACAAGCTCAAGAGCGTGGCTCATATGCCGCTGCGATCGCTCACATACAAGGCACTCAACACAATCGTCGACGATTTCTTCTCGTTTGTCATCAAGATGCCTACGCTACATCGCATCGCGGTAGGTCATCTGTCACGTTAAGCTCCGTGTTTGCAATAGAGCTTACGTTTGCGCTCATAAGTGTTTCCGAGACGATGTTGTCTTTGCTGTGCTTCTCTATCAATACTACATCTACCCGACCGACCGCAGCCGCACAAACGAGTACGGTCAAATCGCAGAGCCACTGGAAGTCGACAAGGCAGAGCCAGAGAAGGAGGAGTCAAAAGCAAAGGCTGTTGCTGCAGTCAAGGAGGAGAGCAGGAAGAACAGGTAGCGAAAGCTGGCTACATCTGTATTCTGGTAGACATGTCTTTGTCACGTCTGGCTCTCCTATAAMGCGGACGCTACGAAGCAAACTCTGATTGAGCGCGTTCCGGCTGGCCTGGAAAGCGAGCTGATTCAAGGTCCGTGCTGCTGCCTCATCAAGTGCACTTACCCGTCCCAGGTGACTGCAGATCCTTGACCTTCTTCGGAAAAGTCTCCAATATCTTACCGACATTGTCTGTGTCCACATATTCGTATGCGACCATGTCTTTCAATGCTAGACGTAGCCACGATTGGCAATTATAGTCGGGCTCGAAGTTGCGGATTTGTACGTCTGACAGAATTGTCATAAGACTCTGATGACCCTTTGTGCTGATATCGCAGATCTTGACGGAAGTTGCATAGTCCTCATCTTGCGAAATGTCCTTCACTTTCCGAGTCTCGTACTTGTAAAATCGACTCGATCCTACTGCATTGGCTATTTGCCCTTTTCCGGTAACTGTCTCGCCAATGTACAGTAGCCAGTGCAATGGCTCCTCTGGTCCGGGCCTGTTCTTCATGGCGACAAGATGGACTTCCATGGTGAGTGAAGCTTGGGCTGGTATTGTGTAGCAATGAAAGTATGCAGGCAGGAGAAGAGAGGACTCGTTGGAACGTTTGAAGAAGGAATCGAAGAAAGAGAAAGAAAGGCAGCAGAAACCACATTTTTGTCGAACACCACCAACGCTTCGCTCAGGCCGCGTGTCAGTCTAAGTACGTCATCGTCAGCAGGGAGTGTTTGGTCTCGGTCATCACGCACAAATACTCTAAGGGGGAGCGTATGATAGACCAACATGGAAAGTCAGGCTTTAAGTCCCGAATGGCCGCCAGAGGCTTCGCGACTGCGACTCATATATCTTGATCTTCGCATATGGATTGGCCGCCGCTTCCTCTCCCAAACGAGCGGGAAGAGCAACGTGATCAACATCGGGTTTGGTCAGGTTGTGAAGCATTCGACATCGGAGACAGCTCGCCAAGTGAAAGCACTTAAATATGTCGGAGAAAACACTTCGATACCTGTGCCAGTCGTCTATGGAGCATGGATCGATAACCGGGGGCAATTCGCGGGCCCGTCGTGCACTTTCATCATGCAGCGTGTTGAAGGAGAGACACTGCTAGAAGCCTGGACTTCGCTGAGCAGCTCAGATATTACTGCTATTGCTGCAGAACTTGGTAGCTATGTAATGCAGATGCGGGCTCTGCAGCAGCCGGCCCATCTAGCAGGGAGAATCTGCAGCATCGATGGCCAAAGCTTGGGCGACAATCTTGTGTCATACTTCGACAGCGGGCCGTTCTCTGGTCTTGACGAGTTCCTCGATTATTACAACTCAGATATTCGCAAGAGGCCAAACTTGGCAAGGCATAAACCGGCCTCAGAATATCTCGCCCTACTGAAAGAACCACAACATGCTCCGATTGTCTTCACGCATGGTGATTTACTTCCGCGCAACATCATAGTAAGAAGCGGCAAGATCGCAGGCATCGTAGATTGGGGACAAGCAGGGTGGATGCCTATCTATTGGGAGTATGCTAAGGCAAACACACCTTGGGAGGAAGCTGTCAGAGGGAAGGCGCCAGAAGGATGGGAAGATTTCGCTACACGAGCCTGCGGACCTCTCCAAGGCGCCTGTGCCGCTTTGGTAGAGATATGGGACAACACTAACTTCCGCTAAGCCGAAGTACGTCTCTGTTCCGTTTACGATGGCTGTGCTTACGTTCCGCCTACGTCGACAGAACGTCCGGTCCCCATGGCGTTTCTACATCTTCACGATTAGCTTTCCTGTCGTTCGACGATTGGCTGCAATCACAAATCAGTATTAGTTGTTGTTCAGTACAGTTCCCGCGTTTCTACTTACCTAGGTCATCATGTGCCTGCTTCATGCCTTCTGCAGTAAACGGATATCCATCGTTCCAGGTTTGTAACTTGAAAGCACCCTTCGAATATAGGTCGAAGAGCTCAGAGGAGTATGTCTGCATCTCTTCTTTTGTTGCGACGTAGTTGTTCAGCACCGGTCGGCAGACTAGAAACGAGGTTAGGAAACGAATGCGAGCGCCGATAGATAAAATCGCTCACCTTTCAAGTTCTTTGCACCAAGCTTGAGAGGCGCGAACGGTGGGACAGGTCCAGAAGCGTTGCCGAAAGTGACCAAAGTAGCTTTCCGCCTTGCTACCTCGAAATTGCTCTCCCAGGTATCTTTGCCAACACCGTCAAGTACGGCATGCACGCCCTCGCCATCTGGCGTAAGAGATTTGACCTTCTTGACTACCTCGTCGAGGGTGTCCGCTGAGTATAGAATAACGTGTTCGGCTCCGTGCGCTTTGGCAAGCTCTGCCTTTTCTTGGGTTGAGGTCGTTCCGATGACATGCACGCCAAGGTGGGATAGCCTAAGCGTGATCGATCTCAGCTATTCGATGTCGCGCAGTAGATATGGCACTGAAGAACGCACATCTGGCAGAGGAGGAGCCCGACACCTCCAGCTGCGGCATGTACCAGGATATATTGACCTTTCTTGGCTTCATGCGCTTCTCGGATCATAGTCAGAACAGTAAGCCCTTGTAATAGGACGGCGGCTCCATCTTTGGTAGAAACAGAATCGGGCAGCTTGACGAGTTGCTTCTCGGTCGCAATGCAGTATTGCGCAAAGCCTCCTCCAGCAGTGTATGCCTACGCATTATGTCAATAGCTTGAACAAAGCTTGGAGAGTTAAGCTACTCACGACAACCTTGTCGCTGACCTTGAAGTCGCTTACATCTTGGCCGACTGCCACGACATGTCCAGCAGGCTACGTACCATCTCATGAGCAAGTTCTGGGCTGCTTGTCTGCATACACTTACTTCATGTCCCATGACATACGGAAGATCCACCTTGTAGATTCCTCCTCTCTACATACACGGGTTAGCATAGTCTTCCACAGTGACGGAATAGCCTCGCTAATCACCTTGTACGTGTCTATAAAGTTGACACTGGATGATGGTGTGGAGGCCAAATGATAACCGGGCAGGTACGGACGGCTTCTTACTCAGCATGGAGTATCTTCTTCAGAGCGCTTGGTACACCTCACCCAGCATATTCTACTTTGAGTAGAACTTGTCCGGCTGCCGGCTTCGGCGTAGGGACCTCTTCAAGCTGAAGAACATCAAGACCGCCTTGTGCATGGATTTGGATGGCCTTCATGCGCTCAGGAATACTGCTTGACGCCATTCTTCTCGCGTAAGAAGTATTAGTATGTCTGGTCAGCAGGGACAAGCGCGAGGTTGCGTTCAGTATGCGAGCACGAGGTAACGTTAGATGAGCAAGCATAAAGAGTCAAAGGCAGGCGTGTTAAGCCAGCATTAGCATTTTAGAGTCGGCTTTGGAGGCTTTAGAGTAATGTTCAGAAGTATGTAAATGCACTCAAAGAACGATTGTTATGCGCGTCAAAGGTCGGTAGGTCGTGCGACTTGTTGACTCTTGACGGACTTGTCGGGAAAACATGGCGACCCAGCGCAAGGCCCCCAGCGCAAAAGCTGCAAATGCCAGCACGAACGGACACGCTCTTACAAAAGTATGCTGCTCCTAAGGTTCGCAGATGGAAAGGCTGAAAAAGCGCGATTCAGGACGAGAGCTTGGGCCCAAAAGTAGAAAGCCCTTCAACAGACGATGTTTTCCACGAGTACGAGGTGCCTATATACGCATATGAAACTCCAGGAAGATCAAGTAGTGACGCTTGCGACAGTTTGGCGGACCCATCGGGGTCACTGCCATGATGTTGGGTTTCCCTCCTCTTATGTACTACCTCTGGGCTTGTCTGGTATTCTACGATGGCAAACTGCAAGGTCCCAAATCCTTCTCACTGGAAGACATCAAGAATTTCGTGACTGTCTTCGCCGAACTGGCTCGTCAGGTGAATGAACACGCTAATTTCAGTAAACCTGGAATTGATCATAATCTTCTGCTAGCACGCTGCTCCTTCACGACGCGGTGCAGAGCTCTACCTCGGTCTTGTGGTTTTCCAGCTCGTACTCGCCGCCATTGTTCCTGGTTATCAGCAAGAAGGCCTTCCCGTACCATCACTCAAGGGGAAGAGACTACCCTACAATTGCAACGCTCTCGGATGCTGGTACATTACCCTGATCACCGCTGCGACCCTACACTTCACTGGCACTCTCAACCTTGGCCTTATCATCGACCACTTTGGCGAGATGATGACCTGGGCTATCATAAGCGGCTTCCTACTAGGTAGTTCACATACGCTGCATTCGATGGGACAGTCTGAGGCTAATATGTCTTGCTTGCAGCCGCCGTCTGCTACGTGATCGGAGTCACTCTGGGGCAGCCCATCCGCATGAGCGGCAATGTTATCTATGACTACTTTGCTGGAGCGGTTCTCAATCCACGCATGGGAAACATCGACGTCAAGATGTGGTGCGAGGTCCGCATTCCGTGGATCTTGCTCGCTCTCATGGCTCTGGCTGGCTGCGCCAAGCAGTACGATACATATGGCTACGTATCTGCCAATCAGGCTTTCCCTGTACTCGCTATCGGCCTATACACCAACGCCTGCGCGAAAGGCGAGGATCTGATTCCTCAGACCTGGGATATGGTTTACGAGAAGTTCGGCTGGCTGCTGTCTTTCTGGAATCTTGCTGGTGTCCCATTCACCTACTCATACCCTGTCGTCTTCATGGCGACTCACGATCCAGAGATGTATCGCTTCCCACTTTGGGCGAACATTCTGCTTTATGTGACTCTGCTCGTAGCTTACTATGTGTAAGTAATTCACGCGAAGTCAAGCTTGTAAGAAAGCTTCAGCTGATCGGCCGCTACATTACTCAGCTTCGACACCTCAATGGCCCAGAAATCCCGCTTCAAGATGGCTCAAGACGGCAACACCAGAGTTCGTAAGGCTTTCCCTCATCTTCCAGGCTCAGAAGTCAAGAACCCCAAATTCATCCAGACAGCTCACGGCAACAAGCTACTCATCGATGGTTGGTGGGCGTACGCTCGCAAGCCAAACTATACCGCAGACATGGTCCAGAGCTTTACTTGGGCTGTATGCGCTGGCTTTGTCACGCCGATTACGTTCTATTACCCTGTCTTCTTCCTGGCTGTCCTCCTGCACAGAACTGGCAGAGATTTCGAAAGGTGCGCACAATCGAGCGCCAAAGCTTTACCGGCTCCCCAGCTTACAGCCTCCTCCATCTACTTACAGATGCCATCGCAAGTACGGCAAAGATTGGGAGGGTACGTACAGCTCTCGCAACTGCGATGATGAATATTCTTTAGCTGATTCGAATCGTCCCAACTCTGACAGAGTATATGCGGGTCGTGCCATACAAGTTCATTCCGGGAATTTGGTAAATTCAGAAGGAGAGCAGATGACCACAAAAGTCAGTACCAAGCGGCGCAGTGGGCTGGCCGAGCCAGCACTGTCGAAACTTCCAGAAAGAGCTATTGAACAATTGTTCAGGGTTGTGTCCGACACTAATTGGAGTGGAAAAGCAAGCGCCGCCAGCACTGCGCAATAGCGTGATCACCTGCTGATCACAGCAGCATAGCTTGGAACTCATAAAAGAATGGGATGACTGACACCTGACAAGTACATGATAGAAGAACTCTACTCGACAAGAGTGGTGGTTGGGCTCTATGCACCGCCTTAACCTGTCTCCTTGTCTTCCTCGAGCACGCTCCAAGGCTTATCTTGACCCAACCAGAACCCATAAGCCTTGAGACTCAGCCATCATGTGTGAGCTTTACTTCGCATACGGCAGCAACATGTGCAGCGAGCAGCTCGGCAGACGATTCAAAGAGGTCAATCCTGACAAAAAGTACAAACCTGTCGCTGTCGCCAGACTGGACAACTTCAGCTGGTATATCAACAATCGAGGCTACGCGAACATCATGCCAGTAGCAACACCTCGCAAGCAATCCAATGCAGCCAATCAGGCCGTCCTGCCAGCCGGGCCAAAGACAAAGGACGGCCTGAGAGCCAAGCTCACACATGCTCCGTCTGGCGAAGTATGGGGGCTTCTGTTCAGTCTAACGCGAAGGGAGGTTGCCCGCCTCGACGAATGCGAGGGATATACAAGCTCCAGGCGCGGCGGTCGTACAATGGACAGAGACCTTGCTCGAATCCGACCTTACGGCCAAGGCACATGTTCTTATAACAAACTTACTTTGAGTGTCCATATCACCGAGCTTCTTGGCAGAAACCGGCTTGATCTAAGATTAGGAAAGGTCGAGGCTCTATGTTACGTGGATGAAGTTGATACTCGGCTCGGACGGATGACAAAGCGCTACTTCCCGCGTTTGCAAGCCGCGGTCACAGAAGCGAAAGAGCGTGGAGTACCCAAAGAATGGCTCAAAGCCATGGTCTGCAAGGAAGGGCTATCTCTGGAATGACGAGGGGCAGCATGCAGGCGTTGTTCGTCCGATACAATATAAGTTCAGGCTATACAATACTGGGGACCATCACTGGCGTCGCGCAGTGCCGCTCCTGGTCTTCTTGAAACGGGTGAAAATGCCTTTGGCTTGACCGTTGTGCTTGTTGATGAGATGCTCCAAAGTTTGCATATACTGCAGGATGTCTCGCCTGTTGTTCCATGACAGGTTGAGATCGACGGCATCGGGCTTGATCAAAGTGCGATCGAAGAGCTTGCGCTTCTTGAAGAGCCAGGCGTGCAAAGGTCCATTCGGTGCAAAGAGGTCTGCATGATTGGCTACTGAATGCGCTATGAACTCGATCGATAGCAGCTGCTGTTCGATGTCCTGGTAGCCTTGGAAGCGATGGCCGATTGCATCCCGGCAGTCCACTATAGTGCGCCTGAAGGCTAGCTCTGCTAGATCCTGAAAAGCAGCTCTTATGCTTTCCTCGCTTTCAGTCCATTGAGGACTTTGAATGTAGATGAACGTATTGAAGATGCGCAGTCTCGTTCCTTGGGGCATGTCGCCAGAAGCGTATAGCGCTCGAGCATCGTTATCATGGCCAGAGGGAGTGTCTTCCAAGCCAATAGGCTGCGTCAGGCCACGGTATGATCTTCGCTCTTTCAGTAGCTTAACGGCATGACCACCGGCATCGGCGACGCTCTTGACAGCTTTGTCGGGTGTCGACATCGTATCACAAACGGGTGTCGCAGCTTGGTGTCAGACTAGAATGCTCCTCAGGAGGCTACTCGACATGCTGCCAAGTGGTACGTTGAAAAGGGAGTGAGGGGACCCGAACAAGGGTGTCGTACAGGCGGCTAGGGTCCAGTGCTGACCTTAGATTTCACATCTGTTGTTCCGTACGCGTAATACGATGTCACTTCTGGTGTGAGCTCGATGTTGCAGTCACACCATCGGCCATGGGGTCGCAGGCAGACGTCGCAAAGCTTTTGCTCCTGCGCAATCAGTAGAATCCCACGCGTATGCGTTATGTGTTCCCGAATGGGAAACGGATGGCGCGAGTCATGCAGCAGAGTTGATCAGATTGCCGAATAATTTTTCGACGACTTTGGTACCAGAACGACATTTGAGTATTCCAAAGGATGCGGGCAGTCCGTCGTTTCTCTACAGCGCGCGTTCTGCGCCGCGCTCCCTCCGACCTGAAGACGCCAGAAGCTGTTCAAAGTCTGATAGCGTCGCATTCAGCCTATGTCCTCAACACCTATGCTCGCCCGGCTTTCGTACTTTCGCATGGAAAGGGAATGTACCTCTACGATACGCAAGACAGGAAATACCTAGACTTTACTGCCGGCATCGCTGTTAATGCTCTCGGACATGCTGATGAGGGTGTCGCCAAAGTCCTGGAAGAACAAAGCAGACATTTGGTCCATTGCTCCAACCTGTTTCATAACTTGTGGAGCGGCGAAACTGCAAAGTTACTTATCGAGGAGACGAAGAAGAATGGAGGACTAGGTTTTGAGCCAAGTCATGCTGCCAGATCAGAAGATATAACAGAACCTGCGCAGGACGCGGTCAGCAGTGGCTTGAAAGTCTTCTTTGCAAGTAAGTATATCATTTATTCCCTCAAAGGTCTAAACCTAAGCTTGTCTCTCTTTCAGACTCGGGTACCGAAGCGAATGAAGGTGCACTCAAGTTTGTTCGCAAATACGGCAAGCATGTCGATCCATCTGGAGAGAAGCATGAAGTGGTTTCTTACGGCGAAGGTTTTCACGGACGATCTTTTGGCGCTTTGTCTGCGACATGGCAGACGAAGTACCAAGCACCTTTCGCACCCCTTCTGCCTGGCTTTGTCGAAGGAGAGTTCAATGATATCGAGAGCATCAATAGTAGGATAACAGAGAAGACGTGCGGAGTCATCATTGAGCCTATACAAGGAGAAGGCGGCATCATGCCTGCAACGGAGGAATGGCTACGAGCAGTCCGCAAACGCTGTGACGAGGTTGGAGCTCTTCTAATCTACGATGAGATCCAGGTACAGTGTCCTTCGAGCTTGTTGGCTAGATAAAACATGCTAATTCAAATATTGTCAATCTAGTGTGGCCTGTCTCGTACGGGCAAGTTGTGGGCCCATTTGTGGTTCCCTAAAGACTGCCATCCCGATATCATCACCATGGCGAAGCCTCTCGCCAACGGTATACCTATCGGTGCGATAATGATGAAAGACAAGGTTGCCGATGTTATCAAGCTCGGTGATCATGGCACGACATTCGGGTGAGCTCAGTTAGCGTAATGCTCAGCGACTGCTGCTGAATTGGATTCCACAGTGGAGCGCCACTACAGACTCGGGTAGCGCATCATGTTGTCGGTCGCATCACGCAACAGCCGTTCTTGAAGCACGTCAACACCGTAGCTGCACATCTGCGGGAAAGACTCGATGATGTCGCTTCACGCTATCCATCTCTTGTACCGTCGAAGGTCCGCGGTCGCGGCCTCATGCTTGGGCTTCCTCTGGCGGACGCACATCTCCCAGGCAGGATCGCTGAGAAATGCCGAGAAAAGGGTGTTCTCATCTTGACTTGTGGCAGGAATACGCTCCGCTTCGTTCCGAGCCTGATAGTATCTCAGAAAGAAATCGATGAAGCGGTGGACGTCTTGGACAGCGTGATGAGGGAGCTAGGCCAATGATAGGCGTGTAGAAGAAGTTTGCGATACTCTAATAACAACAAGAGACGAGACAACCGCACACACATACCCACTAGAAAAGCTCATTTTCATCTCGTAGATACTCCCCGATATCGCTAGAATTGTAGTCAGTCATCGTTCAAGCTCGGTCTGTATTTTGAGTCATAGACTGTACTTACGCCTGATTGTATACAAGAATACCGGTTGGATCCAGCTTTCTGCTGTCTACTGAAGATTTGGCAGTCACTCCAAATCCTAACGGCGTGTCGTTCATGCTGAAAATGACGACTCCTTGGTGCTCTGGCGTGTCTTCCGTGATGCGACCTAGATGTGCTTTCACTACATGATTGCCATATAGATAAGGCATCTCTCCATTCGGCTTGATCCAGACCTGCGTGCGAATGCTTTTAGCTATGCTTTCCAGCAAGAAGTCCGCCTGGCATACCTTATACTTTGCATACTTGGACAGCCAATCCAGAGATGTAATATGCAGTCTAAACTTGCGTGTCTTGCTAAACTTCCCAAGACATGTACCGAGCATGGCCAAATTTGGTCTCGCTATGCTGGTCGCTTGCTTCATGATGGCTTCCGAGACATAGTATACCCGGTCCTTGTCTGTAATGAAACCAGATCATAAGCTGTGTTCCAGGCTTTCTGTAAGTCTTCAGGCCATACGAAGTCGAAAGCAGTAGGGGTCATTTGGCCGGTCAATGAGATGGACGACTGGTTTCGCGCATGAGCCAACAAAATAGCAGGTAGAGTGTAGAGCAGAGCGTACGGTTTGGTCCAACATACTTGGCGAGCTTGCCGAAAAGCGTCTGTGATTTTGCAGCTTTTTCAGCACGAGACCGAGCAAAATATGACAGACTGGCTATACCTTGGTCTCTTCTTCTGTTAATGGGCGCCTAGTAGGCTCATCAGCGGTTGCATTACTGGAGCAACTGAGTTTGCGCCTACATGTTGGCTGATTTGGGTAGCAAGGAAAGAAAGCCAGCGAGTAAAGTGGATAGCAACTCATTGCAAACAACGACAAGCGACTACTGCTGATAATACTTCTTACGCATCTCTTCCACTCTTCTAACGGGGCTGTCTTTGTTCCATGTGCCCTCCGACCCCAGTTGCGGCAGAGCATACTGCTCTATGATGAAACTCGAAGCTACAGCGCCATACAGACACGCCTGTTCGATGTCACCATGCTCTCGAGATAGGCCAGCTATCAGACCACCCTGTAAGACTGTGTGAACAGCGCATTGCCTTTCTTGCGGTACAGCAGACTCACCAAGAAAGCATTGCCTGCACCAGTTACATCGACGACTTTCTCGGACGTGCTATAGTAAGCAGGAACCCAGACGCCTTTCTGTGTACGCGTGTTGCCCTTCCGTTCTTTCACATATGCGCCTGCTTTCCCGCTGCGAACGATGACTGTGTTCGTCGCGCCTTCGTCCAGGAAGACCTGAGCAAGACGCTCTATCTCCTTGAGTTTTTCAGCCTCTGAGAGCTCCTCTACTCGGAGTGAATAGAATGTGCCAGCTTCTTCATGATTTGGGGAGAAATAGTGTATTCTGGGCAGCACCTCACGCAAAGCAGGCAGCTCGCTTGGTATACAGCAAAAGGGAATAGGTTCGTACACGAGCTTGGTGTCTGTCCATCCTAGAGTATCGAGTTCTCCAACAATTTCGAGCGCTCGTGTCGGAGAGCAAACGAAGTGAAGGTAATCTGGACGAGCTGCTCGCGTAGGGACCAGGTCAGAAGGTGACAACCGGACCCGAGGTACTAGATATTCAAATCCTCTTGTTTCGCCATCATACGTAGCCTTTGCCTATCTGGAGATGTTACAGTAAGCTTGAGGTCAATGACGAGGGTTGACCCTGACGCGCCTTTGTTGTCAGTCTCTGGTTGTCATCTCTGAAGATCCAGCACGGTCCGAGCAAGTCCAATTGCTTCTGCCATTCTTGATTCCAATCACTGCCTCTGTCGACAATCATGCCGACCTGCTCAGGCTGCAGAAACATGCGTGCTCCCGCTGTCGTAAACAGCCCTCCTCCGCCTATCTTGGGCGAGACTTGAGGTTTATCAGGAGGAAACTCAAACAGGTCGACAATGAACATGCCCAGAGTGGCCGAGACAACCATCTTGAGATAAGCAGGTTTGGGATGGAGCGCAACCTGGCCTTTGTACTGGATTTCCATGCGATCTACAAAGCTGATGTGAAACAACAACATGGCTGTGATGATAACGTATAACGTATAAACCAAAGCGCCTATCTCCTACCGCCCCGTCTCTGATTTTGGCCGGAGGAGGAGCTTCTTCGGTTGGACTGAAACGCAGACATGTGTTAGGTCGACTGTAGGGATTTACGATGCGTCAATACTCACCTCGGTGTCTGCGTTTGAACTGCGAGGACCTAGGCGGCCGAATAGATCAGACGGCTTATCGTCTTTTGGCTTTGCCTGGGATGCCGATGCTGGCTCGGTAGGTGGCTTGGATGCAGGAGATTCTTTCGGCGTCGGCGGGTCTGCAGGGGTTGCGGGTGTTGCGCTCCTCGTTTGCCTATCGATGCGAGCATTGTGTTCTTGGGCGGAACTAAGAACATTTGAGAGCGAAGCTGCCGACTTGATGCGAATCCCCTGCGGGTCTCTTGCAGCTGCTCTACCTTTGATCGTAGTAGGTGCCCCAACTAGAGGCGCAGGACGAGCAGGTAGGACGTTGGGCAGGTCTTGCTGGACACGATCTGCTTTTGGTCCAGAAGGAAGGGCAGGCTGCACAAGCAAGTTAGTAGGAGACAACGAGTATACAGCAGATCTTGCTCACCTCCTCCGTCTTGACCCGTTTGGCAGAAGGCTCGCTAACCGAAGCTGCATTAGGCTTGCTGTTACCCTGAGCTTCCGTGTCCGGACCACGCTTGAGATCTTTGTGCGATGCGGAACCATTGGAAGCGGATGACTCCTGCCTGCCATTGCGTTTGTCGTCCCTGGAATCCTCGACCCTACGCTCGTCGCGCCTGGCGCTTGAGCCAGCAATTCTTCGCTCTCCCCGATCCGATTCTCGCGGACGCTCAGGTCTGTCTTTCTCCTTATCCTTGTCATTCCTGTCCCGTTCACGCTCTCTATCGTCTCTGTCCCGCGGTTTATCCTTTTCTCTGTCTCGATCCTTTCGGTCTTTATCTGAACGTCTGTCGGATCTGCCTGTCGACTCGCGGTCAACTTCCCTATCTTTACGGCGCTCGCCTTCTCTTTCACCCTCTTTGTGACGGCGGCTAGGTTCTCGCTCCTTCTCTCTAGTACTTCTATGGCGGTCACTCTTCTCGCGGTCGCTTTCTCTGTCGGAGCGACGATCGCGGTCTCGTTCTCGTCTACGATCTGAACGGTCACGATCACGATCTTTCTTCTCTCTGTTGGAAGAGTGCGAAGATTCTTCGCTTCCAGCTCGACTTCTGCGCGACGTGTCAGCCTCTTCTCGGCGCCCTCTCCGGCTCTCCTGAGGACTGTGTTGAGCCGCTGAGCCAGCCTTTCCAATATCAGTCGTTGCTTGCGCTTCTTTGGCAGGCGAGACAGCCCGGGATCGCGGCTCTGGATCTGCCGGCCTCACGAATTCTTCCTTGTTTGCCTGCCGCTGCGATTCTCGTGTGTTGGGCGGAGGCCGGGCTGTTGGACCCCGATCCTTGTTGACAGGTTCATCCACGTCCATTGCGTCAGATCTATTCAAGCGCAGCGGACTACCCGGCTGAGACGAAGGAGTCTGTTCCTGCGATTTGATAGAAGCCACTGTATGGGAGGCCGAAGGATTTCGAGACATAGATGGACGACCGCCTTCTGGTGCAGGGCGCTGGGGTAAAGCATGCTGGGTTGGCCGCTCATGGTGCGCAGAAGAGCTGAGTTCTGCGACCCGTCGTGCGTCGTTGCTTCGATTTCTGAAGTAAGCAGATCTCAGTCGATGATCCAGAAACATTACAGCCTGACGTACGGTAAACTGCTGTTTGACTGGCTTGTAAGCCGTTCTTGCCGACGTTGCTCAAGTTCGGACAAGGGGCGCGCTGGTAGCCCGGCTGGCCTTGGACTACCAGAAGATGCATTGCTTGTGCTAGTAACTGTGCTACTTTGACCGCGAGGCGCAGTTGGCAAGCTTGAAGCGGGTGCAGGAGCTGGCTTGGCGCTGGCTGCAGTCGACGGTGCTGGTGCAGGCGAGTTTGACGGCATCGGCGTTGGTCTTGCTACCGACGGGGTTGGCGCTGTGCTTTGTGCTGGTGCTGAAGCAGATGCAGATGCCGAAGCTGGGACAGGGGCTGTACGATCCCAGTGGGCAGACTGCTTCTTCAGGAGAGCAGAATACCTACGCAAGAGTCAGATAGGCCTGAGCATCCATGCTTGTCTACTTATTTACTTACCCCATAGCTAAGACTTTGAGATCCTCTCGTTTCTCTGATTCTATGAGCTCCGAGATCGTAGCTTCCAGCACGTTGCCTTCCTTCTGATTTGCCGGGAAATATTTGGCGATCTTAGTCAGAATCAGAATAGCATTGCGAATGCACATGTAGTCGCGCGATTGGATGCAAGCTCCGAAAGCCTGCTTTCCTACTCAGCAAACAGACTATACATATTGTGAAGGTTCGTCCTCACCTCGCACATCTTCTTCTGCCACTTGCCAGAAATTGTGATAAACTCTTTATACTTCAGGAGGTCTTTCTCAGGTATAGGGTCGCCCGGCTTCCGAAGACCCCAGACCCGCTGAAAGCCCGGCAAGCCTGCTCCGATCGCTTGCTTGTTGTAGATCGCCTCTGATTCATACCAGACCGATAGATCCGATAGACAATCGTACATGAAGCGGCCTATCAAGGTATCAGACAATGCTTTTGGGCTCGCAGTGAGTGGGCGTACCGTAGTTTCGCGCTTCGCTTTCGGTGCAATGGAAGACGATCGCGGCAAGGTCGTCGCTGAAGATCTATATGCGATGTAAGCAAGTGTCAGCTACAAGACCAAGATAACAAAGCCACGCGTCTTACCTTGTCGTAGATGTGCAAAGAAGCGAAGTTGCCAGCGCCCAGATTATGCAAGGTGCGGATGAAGCGCGCGCAATACGCAGCATCGATTGGAGATAGCCGAGATCTTGGTAAGAGGCACTCTTGCATAAGATATTGCGCCAATAGCTTGCGGGCTGCACTCGATTCCTTGAGTGTAAGCTCGGGTAGATCGCACACTACATGGGGACACGTTCAGTATGGTCTCTGGAAAGCTTGTCGTACAACTCACTAAACCAATGCATCTTTTCAGATTGCAAACGTTTCTTGGTAGAGTCGTAGATTTCGGCATGTACCTTCATGTCGCTCGTCAACGCATCCGCAACCGCTGTACACCTCTCCCGAGCCCTCTTCTTCTCAGCATCACTGGAACGATCCATAATTTGTCCCGGAAACGCCGGAATAGCCTTCAGAGATTGGTCAATCTCTCGCACGATGCCTTTGAGCCTGTCTGATTCCGCCATGTATCGCTTCGATGGTACAAAGATGTCATATAAGGAGAGTTGCCAAAATGTTACGAAGAAACCGGCGGTCAAGTATGGCTTGACTTCCTCTGGTAAGCGGGCTTCTGCTACTTGGTTGGCATCGAGCAGTGCCGGATGCCATGGTGTCTGTATAGATCCGGGTCAGTATATGTAGTGATGTGTAGCAGAAATATTACCTCTGTCGCTTCGTTGGTAGCTGATGCTTCTGTTATTTCAGCATCTGACATCTGGACGTCTGGGTCCTCCATTTTTACGATCTTCTCGTCTGCAGAGGGCTTAGCTTCAGGAGTCTGGTCGCTATGAATGTCATTCTCGCTTCTCGAAGTTGAAGCTCCAAGTTTTGCAGCACCAGCAGCCCGCTCTCGCGAGGCTTTAAGCTCTGTCTTGAGCCTCGCTTCAGTCTCGGCTTTCATCACGGCATCACCCTTCTGCAAAGGGACGACATATACCATTAGCTCTGGCTGCCTGCGGGAGAATGTTCGAACTGACTTGAATGGCTCGCTGCAGGCCGGGACGGACGATTTGGAAGGCGATGCTTGGCTCAAGTCCATAAGAGCCCCAAACTTCGCTGAGGGAAGGCATCATGTCGGCGAATTGCTCCGCACTGTATTGCGAGAGCAAGAATTCCAAGTATTGGAAGAGCACCTGCTGACACGAGTCGAAGAGATTGCCAAGGTACTTGAGAGGTGCATTGTCATCGCCGTGAATGCATTTCTGACGCTGAGTAGCAACGGCTATAAGAAGGGGGACCACTAAATGAGACTCCTGAAGAGCGCTCTTTAGGCGCAGTGTGGATCGTTTCGTCGCACTTCGCTTCTCGACCGCTGTCGTTGGATTGAGAGCTTCTGATTGAAGTGTGCGGCCTCCTCCGAGAGCTGTCACCTGAGCGTCTGAAAGATCGGCCACAGGTTCAATACCGGACATCTTGCTGATAAGTTCTCGCAGTACAACCAGATCTTTAGCATTGCCGTCTCTGAGCTGATTCAGGATATACTGCAATAATATGGAGACTTCGATATTCCAGCGTCGACACAGTGTGCCAGCGAAAGTAGCCAAACTCTGCAGCCACAAAGATATATTTGTTCCATCTGTCTTTGTCCGTTCTTTCTCGGGATTTGAAAGTGCATCCAGCAGCGAGTAGGCCAGAGCATCGTAGCCAAACGGCGTGAGGTAGCGTACGCTCTCGACGAAAGGGCCGACCAGATTATCATAACTCTGCACCTGGTTGAGTGCGATGTCGAAAAGAACGCACGGATTACAGTGCGCTACCTTTGCCAGACTTCTGCCGAATTGCTTCACATTGTCGACCGACAACCTCTTGAGAAGTCCCTTGGCATCGCGCTCGGCTTCTGCTCGACGTACTCGCAACTCTGGAAGGCGCTTGTAAAGTCGGTCTTTCCATTCGCCGTAAAAGGAGAACCGTGTTGCGTATGGGAAGTTCCGCAAAACTTCCCAAAGCTCCATCGAAGTAGCGGGATTTGGCTCTGACAGCGCCAAAGCGGGAATCAGGTGAAACCTGATGATATCCTCCCATGCTTTGCGGTCGGCTTGAGGATCGACAGTCTCCAATTTGACTATTCTGAGCAAGCGTACGAAGAATTCCTGATGCTTACTAGCATGTACTCCGATCAGCTTGAGCAGCTGGCTGACAACATCTAACACCTCTTCTCCAGTGCGGCACGAAGGTAGTCGGTCCTTCCAATCGGCGAAGAAGTAGACGGGTTGCCGCCAAACTCCCCCGATGACGCGTGGTGTATCAAATGGGCGAGCGGTGATGTTATGCGATTTAGCTGGGGCCGATACGATCTTCTTCTCTTCTACAGAATAGCGAGGCCGGCTTTGCTGTAAGTTGGTCACCTTCTCCTGTACTTCCGTACGCTTGGCGCTGAAGGGCGAGGCATACATGCTGTAATAGTCGCCTATGGCGACATTGCAGATGCGCGACAAGAGTTCGGCCACCTCTGGATGCGGATCGCTGATCCATTGATACGTCGACAGTATGTAGAACGCTGGCTCGAGTGCGCCGATGGCCAGCAGCGCGCGTAGCAGGCCAACTTTGGCATTGACAGGATCATGAACGACAGGCGTTGTTGCTGGCGATGGTGCTCTTCCGTTCGCCGCGGATATACCTGAGATACTGACAGTATTACCAGCGGCAGGACGAGCCTGAGGCAAAGTGGGAGGACCATCGTCGGCCAAAACACCTGCAAGAGCCAAAGCATTCGATCGCGCTTTAGCGATGCGATCGGAAATATCCTCGCTGAACTTTTGCTTGAGAGCATTCATGTCTTCTTCATTTGTCGGATGCAGCTGCGAAGTGCCGAGTCAGCTGACAAGTCTGTGCATGTCTCGTCGGCGATCGTACATGTGGCCATAAACTGGGCAAGTCAATGAGGCCGTCCCATATCAGTAGGGCTGCTAAAAGATATAGCTTCTCTGAAGGTGCTTCGCCTGCGCCTTCGCCGGACTACAGACATACTCAGCTATCCGCAAATTTGGGCTACACCAGCGTGCTTTACTTACAGCATACCAGGCGAACTTGAATCCGAGAATTTGCGCGCATACCGAGCTACTACTTCGCGGTTTGGCTTGGAAGGAGCCATCGGGCAGTAAGGAGTGCTCAATCCCTTCCTGCTTTTGTCCTTCCGGCGAAGCATGATTGCCCCAAGGCGATACCTTCAGAAGCTCCCTGAAGAAGACGTGGTGATGCAATATATTGTCCTGAAAGACATCAAGTATGATATCTAGCGCGCGGGTAGGATCTAGGTCGAAGAATCCGATTAATGCCTTGATGTTCGTGACAGTCGCTACAGCACGCGCATGGATGACTGATAGTGATTCTACGGGCCGTGCTGTTCTGCTGTCATGGGGAGGTCCCATGCTGCTTATAAGCTCGACTTCAAGTTTCGAGTAACCTTCGGTCTCTTCCCGAGAAAGATTGAATTTCTGCTGCTTGTAAAGCATTGCGGTCTTGATACGAGGCTCTGACTTGCTCCATGCCTGTACCGTAGCAGGTGCAAGTATACCTGAGAGCGCCAGAAGAGCTGTATCGAGCCTGACCTTGAGGAAGTCCGCCGACAATAGCTTGTTGGCCTGCAAGTTGGCCCTTAGAACCGCATTGCAGCAGAGGGAGAATGTAATTCACGAACCTCAATTGCCTTAACCAATTGTCCAAGATTGATTCTTGCATGTCCCGGAGAACCAGCTTCGCTTTGAAGTTCGCAGGCCTGGTCAACTGCCCAGACGGCGTCTACCAGAACATCCTTTCCTACGACTTGGTCGATGTTCCCTAATCCTACATCTGCAGAAGATGACGGGACCGGCAGACTTGCGAAGTACTTATTTGCCAGGCCGATGAAGCGCTCTCTTGCATTGCTGGCTTCCCCTGCATCTTGAAGGCTGCAGACTTGGTTTAAAGACTTTGTTAAGACTGACGAGTCGCTGAACAGACTCTCGCTGGATTCGTTGCATAAAGTAGGCGTTATTAAGGTGCTCGAAGGTAATCGATTTGCTGCCTGAATCCAACTGACAGATCTGAGTAGGCGACCGATTCGAGACTTGATCCATCTTGCAACAGGTAGCTTGCCATAGCCCTGGCGAATGACCGCGAACGTAGTGTTCTCTTCAGTAAAGAAGAGGTGGAGTTGTCGTCAAGAAGCAAGGCTGAAAGCCTGAAACATCGGGCTTGGTATGTATATTTGCATTTTGAATTGGTACAGTGACATAATAGTCAACAGTGTCTAGGAAAGATTGCTACGCGTGCCTATTGTCTGCATCGAGGTGAGCCTTGGTTGGATCTGAGACTTTGTACGCTTCCTGCTGTTTCTTGGCTTGAAGAGCAGTCAAGGCAGCCCCGACTCCACTTCCGTCCTTCGCTAATCCGATATCCACTGTCTTTTCGCACTTCTCTCCCAACATATCCCGCAAAGCCTGACGAACCCGCACCTCGAAACCTGGGTAGAACTCTACCAAGCTTCCGTCTACTCCAACGTGCAATCCATGTCCAACTTCGGCGACCTTGTCATTTTCCGTCTGCAGAACCACCGCAGCTATTGCGACAGCAGAGAGTCGTGCTCCCCTTGTTCCGACAACTTCAGACACTCTTCTCACTACCAGACAATCCTGATCCGTAATATGCTTTTCGGGCACCCCTAGTTGCGAGACGAGGACTTGCTTAGTCTCTGCCAGAGCTGCGGCCCATTCCTGATCGGCTGAGCCAACGGATCCTTCATACGCCGAAGTCGGATGTTCCTCAATAGCGCTCATAAGAGCTGTATCCAGACCGTAATGCGTGTTAAGGATCGTGGAGGAATGACCATTGAATAGCAGATTGTGGTCGATGAGGTGGAGGAGGACATTTCTTACTACTTCCCCCATATACATGCCGCTAACCATTTTTTCGAAAGCTTGTTTACGAGGATTGATAGACTCTCGGTCGCATTTGTTGTCGTAAGGAGTGATCCGCAAAACTACTCGCTCGTTGTCGAAAGCGCCCCCTAATTCGCAATTGTAAGCCGCAGACTATAGTGATGTTCCAGTATACCGCCTATTGCTTACATTCAGTGTTGATGATCATGAACTCAAATTCCATAGTGTCCGGCATAGACTTGCTGATTGCACTCAGCCTTTCAACGTAAGCACCGTTCGTCCCAGTTCCAAATATTGCGCCGACAATTGCTGTTCCAGACTGGTATGCACGAGATAGGAGAGTGCCAACGGTATCATTGACGAGGGCCGAGCACTTGACATTCACTTGCTTGCGCTTCAGGGCGTCTTGTAAAAGCTGGACAACGTCTTGACCGATAGCTCCAGTTGCAGAGAAGCCCTGTAGTCAACGTCAGTCAAAGATCTTTTGAGACTACTGCTGCAGCGTGCCTTGGTCCACGTGATCAGCTTGCCCTTGTCGAGAGCTGTCTGTTCTACCGGGAATGAGAATGTAAAGCCGAGATAGATCTCCTCGCCAGTCTGAGCAGACTTGTCCATTGTGCCAATGAAATTCTGAACGCTTTCCGCAATGTAATCGAACAGAGTATTCGCTGGGCCAGTCTTCAGTTCCTCTGAGACCTTAAACTTCTGTTGTCGAAGGGTGAATTTGCCATTGCCTTGCAGGTTTACTTCGCAAACGCGGAGATTGGTACCACCGAGCTGTTTTCAGAAATCAGAAACCGTCTGAAGCCAGACAGATATCTGTCACATACGTCGAGAGCTGCAAGTGGAGAAAGTCAGTCAGGCTACATTGAACAGTCACATAGGAATGATCTTACCTAGGAAAGTACCAGTTTCGCTACCGTCTGGAACGTTGTGAATGTATGTAGGTCTGGCCAAGCGGACGGGCTCAGTCGCAAGGTCGTGCTTCTTTTCCAGCATTTCCCTCACATCATAGGCAGGAAGGTATCGATGTTGGATTCATCTGCATGCTTGCTCAAACCCTGGCCAAACTCCCAAAGCATCTGCTTGACCGTCTTGTCGAGCAGCTCCTTGTCGAGGGCAAACTGGCTCTCAATCTCCTGTAAAGCTCGAGCAACATCTGGCTTGAGCTGAGGTTGTTTCGGTAGCGGCAGCAAGTAGGATGAAGACGCTGTATTCACGGGAGCCATCTTGCTGGATTTATCGGTTTCTGGCGAAGTCGCTCTGCTGTTAACGTCCAAGTCTTGAAAGCCCAAGTAACCTTTCGTGCTCTCCCAGCAAGACAGAATCGCGAAAAGTGCAACCAGATATGCGAGGACTGACCACAGAGCAGCTAGATGCTTGATATTGGCCTACTTGCGACTCTCCGGTTTGGGCAAACGAAGACCCGAAGTGTGCGCGATCTGCTTTGGCATTCAAAGGTCTCTGTACAGCCCCCAAGTGCGACGGATTCGCATAAGACACACATTCTCAGGGGCCCTAGCCAATATCACGCATATTGTCAGGCTATAGGAGGCGTTCAGATCGTTTCGAGGATGCTGCTATGATCAGCTTATGGGTTTAGACGTAGATGAAGGCGAGGTTCTGTCGATGACAAGCAGCTTGCAATAGTTTCTCTGCTACGCTACAAGCCACTGTCCTTTTCCTGCCATATCTACTGTCTGATGACCTATGAATAATCGGGCTTTTAAGCCTTTTACATAGCCTGCAAGCTGCCGAATTTCTGTGTGATGGACCAAGAGACATCAGTATCATGAAACGGCATATCCCAGAGCAACCTCAGGGACGCACCTGCTCGTATCCGGGTACGCTCCATTTGCCGTGCTTGACCATCTCCTCAGCAGTGGTGATGATTGCTGGTCTAGCCTTGGCGACGTCGGCAGTTGTGAGGTCCTCAACAGGTCTTGCGTCCTCGATGTCCTTTAGTGTCGCTTGCAGAGCAGAAAGCTCGGAATCTACTTTGGTAGCAGCCTGCTTGGCGGACTCGACCTGGAGACATGCCATAACAGTGGTTAGAATGTGGTCTGAGTGTGCTTGCGACTGCACTGACAGCCTTCGCCTGGAATTGATCGATGGCCTTAAGCTGAGCTGAGACATCGTAGTCGACGGGCTTGAAGCTCTTGAAGGTGTTTTCGAGCTCATCTACGACCTTCTGGTTCTTGAGGATTGAGCGGTAGTGTGCAAAGTCGACCTATTTGCAGCGCAGCGTTGTTGTACGAGCCGTTTGAGCGCAGGACGGAGATTGGGTCGTTTCGACAGCAGGAAAGACACAGCGAGCCAGGAAGCCAGACGTTGAAATTGCGGATGTAGGGAATAGCGAAATACATCAGCACCAAGCTTGTACTGGTAGTCTTTGTCGCTACGCACATCTGCCCGCTGCTCCTTGACGGCCTGGTTTGCGATTTTGGCGTCCGAGTGTCGCTTTCTGAAGGCCTGAAGAGCGTTGATGGTCTCTGGAAGAGCACAAGTACATCCTGACAGTCAGTTTCCTAGCTCTTTTGCCTGACTTTTCCTGCTCTTTCCCGCAGAAAGCTCGCTCGCTCACCCTTCTGAAGACCCAGGCTCGAGTATACCCTCGTCCAGTCAAGTGCACTGTCGATATTACGCCGTCAGTTTCGCTGCATTTTGGCCCTTGATGCGCCAGATTCACAGTGCTCCAGCTGCCTTTGACATTGTTGCAAGTATGGGAGAAGACAGACCCGGGATCAGGTCGGTCAACGAGACTGGGTGTGAGAGCACGGTCGCAAACGGCATATACGTAAAGACGCTCTTTGAACAAACACCGAAGACGCTATCTACCTGCTTTTGCAAATTGCTGAAACGGAGGTGAGCTGCTTGGTAAACCTCCTACCACCCCAGACTGAACACTCCATACTGTCATACACATCGACAGCCGTCACTGCTTCGCTCGAGTACTCTCCGACATTCTTATGCTCTCGCCGAAAGAGGCCTCGTAAAGCAGAAGAAACCTGAAGCGACCTTGCTTCCGTCGCTCTTCTTTCTTTACTGCCCGAAGAGCAACCTGATTCGCGCATGATATGCACTCTTCCTTGCTTTCATCCATAATCTTCCCGTGAACTGCTTGAGGACGGGCAGATCTGCCCTAGGTCCTGCACTTGCCCGCAAATGATACCACAGCCCTTCCTTCCGCCATGCATTTGCGAAGTACTTCAGAGTATCTGTATTTGCCTGATATCGTGTGGTACCCTCATTGTTCATATGAGACTCGAGAGTGTGCACCCGGGTGACATCTATGCTAGGCAGATCGGTGAGCGAAAGAGGAACGACCATTCTAGGTATACCCAGAGAGGCCAGATGACCGGCCATCCAGATATCATCCACCAGATGTGCAGGTGTTGACAGAAGCGTATTTGTATCCAGTATTCCAGTTCCCAGCCTGCCCGCCTTGTCAGATCCAACCAGTGAAGCCTTGAACCATTTGGGATAGACGAGGTATCCTTCGTTTGCAGTCAAGACACCGACGCGGTAGGGATTCGCTAGCGTTGGAGCTTCTGCTACGTGCTCTTCCATCTCATCCCATAGGACTCCCCATTGCAGATCCTGCCGAACGCGCCAGCCTCTCAAGCCAACGGAAGTATCTGGATATTCCTTGGTCGACGATACTAGAAGAGACAGAAGAGTGGGACTGTACGAGTGATCATCGTCTTCGATTGTGGGGTCAGCCAGAACAGTTGACTGGATAGGCAGACTTCCACTCACCTACAACGACCAGTGGAGTGTTTAGCCTGTTGCCCTCGCGTAGCAAATCGTAGATAGCGTATATGAACTTGGTAGCAGGCCCTAGATCATCGACGAACTCTAGGCGAATAACATTCTTATTCGCCGCTAGAATCCAGGAAAGCTTGTCGTGCCGAGTTTCTAGATGATCCAGAAACGCTTGCTTCTCTTGTAGTGGTAGATAGAGGCGTATCTCGCTGGCGCGCACGGGCCTTTGCGCAAGCAGACTCAGCAGAGTGATAGTGAGCTCGTGGGAGCCAAGGCGCGAAGCTGAGGAAGCCAAAGACACAATGACATCGGGACTGCTGGGTTGATCAATTGGAGGATGTGATGGAATTTGGTATGTGAAGGGCAGGAGCAGTAGGACAAACAAGGCTATGAGCAGGGCTAGGATAGGAAGACGACGTCGCAGGATTGGAGGAAAGGACAGGCTCATAGAGTCTCGCGATCCAGACGATATACTTCAACTGTGTTTGTCAATAACATCAGAAGGCCCATGCTTCAAAAGTGCAGATGTCGAAACTCTTGAGACTCCGGCTTCATTCTTGACTTCACTCAAACCCAAGGCTTGACGTTGACAGCGACGAGGCATACGATATTATGTCGTGGAGATAGTATGCTGTACACCGTCAGCTAAGCAGCCAGCGCGAGAAAGCAGAAAAAGCAAGAATCTCCTTGGGAAAGAGAAACAGCCCAAGAAACGCGATGTATTATCCGCCAGCTGGCAGTGCGCCGCTACCTCCTGCTCCTGCACCCATGTCAAGCGATACATCTGCGCCTGCTGCTCCAGCTATGGATCCTGAAACGGCTGCTCAGTTCAGAAACTATGGCTATGGAAGCGTGCCTCAGCGAGGAGGTCATCATGCCCGAGGCTCAGCAGGGCATCAGCATGGTCATCAAGCTGTTCGTCGTCCCCTACGCTTGGCTAGTCGGACTTCATAGCTGATGCCAGGATGTTCTCAAAGTTTCGTCACGCTGGACATCCGGGCAATGCTGCAACACCTCCGCCTCTACCACCTTCTTCAGCTGGTCTTCCTCCTCCTCCACCTTCTGCAGCCGGATTTCCTGGACATCCCCAAGCTTATCCTCCTCCGCCTCTCCCTCAACATTATCCAAACCAAGCGAGCCCTTCTACAGTTGGACCCCCTGCTAAGAGGGCCAGATATGATCAGCAACATCAGCAGATGCATCCTGGCCAGTCAATGGCGCAGCCAATGCAGATGCAGCCTAGTCCTGCGCAACCGCAGCAGCAACAGCACGCGGCCCCAGGCGTATACTATCCTCAACATGCTTATCCAGCAACACATCATCTATATCCAGCACCTCCGCTACCTCAGCATCCTCAAATGCAGCATGGACAGCCGCAGGTTCACCATCCTCAGCACCATCAGCAGCAACCACAGCAGGCTTTCTATCCTGGTCCAGCAGCAGTCGGTTCAGGACACGCTACGCCGATGAGTCAAGCAGTACCCATGCAGCAGCAGCCTCCTCAGGCAGTCCTTAATCAAGGTTATCCAGGTAGCAGCGGGCCCATAATGACCGGCCATCCGACATACAACGCCGGTCAGCATAACGTACATCATCAGCATCCTCAGCATTCTGCCATGCCGCCTCCGCTTGCTTTACCTCCGATGAAGGCACATCGCGCTCCAGCAGGGAAA
Source organism: Erythrobasidium hasegawianum (assembly GCA_001972285.1). Taxonomy (NCBI): domain Eukaryota; kingdom Fungi; phylum Basidiomycota; class Cystobasidiomycetes; order Erythrobasidiales; family Erythrobasidiaceae; genus Erythrobasidium; species Erythrobasidium hasegawianum. The sequence goes on along the minus strand of BCII01000006.1, from coordinate 890,916 downwards.
CCAGTCATCCAAGCTCCCCCGCCTCCGCCTCTACCTCCTCCTTCGTTAGCTCCACCACCACCTCCTCCTCCACCGCCATCAAGCAACACTTCCAAACACACGACTGGCACCATTAGATTGGACTCGAAAGGAGCCGCAACCCTGCCACCCACGCCGGTTGGTGCTGCTGTATATGCGGGTACTGCAACATCAGCCTCCACCTCTACTCTTCCTCAAGCCTCAAGCCAACCTCGAGACGACGGCCCTAGGCGGCGTGACACCAGGCCGATCCCTGCTTCCTCTGCCGCATCTGCCAACGGCGGCGGTCCTTCGAGACATACAGATGATTATAGGAGAGATCTGCCTAGAGAGCGTGATCGCGATCGAGACAGTCGTGATAGTCGTGATGGCAGTAGCAGAGGTGGTGGCCGCGGAAGAGGTTCGCTCAGAGGAGGAAGAGGTGGCTCTGTCGACTCTAGGCGCAGCTATGAATCACGGTATCCACCTTCAGACAATGGTTCGGCAAATCACCGTACTGGAGGCAAGCGATCATTCTCTCAGACTGGTCCTGGACCATCGCCATCATCGGCAGACCGGCCTTCGAATAAGCATGGGAGAGCTAGAGCCGATTCCAATGCCACAATCACCAGTGTCACATACTCGAACGCGCCGAAACAAGGCAAAGGAAAGCGAGATCGGGAAAGGGAAAGCAGCACCCGGCCTGGCAGCGTTGCTGGCGACATTCCGTTGGGTCCTAAAGGCAAGAAGGGCTCAGCGAATACAGCGAATGATGCTGCAAGTAACCCATTGAAGAAGACGTTGACAGACTTTCGCATTGAGAGCTTGGAGATTCGCGAGTTGGGCTGGATGTGGACTGCAAAGCAGCCTGAGAAGGATTTGGAAGTTCCAAAAGCCGCAGAAGAAGTCGACCCAAGCACAGATAATGCGAAAGATCCGCCTGAAGACATTGCGCAGGAGATCGATCTCCCTGATGCAATCAGCTTACCCACTGTAGACGAAGCGCAGACATCTACAAACCTTCAGCGTGTAGACTCAAGGAAGGAGAAACGGAAACATGAAGATGATGAGGATGACGTCGCTTCCCATGAACTTGAAGGGCTCGGCGACCCTGCCGCCGAAACTGATCGATATGATAGGGAGAGGGGCGGAAAGAAGGTAAAAGCAGAAGCGCTCAACGAGGAGCCTGTTTCAACAAAGACAGAGACTGGACATGGCCAGATTGTAGGAGATTTGACCTCGGCCGAGAAGCAAGAGGCACACGAAGATGCAACTCCAGCTGCAGACAACGCACAGACGGAGTCTGCCACACAGGAAGATGCGCCGCCCTTCGCCTTTACGGTCGAGGGGCAGAGGCCAAGGCGGCAGTCAGCTTCTGCCTCTGATACTTCTGATGCAGAAGTTGCAGCCGCAGTCATTGCACGCCCTTCGTCTTCACCGGGCAAGCTACCAAGTGCTGACCCTGAAAGTGAACCAGTACTGGAAGTCACCCCTGCAAAGAGCAACGAGCCCGAAGTCGTTGTTCCAAGAATATCTCGCACTCTTCCCGTGACACACGCATCTCAACCGAAAGAGAACCACTCCCTAGTCGATGGCCTCGATACGGCCAACAGCAAAGGCAAGAATCGAGAGAATTCGCGTCTCAGAATATACTTCTCATCTCCCGTAGCTTTGGAGTCGAAAGAAGGGCGAAAACACTTGCTCTCGCGCTCGACCACCACCAATGCCTCTCCTGGCGGTAGTGGCCGTAATAAGCGTGTCAAGCGCGAATTGCCGGCGGAGGAGGAAGAACGACTCCCTCGCAACGTCAGAGAAGCTTCAATGGAAAGCCGAGTTACCCAAGTTGATGACAAGGCTAGCGAAGTGACAGACCAGGCGTCAGACCAAGAAGACGACGTCGATGGAGTCCCTATCAGCAATGAGGATGCGGTTGCCGAAGAGCCAGCTCAAGCCGCGATCGACGAAGAGGCGGACAAGGCGCAACCACCTAAGGAGGAAGAGATTGGCGATGCGCAAGCAGAAGAGAAGCCTTCATCTGTTGACGAAACTCTACCGGAGCCGAGCCCAGACCGCATATCTATCTCATACGCCAAGAACTCCCGGCGCCTTGTCATCGATGCCAATGTTGTAGAAGAAGTCTGCGTACACCGCGCAGAGGCCAAGATTGAGATCAAGATCAAGCTAGAAGCCATTGCAGGCCACAAGGCGTCCTCGCTTAGGTACTGTCAAGGTGTATTCGTAGGTTATACTAGCCTTGAGTACCTTGACTGGAGATACTAACAGCTACAACAGCTCGAAACCCTCAAGCACGGTAACAAGTTCACGGAAGTCGATCGACAAATGCTGGAATCAGAATGGCCAACGGATGACGCAGCTGCTGTGCCTCCACCTCAGCCAGACCAGAAGAGTGACGCAGATGCGAACTCTGATCAGCTTCTGCCACCGCTTCATCATCTATTCTCCAGTCTGTCTCTCACCCAGCCTTCGGAAGGAGCACAGCAGAAGGCTGTCGATGCAGCGAGCGTAGTGAAAGCCGATCAGCCTGAAGGGTCTGAAGCTTCTGCATCGAAGGAGGTCATTGAGCCCAAGGAGTCTTCTTCTGCTTCCGAGTCATCTTCGCCTTTCAGATACAACACTATCACCATCGTAGCTCGCTTGGATCGCGCCAATCCCCTCACAGAAGCGAAGTGGGTGCGCACAGGCTCGCCTGATGATTGGATTATGTCCGTCGTCGGGACGTCGCTACAGCTTCCTAAAGGGACGCTATTTGGCCCATCCCCAAATACAGTTCCTCCAGTCTCTGCTTGGAAGGGCAAGATCAAAGTGGCCGATCCTGATGCTGTGCGCCTCTCCCTCTCGTTTGATGACCTTTTCGTATTATTATCGAAATGGGTCGAGAGCTACCATACTGACTTTGCGAGTTCGTTTTCTTCTGATTCTTCTATAGCCTCCTACGTTTCAGCATGCCCTCGAGAACTGGCTATCTACTCGTAGTGGCTTCGAAGATTTGCGTTACTCCTTCGTTGCGACTCATTTCCAAGATGTACGAAATGTTCTTGAAGTCCTCCTGCGCCTCATAAGAGGGCCTGGCAACAGCAACAATAGTCATGCGCACCATCAGCAGCACCAGCCAGCCGGTTCTGTAGCAGCCCAGGCAGTCGCCAGCGAAGCCCCTTACCCGGACCAGCAGACTCCGATCTCCCTGGCTGCCTTCCAGCTGTTCAAAATGGGTATTGAGGCAGCTCAAGAGGCAGGTGTACCCAAAGCAGAGATCGACCGCAAGATTGGAGAAGTTGTCCGCAATCTACCCTATTCGATGATCTATAGGTCGCTTGATTCGATGTATGTCGACTACAAGCGCAGCAAAACGAGGTAGGCAGATAATATCTTCTACTCTTGTTGTAGTATCAAAAACTATGCTGCGGTGGCCTTGCTAGCTGAAGGTCGTCTGCCTGGTCCGGCTCTCTTCGCTTCATTTGCTTTCCCGGACTTGCGACGCAACAAGCAATTGATACCAGCGCGCAGTAGTAACGCTGCCGCTACTTACTGCTCGCGCAACGCGTCTGAGGGACACGCGAAAATTGCAAAATGCGGCCGATCGCGTGCCCTCCAAGGCATTCTCAGGCTTGGGAGTCTGCGAAAATGAGCAAAGGTCGAGCATGTAGGACTTTGGACTGACAGGTGTACTTTCTCTCCAACTCAACGACTTCGTAACACTCCTTACTGCAACGACTCAGCCAGGCCGGGCTCCACCCACACTCGCTCTTACGTCCATCCTGTTTGGCAGGCCATCCCGTCTTTACCGCAAAGCTCAGGCCTCGTCCGTAGCGTCCAACGTCCCTTCTCGTCTTCCATTCCCTGCAGCTCTCGACTTCGCGGCTTGGCTTTTGTTCGTTCGTTTTCCCCTCTGGTTCTGACCCTGCTCGTGCATTTCTCGACCTCCTACCCTCAAGCTTAGGGCTCATCGTACCCTTCCACGCTCCCTTTGCACTCTCAACATCCCTTTCCATCGGTACATCGACGACTTTGGTCAACGAATTTGGACCCGCAGCCAGACAACACTCGATCTGCAGTATCACTCTCATTTGACTCCAAGACTCTGAAAAGTAGCATTATGCACACCTCACCCAGCAACATGCTCTCTCTGGCCTTCGCAGCAGCTGGTCTGCTCGAGCTCGCTCCCTCCGCCCTCGCGGCCGCCAACGGAAACACAGCTATTCAGAAACGACAACCTCTGCAAGCAGTGCACCACCAATCTTCGCATTCGCACATCAAGAATCGTAGACATTCAAAGATGGCCAAGAAGGTTAAGGCCAAGAAGGATATATCGGTTCTCTTCTCGGGCGGCGGCTTGGGAACGCTCTATTACGATATGAATGGTGGTGGTGAGTGATCTCATACACTTCCGAGTCTTTATGATCACTAGTTAACGCATTCACGCCTCAGGTACCTGCGGACCTATCAATGTCAGCTCCGTCGATCAGGATGCCCGACAGTCTTAATAACGCTTTAATACTCGCAGGGATGGTGTTCCTACGCAGAGACCGGTGGCTATGCCATGTGCGAACCTAACAGCGGCTACAAGACATTGGCCGAGCGTGGATCTAACAGAGTCGTAGCTATGTGAGCTCGAATCGCCTGTTTTGTATGCAAGAAGCATTGCTAATGCTATACCTGGTAGTCCTTCCAACATGCTCCAAGGCAACCAAGCCAAGTACTGCGGGAAGGAGATCTCAGTCACCTATAACGGCAACACCGTCAACAATCTCATTCTTTGGGATGGCTGCGCTGCTTGCAACTCGAATGTACGTCCGCTGTTCCTCATCACATTCTGCAGACCAGGCTAAATGTGTCGCTAACCTACAGGGCGGTCTTGACTTCTCTTCTACGGTCTTTGCGGAAGTATTTGGCGAAAACAACTGTGGCGCAGGCAAGCTTGGCGGCATGACTTGTAAGCTCCATTACCTCTGCTTCTACCGTACACCAGTTAATAATGCGCAACAGGGGAGATTCTGGATCGCCAGATCTGGTCGCTAGACGGTACTCCCCTTGCCGATAGCCAACCGGAACCGGCACCCGAGACATCTACATGGTCTGCTCCTGCTCCTTCTTCCACATCTAGCTCATCCAGGCACGATGAGACCTCGACATCGTCGACCTGGGTAGAGCCCACTATTGCGTCGAGCTCGTCAACTTGGACACCAAGTGAGGTATCAAGCTCCAGCAAGAAACCTGCACCAAAGCCTAGCAAAGTGTCGGATGCAAAGCCAGAGGAGCCAGTCACCGTGGTTGCGCCTACAAAAGATAAGCCTGTCTTTGTTGCGAAGCCTTCTTCTGCACCGAGCAGTCAGGCGGACGCAGCTGCGCCCACTGAGACTTCCACATCGTCAGCGGAAGAGCCTGCGGCTGAGCCTACTTCAAGCGCTATCCCGGAGCCCTCACCTTCGGCTGACCCTTCCAGCGAGGAGCCAGTCCCCGTCTCATCAATCTCAGCAGAAACAATAGTCGACGAAGGTGCAATCACTGGCAACTTGTGCGATGCTACTCCCGGAGTATGGCAATGCTCTGGCAACTATCTTCGACAATGTGTACAGACACTTTCCGGGTGGGAGTGGATGAACCGTGTCGAATGCGCAGAAGGTCATCTCATCAACTGCGACTCTCCGAACCCAGTCTGCACTCGCTATGTCGGAAAACGCAGACTGCCCCTTCAGTAAACCAAGACAACCCTCACGAGCTTGAAGCTCATCCTTTTTTACGACCGTAACGATAGTTTCAAACTTCAATTCTGTTGATATAACAACAACAGCCAAGCGGCCGTGCCGCGATTATCATAATTAGGAGTGCTGGAACAATGCCAAAAAACCAAATGATGAGGTCTAGACTGGATCTGGCAGGTAGTAGTGATTGTGGGAAGAAGTCCGAAGTGCTAGTACCTTCTCTTCTCTCCGGTGAGCACGACAACAGCGTTGTCTGCGATCTCTAGCCGTGTTCGCTTGGTCCTCCTACGCTTCCGGCTTTCCGTATCCAAGGCTCTGAGAGCGTCTTGTAGCTTTACTATCTATCTAATGCAAGGATATTGCTTATGATGAGTCCGTTGCATAGTTATGGCCCTTTCGAAGCGAGTTGCGTGCGTGTCCTTATAGCTTGTCTGACGACGTCAACGACGGCACTTCTACATGATGCTCATCTGCTGCTTTCTTCCTCTGAGTACCAGGATCTATGCCTCTGAATCGCTTGCGCATATCGAGCTTGAAACGCAGAAAATCAGCTTCTTTTGCCCTTCACCAGATTCTGGAAATCGCGACAACTCACCATGCCCCGTTTGCACTCGAAGAATGCTGTTCGCAGATGCTGACATGGCTCTGGAAGATCTGCTGCGTGGTCCTTGATGCACTCCTGCGGCGTATTCCCTTGTCGAAGAACACAGTCTGTCCGCATCACACAATCGACAAAATCGTTTCGCAGGCTGTTGCATGACATGGCTGATATAGATGACTGCGCGTATACGCGTTGCTGATAAGGAGCTGACTTGACTTGCGATCCCTGACTGGATGTAGAATGAGCAAAGAGCAGAGGTGGTTGCAGCAGGGCGAAGAATGTTGCTGAGCGCGACGTAGCGAGAGGCTTTTCTAGTTCTTAGGGTCGCTGCTGCCTCTTGTCTTTCTACTCATCGACAACCTTCCTACCTCCCGTTCTTCACCTTTTCAAAAGCTGCCTGCTCATACAAGTCTTATCCACAATACTGCCTCAGACATGCCAACCACACGAGCTGCTGTAAAGAATACTCATGCTCCAGAGCCTGCAGCCGAACCACCTGCACAACGTCGCAAATATATCCTACAAGAAAAATATGGAGAAGCGGATATTGATATACTGTGAGTGCTGGGCTTGCCGTACTCAAGTATATTGGAGATTCTGACAAGCACAGCGTTCAGTTCTGAAGATGGTATCAAGTACAAGGCGCACACGCTTTACCTCAAGACTGCATGCGAACACTTCGATGCTTTACTTGCGAAGAGCGGAGGCAGCGCAGCGGCTGAAGGTCGGCTCACAATACTTCATGTGCCTGCAAAGTCTGCCATCGTCGAGTTGGTTCTTCCGCATATTTATCGTCAGTCGGCAGCTGCGTTGCGACAGCAGGCATGCGCGAACCTCATACCTGCCATCAAGCTAGCGCATTATCTGGGAATGCCACTGCTGGTCGATCACATCGCCATTGCTCTCGAATCTCAGTCAGTTCGGATCAAGCTATGTTTGCGGCTCTCTACTGAAATAGCCTTACGGTACACAGTATCTTGTGTCTACCTTTGGAAATCTACCCATTAGCCTGCTTCCTCAACCTAGAAGAGCTTTGTGAGCGCTCCAGATGCACCTACATGCATAATATCGAGCTCGTCAGACCTTTCGATCTGGGCCAAGGCTGTTGGGCAGGATGAGGCCGCCAAACTGGTTAGTTCTCGATGTACAATACTGCTGAGATATTTGTATGCTTATATTCCGGTCCAACCTAGATCAAAGGCCTTTACGACAGGCATGGACACCATTACGAGGAGCTACGATCCTTTCGTCTGGAGATCATGAACATGGAAGGCACACACAAGTGCATAACGCACGAGTGTGTACTGGATCCAGACACGACAGATGGATTGCTAGCGCTGGCTAGAGTGAAAGCGGATCTTCTGGCGGCTTCCTCTATCTCCCTGCGCTGTGATCTTCTGCGACGCTTGGGCGACACAACATCCGAGGATGCAAGCAGCATAGAAGCCGAATTTGAGTCTCTTCGTAACTACAGCCGATTTTGGAACACCTATGATGACGATCATCACGCCAATTGCGAGATCATCAAACGGATCCATGAAATCTTCGAAGAAATGGCCATTCCCGTGCAGGTACTGGTAGAAAAGGCGCGGACGGTCTGAATGCTCGTCTTGTAAAGACTTCCGCATGAGCAAGAGGGATAGTCAGGATACTCTGGGATCAATAAGGCTTTGTCCTACAGGAATCTGTCCTCATTTTAGTAAACAAGCTGAGCTTGCGACCGCCGTTTTTCAATCGTGTGTTCTTCTTCTTCTTCTATTCTGCTGTAAGTATACCTATCAGGCTTGATTGAGGGATCAATCGGTCCTTAGACTCTTGTTCTCTTGCTCTTCACCTAATCGTGTCTTTTGCTGTCGCATGACATGGATGTACTGACTTTCGGTAAATGAATCAAAAGACTGGTCTCTGCCATTAGGAGGTCCTCAAGCAACTGCATCACTGGTTTCAGGTGTCTTGAACCGGGCTCCACCCGGTGTGACGAAATTCTCCAAGATACCTGAGAGCCTCTTCTCTTTGCTCAAGCTGGTAGCAGCACTGGATCCTGCTCAAGTGACCTGGCCCCGGAATCGATTATCTGGTCACTTCTCGTCATGACAGATAGGCGACCCGCAACAGAAGACTCAGCGCGCCCAACCCAGCGTCGCAGGCTGGCCGGAGGCGATTATGGAGAGCCAGATGTGATACTCACGTGGAATATGCTCTTCGCTCCATTACAGAATAGTATCACAATCTGACCTAACTTTCTGAATAGGAGCGAGGAAGGTATCGAATACCCGGCGCACACAAGATATCTGCAAACTGCATGCGAACTCTTCGACGATATGTTTGAGCTCGCCAGAAGTGACGCACCAGAAGGGGAACTTCCGCGCATTCCGCTACTCGAAAAGTCAGCTATAGTGGAACTCGTCCTGCCTCATGTCTATCGCCAGTCTGCGACAAGGCTCCGATATGAATCATATCAAAACCTCGTCGCCAGTATCAAATTGGCCCACCGTTTGGGAATGCCTCTTCTCGTCGATTACATAGCTATATATCTCGAACCACAGTGAGTGAGCTCGATTGTGTAGTCCACCTAAGCTTGGCTGATGCCTTATTGTGTCCATAGTGCCGCGACAATGGGAGCTGAAATCTATCCCTTGGCCTGCACCCTGAATCTGCAAGAATTGCAAGCCAAGTCACTGGAAGCCTTTTCGTCCAGCATGGAATATCAAATCCGTTCCAATTGGCACAGTCGATAGGAGAGCATAAGGCTCGGCTTCTTGTACGCTTCGTAGCCCACGGGTGTAGGACACACTAAAGCCGCTTGAACGCCCGCAGTTCCAGAAGAGTTTACTCGATCATCACGAGTACTACAAGCAATTGGACAAACTTCAAGTTGCTATCCTGACGATGGGCTGTTCGCATTCTGCGTGTCCACTTTCCCCAAGCCGAGTCGGCCACACTCGATTGATGCTCTCTGGAGCCGCCATGCTCTCTCTACATTGCGATCTCCTTGTGAGAATGGGTCGACTGACATCCGAAGACGAAATCAACGAGATGAAGGATACCTTCAAAGAACTCCGAAAGGACAGCTTGAAGTGGAAAAGGGAATACAATAGTCAACATCAAGCGACTTGCGACTTAGTGAAGACGGCTCACCAGACTTTCAAAATGCTTGGTTCCTCGTTGTCGCGCTTAAAAGCCATACCCAACAGCACAGCACTACAGACGCCGTTAGCTGTTCAGGGGCAAGCAGAGCCGGCGACAGTGTGACTGCTCGCATTACCATACTTAAGCCATGCTCTCTAGGTTTACGCTTATCTTCTTGTGTTTGTCGTCTGCAAATCTGAGGTGATAGTGTAGAAGTAAGAAAAGGCCGTCCGTACTGCGTAGCAGAAGATGTCTTGCTTCGCAGTGCATGTGCATGACAACGGCGATCTGCGAAATTGTATTATAGCTGGACCTATCTTTTCATTGCCAGACGCGTCTTCATTTTGCTCGCACTTCTGCCCATTCCCGGCTCTGACTACAGCTAGCAATGCCCTAGGTGCTTCAGCACGATATATCTTGCTATTGGAGCTGAAGAGCTAGCAGACGTGGAAAACCCATCTACCATGAGCAGCGATACTGCCGACAATTCGCAACCTCCCGCACAACGACGCAGACTGGCAGAAGGCGACTTTGGAGAGCCTGATGTGATACTTACGTGCGTCTCACCCTGACGGTCATCTGCGCACAGTGTTGACACCGCGTTAAACGCTTCCGAAACAGCAGCAACGAAGGCACCGAATATCTGGCCCATTCGAAATATCTCCAGATCACTTGTGAAGTATTCGATGATATGTTCAAGCTGGCTCAAAGCGATGCTACGGGCGGCGCCCTCCCGTCCATTCCGCTGCACGAGACTTCGGTGATTATAGAGCTGGTATTACCATTGATCTATCGAAAGTCAGCAGCAGCGCTTCGTAGCCAATCCTACGAAAAGCTTGCTGCTTGTCTGAAGCTCGCCCATCGCCTGGGCATGCCGCTCGTCGTGTGATCACATCGCGATATTCCTAGAAAAACAGTCAGTCATGTTCTTGCAAATGCCGCTGTCGAATGCTAATCCATGCAGCTCTGTTTTTCCTTCAGTATACCAAATCATGCTGCGGATATTTACCCGCTGGCATGCGAGCTCGATTTGCGCGAGCTAGAGGAGCGGTCTACTGAGGCTCTCAAGACGACCATCGATCTGTCTAACCCGTTCGCGCTCGCTGAGCTCGTCGGCACGAAAAGAGCACGCCATTTTGTGAGTCCGCTCAAACAGGAAAGACTTCGTCAGCTGCCCTGCTAATGTGCATGAACGCGTAGTACAGAGATATTCTGGACCAGCATGGCCGCCTATACGGGAAGACTGGTGTCATGTTCAACCGTATCAGAGCCTCCAAGCAAGACAGTACCGAGTGCCAAGACGCAGACTGTCCTGGTGCTCTCTGTCAGCAAAGCGATATGCGTGCAAGATTACACATGATGTCGGTCTTGACTGGATATGTGGATCTGGTACAGCGCCTGAAGATCGACTGCCCTCAGTCGGTGCAGACTTTGGAGGCGCATTGCACTTACTTTGCCCCTTTAACAGGCAAGTACAGGAGAGCTGGAGCGCATCAAGATACATGTCAGGCTTTTCGCTGCCTCAAGGAAATAATAGACAGAGCTGAGCCACTAGTCACTGAGCAAAGCGCGTCTTCCGCGTCGTCTAGTGAGGAAGTGCTGTGACTACATGGGCTTTACAATCCATTTTCAGACCAGATAAACATGTCGTTGTATGTCTAAATAGCTATTCTGGATCTATACGAAGGCCCACCGCGTAACGTCCATTAGCCGACATATGGACCGCTGCAGATCAATAACATTCCCTGCTTCTGGCCCTGCTGTACCGTAAAAAGCGCACGGCATGGCACCCGCCGTTAGAATGTTGTCAGTCCTACGAAATCACCAGCAGTCAATGGGAGACGAAAGCTGGACAGCAGCATGACAGTAGCAGTCGCGATACGGTTACCAGCAACAGCAGCGGTGGGAGCAGCTGATGGGCGTAGATAGGGAAATTATATCGGATGGAAGGGAACTACAGTATGATGAGAAAGGTGGTCTTGCACATGGCTTGCCGCAATGCCAATTATGTCAGGCTGGCGAAGACAGAGCATACGCTTAGCATTCGCAATTTCTTCCGTCTTGAAGCATGTTTCAGCTCAAAGAACGGCCCTCTTTGTGCCCACAAACTACTCGATCGTGTCAGGCATCTTCATCCAGGATGATCGTGCGTCCTCAGTCTTCGCATATGTGGTCAATCTGACGCTAGTACCAGCTTCATTCGTTCCTGTGGACTACAATATGCTCAATGATTCTTTTGGCTTGATTGACAAGTCAGAAACAAGATGGAATGATCTCAGGACTCAAATCAACAAACTCAACGAAGAAGCCGATGATAAGACTGCGTATAAGCTGATCTATATCGCAAGACACGGAGAAGGCTATCATAACGTTGCTGAGGCGACCTATGGTACTGATGCTTGGAATTGCGTAAAGCGTATTTTTGGAAGGCATCATGATTTATGCTGATTCGTCCTCTCAGTACTGGTCAGAGCTGAACACTGATGGAAACATAACGTAGGGCGTGGCCTTGCATGCCGTTCGATAGCTAACGCATCGCACAGCTGGGGTCCGGATCCTCACCTCACCCCCAAAGGCATATCGCAAGCTTCAGCGAACAACCAAGGCTGGAAGAAAGAAATGGAATCGAATGTTCCTCTACCTCAGTCCCTCTACTCGAGTCCTCTGCGCCGGTCTGCGGAAACACTGCAGCTTACTTGGTCTGATATTCTCCTGGATGATGAGAAGGTGATACCTACCATCAAGGAGAACTTCAGAGAGACGTGAGACCTTCCCTGTCGAGATACAAGCGGACCTGCTAATCGAAGCACAGGATCGGCCTGCATACTTGCGACAAGCGGTCCGACAAGTCTGTCATAGCGTCAGAACGCCCGACATGGAACTTCGAGCCTACATTTTCAGAGCACGACGAGCTGTGGAACGAGATATACGAAGAATCTAGCTCGCAGCAGGCTTTGCGAATACAGCAAGTCCTCAATGAGATCTTCGCAACCGACCCAAATACATACATATCCATCACGGCACATTCAGGTGTCATGTAAGCACTGAATCATCTCGATCTTATTGCGCTGTGGCTTACTATTGGACTATAGCAACGCTTTCTTTCAAGTTGTCGGGCACAGACCTTTCCCGGCAGCGACAGGCAGCTTTGTCCCGGTAGTAAGCTGACTATTCTATCTACACAACAGGCATGGTAGCTGAAATGCAGTGCTCTACAGCTAGTGAAGGCTATTGGGTGAGCTGCTTCGACTATCTGCGCGGGCTGCCATACGAGACTGATGCATGGACATAATCTTTTTACATAGTCACACTAATGCATCGATGCCCGTCATCACTGGAGGCCAGAGTGCTACTCGTCCGACATGTACGGCGAACCCGACGAGCTCTACAGCTGCTCAGTTGGCTTTGCAGACGCCGTCGACGTTGTAGATTCCTGTATAGAAATGTAGCATCTGGTTCCGCTCATCACGATCACCATCAAGTGAAGGAGCGCTGAGCTTGAGCGAGATGCGGCGGCTCTGCCGATTACTTTGCACCAGCTAGCGTCTCCTTGAACGCTTTGACTTTCCATTCTCCAGATAGTTCCTCAGGTACCTCATCGGGCTTGAGCATACCTCCAGCAGCGTTGACTCCCGAGTCATCAGCCGAGCCAGTCTCCGAAGCATTTTCAGAGGCAGGTGATTTATTATCCACTGACATCTCCAGCTCGCCATCTGTAAGTTCTAGCCGCAATAATGCTAGACCTAGATATATATCTTCTCCTTCTGAAGAGACTTTGATTGCGCTGGCTAGCTTGCCTGCAGGTCTGGCGCGCCTTGAACGAGTCGTGCTTGATTCCGGACTCGATGATGAGGAGGAGGCTGGTGATACGTCGATGTCTGATAAAGCAGGCAGCTCGGAAACTGAGCTGATGGACGTCCATGATGCTGGCAGCAGAGATTCCGGTGGACTGTTCAAGAATCAGCTGAGATCATTGTCAGCATACGTGTCTCAGCTTACGCTTGATCGCCTCTGTACAGGCGGACTGGCATCACGCGCTTGCGGATCACGCCAGTATGCCATGTTCTCGCTGTCAATTCTTGGCCGATGTAGCAGCCTTTCCGGAAGTCGACTGAAAGAGTCACAGTGTCAGTAGGCAACCAGATGCCTGGTGATTGATGAGGGGTTCACGCACTGCCTCCCATCACATCGAGGTTACTTTCCAGCGGTAAGGCGACATTGGGTGAAAGGTCGAAAGGCGTTTCCGGTACGTTATTGAGCGTCCTTAACAGAGTATAGATAGATGGAGATGAAGAGGAGAACGAAGAGGCTGTCGAAAGACTTAACGAAGACCATGACCGGCAGCTTTCATGATTACTCACATTCGATAGCCGACGAAGCTGTAGGAGGAAGAAGCAGTCTATAGCCCATCCTAGAGTTCCTACAGTCTCTCCACCATCTTCCTTTGTTTGCACCAGCTATATGCTGTACTTCTTCCTCGATGGTTGTCTTTGGCTGTGACTGGTCAAGCGGATCCTGAAAGACTGCCCATAGTCTCCAATCCGGGTCTATATCTCTTGCTTTCACCTTGCTTCTCAGGATGAATCTCTTGAGATGGGGAAGCAACGGCGGCTGGGTCACTTTGCTTGGATAATCGACGATGAAGCCATTTCCATCGCTTCCTGCGATACTCGGATCTCGTAGTATAAAGGTATCGTGTAGAAGTCGTCCTTGTGCGCTGAAGACGCCTGCATAGACGGCTCTGTCATGGATGCTTGCGGCATTGCTGGATCCGACATTATTGGAAACTAGGCCTTGCAGGAATTTGGCAGCATCGGTGCCATGTAGAGACAGCAAAGATCTTGTTGATGAAAGCGGTGCCACCAGATAGCGAGACATTACGGACTATGACTGGTCGAGCTGAAGAAGACAAGGCCTTCTCGCTCTTTCGACGGAAGAAGTTACAAAGGCTTTCTCATCAAATAGACGTAGGATGTACAGCTAGAAGGCTAAACAATCACTTACTTCTCTCTTGCTCGCTGGCTCTGACACTTTACCCCTTCTTTCGGGCCTGCTTAGATAAGCAAAGCTCTCGCTGTTCTTCTGGTAAATACAGTAAGCTTTCATCGTTCGTACGGCGTTAGATACATTACTAGATTGTCGTTTTGAAGAGGAAGAGTCCTGGCTGTAAGCTGGAAGAGCTTTGAAAAGCAGGTAGTTATGTAGCCTGTAACAGCGGGACAGTATGCCAAGTCTTGTACATCTTGATGGAATCCTGAGTACTTGCTTTATATCTGTAAACTACAAAGTCTGGAGAAGCAGGACGTGGGACTTTTGAGACTCTGAAAGATCAAGCTTGCAGCCAGGCCTTGCTTTACCGGATTGCAACTCTGGCTTCTTCAAGATGGTGACCTACGGCGGCGGTAAGCTTGAGCATCCGCGATGTTATCGCTTTAAGAAAAGCTGAAACGGCTTTTGCTGCCCAGACGAGGTGTCGGCCGTAGTCCTCGACGTCGGGACATCAACTACGCGAGCTGGGTGAGCTGGCACCGGTAACAAGGACTTTCATGATGTTATTAACGATCCAATACCTCTAGATACGCTGGCGAAGATGCTCCACGGACGGTATCACCTACGGCATATGGCCTTATTCAAGGCAGCTCAGAGGGCCAGCAAGACCAATACTTCATTGGCGACGCAAATGGGCCAGGCGTATACAAGCCTGGTCAAAGTGTACACTATCCTTTACGAGACGGAGTGATAGAAGACTGGCCAGCAGTAGAACGCATAGTCGAAGGAGCTCTCAGGTAGGCCTACTTCAAACGTGCTCGTGAGCGTAAACGCTGAGTGAGCATTCCCAGAGGACAAATGCGTCTAGGAAGCCTGGAAGAACACCCTCTCCTCATTTCTGAACCATCTTGGCAAAGTAAAGAGAATCGCGAAAGATGGACAGAACTCGCTTTTGAAGGCTACGGCTGTCCTGCATTCTATAGTGTAGACAAGAACGTCCTTACAAGCTTTGCACTGGGGAAGGGGACCTCCATCGTCCTGGATGTAGGAGAAGACGTGACGAGCTGTATGCCCATATACGATGGCTTCGTGATACGAAAGGGTAAGCAATCACAGATAGAGAGCTCTTGTTCCTCACAGAACCATCTATACTGATGCATGAGTGATTACCAGGCATACAGAAATCACCCATTGGAGGAGCAGTCTTGAGTTCCTACCTAGCCAGCGCCTTCCGATCTTCTCAGCCTCAGATCAATATACGTCCACACTATCTTGTCAAAGACAGACCATCTGTTGCTCCCACGCAGCCGTCTCAGGCTACTATTCGTGAAGATCGCTTAGCTGGTGCTACCGAATCGTTTGCACGCCATGCCGAGAATCAAGTGATACATGGCTTCAAGGAGTCTGTCTTACAAGTATATGAGACGTCATATGACGAAAAGTGAGTCATATATGCTCTAGTCCTTGCAAAATCCTGCTAAGATCTGGCTGCAGCGGCGCGAACGCCCGTCCGCCTAGAATCTTCGAGTTTCCCGATGGCTATAATACATATTTCGGTTCTCTACGTTATCGCGTACCGGAAGTCATGTTCAACCCATCGATCCTTCCACCAGAATTCCTCTCTTTACCAAGCACGACCGCTTCAAACAGCACTCTTCCTACACCCGCTCTTTCCCAAGCTCAGTCTTTACAATCGCTCATTGTGAATGCCGTCCGTTCCAACGATGTCGATCTGCATCCTACCCTCCTACAAAACATAATCGTCGTAGGAGGCACGACTCTTATTCCTGGTTTCCTCGACAGACTTCAATACGAGCTTAATAGAATACCTGGTATTGGAAATGCAAAACCTAGAATCGAAAGCCCGGGAAATATCGTTGCGAGGAAATACTCGGCTTGGTTGGGTGGAAGCATATTGGCAAGTCTAGGGACGTTCCATCAACTTTGGATAGGAAGAGAAGAATATATGGAAGTAGGGAAAAGCGTGGTGCATAGAAGGGCGAGGTGAAGAACAGGGTTCATGTCCGATACGTGAGCCAGGCATGAATAAGTTTGTTGTCAAGATTATCGAGGAGCACGTCCTAAAACAAAAGTAGCGGAGACAGTCATGCTGGTATTCATATCTGACACCAACATTCGCAGACATGCCGTTCCAATCAAGCTAAACAACCCTTTCCTTCCTGTCAACCTCCCAATGCCTCCAACCACTCTATTTATCTACCCATCTATACAGCTTCATTAAACTACACTAATACACTAATAAGTCTGCATTTCATCATGGTATGCTACAAAGCACCGTATTCATGCTGGCCGCGCAATCACCCGCGATACCGACAAACTCTACCGGCCACCGCCTATCCACATCTTGATAGTGTTCCATATCTGCATCGATGGTGCGCTAAGACCGACCGAGGCGAGCAGGCTGCGACCTGAAGTAGGGTTTGGTTCGACCAGCTGGCAGAAGAGGGGGGAAACGCAATGGGTCTCCCAATGACCGGCTTGGCGGACGCAGGGTATATATATAAGCAATGCAGATACCACGACGAGAATCTATATCTCGATGGCCCTATGGCCAAAAGGCAAGCTTTCTTTCCTTTTGATCACCATTTGAGGACTATTGTCCTAACCAAGGTGCTGACGCGAAGCCTTCACACCAGACGCTGTAATGCTACATGATGGGATACAGTTTCCTTAATACAGCGCAGCAACATCGGTAACATCGAAGCTAGTGATGCTGTCATCTCATTAGAGATTTCTCCGGCTATGCACGCTTAACGGGCCCTCGTTGTCAGTCTGCATGCATCAACCAGAGCTGCTACGATCTTTACAGACCTACTTGACTTTCTTCTTTGCCGACACCTGATCGCGACTTGACATGTGCCGGTTGGGCTCCAGGGCTAGCTTGTCTTGTTACGCACAGGCGTAGGGGAATTTTCCTTCTCTTCTGCGGGACAACCTGCGAGCAAGTTTACGATGGGCGCACTCTTCTTGCCTCTGCGCTCCGACATACGCTTCATAGCGACAGTTGCAGGAATTGGCCTTCTGACAGATGTCTGTCTTTTCCCGCTTTTCACGCCGGCGATCCCATTCAGACTGGAAGAACTGGGCTATGACTCTATCGCAAGCTTGACAGGATGGCTCACAGCAGCATACGCAGGCGAGCTACGATTCAGTCGCACTAAATCTTGACGGGAATGGCTCACGTGCGTTGCAGGCGGTCTCATCCTGGCAACTTTTCCCTTTACGTGGTTAGGAAGCCGTTACAAGGGCAAACGGAACATCTTGCTGGTAGCGCTCGCTCTTATGGCCGTCGGTATCCTCGTCTTTCTTCTTGTCCCAAATTATGCAGCTATGGTAGCAGCGAGAATACTTCAAGGTGCTTCTGGAGCAGGCATCTGGACTTTGGGTTTAGCATTGGTAGCGGATAATTGCGAACCTGAGCGAATGGGGAAAATGATGGGGCTGACTATGGTCGGGTGAGCCTGCGACATGCCCAACATAATCCGTAAAGCTTCTAACCCATTTGATGTAAAGGTATTCAATTGGCAACTCTATCGGACAACCAGTCGGAGGTGTACTCTATGGTCAGCTTGGCTGGAAAGCTCCTTCGATATTCGCCTTGATTCTCAGTGAGTTCAGATGAATCTGTTTGCTCTGACGAAGCGCAACTGATCCGTGGCGCCCATAGTCGCCATCGACTTCCTCCTACGGCTCGCTGTCGTAGAGAAACACGAAGTCGAAGGCAAGAAGAACAAGATGAGCGCTTTCGGCTTGTTACGGTCTCGTCACCATCGTGCTGTACCGCAAGAGCCAAACGGCTATTCCCAACAGGAGTTGCTCGCAGTCGCTGATTCTTCACGGCTCCGCAAAGAATCGGAAATGTCTGGCATAAGCTCTGTGGATACTCCCAATCAGCAGCTTTCTACTAATGCAAAGGAAGAAGTCGAAGATGAGACGCCAACCAGCAGCGCCAACAAAGGATCTAGCAATCTGAACACTATCAAGTACAATCACTGGACGGCAATAATGTATCTGTGCTTCAAACCGCGGCCTCTTACGCCTTTGTTAATATCCTTCACAAACGGATTTATCATATCTGGCATCTATAACACGGCTCTAGTCTTACGCCTGAATGAAAGATACGGTTTGGATTCGACCAAGGCCGGTCTGGTATACTTCGCGGTTGCAATACCCTCAGCGATCATTTCGCCGCTTGCGGTATGGCTGATTTTGCGATGTTGTTTACATGGCAAGTGCTGATGATCCAAGCAGGGGCGACTCTGTGATCGCTTCGGGCCACGCCCTCTCTCGTTAATATGCTGTTCTTGCTACGGACCTTTCCTAGCACTCCTTATGATCGACCAACTGCCATTAGTCGCCTTCATTGTGCTTCTAGCGTTCGCGGGCTGCTGTGCTGGCCTCATCAATGCAGTATGTGAACAACGACTGAAGCGATATATCGGCCATGCGCTGACAGTGAAATACCTCGCAGCCCGTCATGGTGTTTCTGGCGCAAGTTGCGGCAGAGTCAAATGACAAAGTTGGCAGTAAGTCTAGCCAAAGTTGAAGTTGGAGATGTTTTTCTGACTGTGGTCTCAGCGTCTCATGTATACGGTGCATTCAACTTTACGTTCTCTGTTGCGTGCTTCATCGGTCCTATCGTGGCGGGTCAAGTGTTGGAAAGGCTCGGAACGCCTACGGGCTTCAAGGTGCAGATCGCCATCACGGCAGCGATGTCTCTTGCATGTGTCCCGCTCGCATGGCTTTACATGGTGAGATACCCCGGCTCGCATCGCTTTAGGCTCTCCTGATCTGGTGCATTGCAGCGGCCTGGCGTCAAAAGGGCTAGTAGTGCATAAGGGGATGTAGTTCTAGACATGTGGTTGTAGTTGTAGTAAAAGTCGTAGTCGTCGTCAACAATCAATGTATAACATGCAGTTACATCTCGCTGGAGGTTTTCTCGACTGTTCCCGTTCTATCAATGAAGTCCTTCTGCAACAGCCAAGCATCCTCGTCATCCTCCGACTTGAAGGTGAAGCTAGCGACAGGTTTAGCGATTGAGCGCCTTTTCAGCATAGTCTACGATACCTTCGGATCTCAGCATTTGCGAAAAGATAATCATCTGCGTTTTTGCCGTTGTTAACAAGGTATCGAATGAAGGTGCCGTGTGTGACAAGGAGTATGATGCTCTCCGGTCGAGCTCGCAGCCATCGGCGAACATACTTGGCCCGCGCTCGCAGACAAGCAATGTCCGGTGCGAAGAAGCCCTCAGGGACTACCCAATTGGGGCATTGTACCAGAGGCGAGAAGTCCACTGTAGATGAGATTAGCTCATGTCTGCAAATTCCAGACCAGATGCTCGTACACCCGCTGAACTGATCATCTGCTTTGAGATCTTCAGTAGAGGAACCCGTATCGCATGGATCTGGTATGGGAGGTATACTCAGGACATTGTGCTACCCATGCGCAGATTACCTACTTACAGTTATTTGACTCCTGGGCATGAGGCAGCAACACGATGCGCTCTTTGCCGATGCGCTCTACAATCGAGTCGCACCCGATGAGGGTAGTCTGTAGTGTCCGCTTCATTGGCGAGGTGACTAGAAGCTCTACGCTAGGCTGAATCTTATTGCGAGTATGATCACCAAGTCTGGCAGCTTGTTCTTCTCCGAGTTTCGTCAATAAGGGATCGTGTAGGTGGTAGTCGCACTGCCGATGCATGGGTAGATGAGCATGTAATTAGACTGCAGAGTAGTAGAGATCGTCCTCACAGCGACGTTGTGCTCCGCCTGAGCATGGCGAACGAGATAGATAGTCTTTGCGCTTTATGGCTCGTTAGTCTTGTCGATATCAGCATGTTGGGCGAAGCTCACGACATCAGCTTGTAGGTGATGGAGGGATGGGAGAAGAGACGGAAGGGGAATGCGCAAAACTCTGCAAGCTCTTATCGTTGAGGTCGGACCTCTTCCGACCGACTAACGTGCAACGCAAGGGCGCATACATTGAGTCTGCAGAAGTGATAGCATCTTCGTAGCACGAGCTTGTTGTTTACTTCAGAACTAGCGAGCGGATTGGCTCGGCCAAGGAAAAAAGAAGACATGCTGGAAAGCCAGAGCGCGCTGGATCAAAAAAAAAACAGAGCAATCTGAATCGACCCCAGCAAGGATCGAACTTGCAATCTTTCCCTTAGGAGGGGAACGCCGTACCTATATGTTGAAGGAGCACCTTGGTTAGGACAAAGTCCGAAATGGTGGTCAAAAGGAAAGAAACTTGCCTTTTGGCCATAGGGCCATCGAGATATAGATTCTCGTCGTAGTATCTGCATTGCTTATATATATACCCTGCGTCCGCCAAGCCGGTCTTTCGAACACGAAATGTCGAAACAAAAATCATACGCTACCGCTACAAGAGTCAAGCACGATAACGCTGTGGCATCTACTGTTGCGAATATCGCGTCAGAACGAGCAAACTGTCTCTCGTTTACGACCCCGAAAGGCACTATGGTTTCGATGCTCGAAGTAGCCCAAGCGTTAGAAAAGGTTGGAGAAGCCCCAGAAGACTTCGTACCACTCATAGACGATGGTACAATCATACTCCAAGTCGTTCAAGTCTCAGAAAATTCAAATAAAATGGTACAAAAAATGATCGAGGACGGATTGCCCCTCAAAGGCATCACAGCAGTCATCTCCAAGCTACCCCAGGTTGCAGCTGGAGGAGATCGTGTTGCAGGACGCGTTCAGAACTTTACACCAACTCCTGTTGGAATAGAGGCTCTGAAGACACACCTCGAGAAATATGGAGATCTCATTAACTTCCGCTTGAATCGCTACCCTGGCACTCGCGTATATGATCGCACAGCAGA